>NW_019379632.1:132884-276858 GCF_000648655.2 Copidosoma floridanum
CCTGCGCGTTTCAAAGACACTATCTCTTTATGATTAAATTAAATCGGGCTACTTTAAAAATTTATACAAATTGGGTGCTATGTAGATGTAGGGACTGACTTTAAAATGAATTATTTTTCAATTTATTCGATCCATTAGGAAATCCGTTCGTTTATCAAAAATATAGAACTGCTTGATAAAATAAATTCAGAATAACTAAGTTTTTCGTGAATTTATACTCATTAAACGGGCATTAAAAAGATGTGAGCTCAAATTATTGCACTATTAAATTGCTCAAAAGTCTTTTGCTCTCCAAATCGAACTTCGTATCAAGGCGCTTGCGTTGGATAGCACCGGAAGCGAGATAGTTTTTTGACAATCACCGCATGAATTCGTGTTACTTTGTGCCGTCAGCCCGTCACGCCAGTTGGTTTTTGAAACTCGCCAGTGAATCCACCTAGAGGTAAGATACTTTAAACAAATGCAGTAAGTCGAAAAGTGTATCATTTTCTAAATTTTAAGTTAACAATAAAATAAACTGATTTCATCAATCACTCAATTTCTTACTTTTGTACAAGTCGAAAATGATTATTGTCGTATCTACTGACGAATGTTACGAGGGCAAGTACAAGGTCCAAGGGACTCTTTATGCTTGCTCTGGTTGGATACTCACCAGGTGCGAAAAAAGGTCTCCTACTAAGAGAGTATTAAATTTTGAAAGTACAGAAGTAAGAAATTTTTTTTCAAACAAACAGGAATTATTCATTTTCAGTTTTGATAAACATGATGAAAAGTTTTTTTACAATGACTACAAGTATTCTGTAAGATACAATTACCGTAAACATATATTTTTTCAAAGAGAAAACGTAGACCATTTCATTAACATCAAAAAATTATAAAAATATAAGAGACAGCATTCAATATACACTCAAATCGCTGCAGACAACAAAAAAACTTTATTTTTACGTATGACCGATTAAAGCAGCATGCTCCATCGTTGTTCCTAATTTAATCAAATAATTTGTTTGATAAAAAAGTGATTTCAACAAAATACAGTATTAGAAAACTGCAAAACTTGTTTTATTTTCAACATCAAGTGTTAGTTTTACTCCTTAAAATAACCGAACATAAAAACATTTTTTTTGTTTTATGATATAGTAGGTACTACAGCAATGACAGAATATCTAAATATATTTCCTTAACATAACGCAATGTTGTGTCATTCGACAGCTTTTCCTCATTTCAATTCTGAACTTCTTGCTTAAGTTGTTTTTACTTTTTATGCTCTTGTTTCTTATCTTGTAGCTGTTAGACGAAAGTTTTAGAATTTTTTTTTAAAGTAAGAAAAAAATGTTTAACACAATTACTTATTTTTCTGTTGTCAAATAAATTTTTATCAGTTTTTTTGTAGACAATAAAAAAATGCGAAGAAGACATATTTTATTTACCAGCTAAAAAGAAGTAAAAATATTAAACTACAATTTTTAGTGGGTTATCGCCGTGAAACTTTCCTTGACTGAGACGGTCTCGCAAAATTATTACAAATCAAGATGTTTCGGTTTTAGAGGTATCAGCTAAACATATTTGGAGAAAGCAAAATTAATATGTGCACAACTGTACACCGTTCATTCGTCTTAACTTTGCAACTTCTATCTCCATTTCATTTTAATTTATTTCAGTGCTTATCTCTTAGTACATACATTTGATTTGCCTTAACTCTTCTTCTTTCAAATCTAAAGAGTTGTATGGAATATTAATTTCCGTTCATGTGTCTTAGTATTTTTAATATGTCATACTAAATTTATAAATATTTTACTCTGTACATCAAAGTTGTTTGTTGTATTTTCTTGTCTTTATACATTTGTCGCAATTTCCGTTCTTTTTTTATCTAAATCATTGAATGCATTAATTTGTTACATCTTTCTTAGACAATGTTAGTGTCTGTGTACTATTGTCATTACCCCACCGTTTTTTCTTAGCTTTCCCGTGTTTACATACATAGTTTCATCATATGAGTAATTTTTAGTGTGTATACTGATTGTAGTGTTAAAACAAGTCAAATCTAATTAATGCTATTTTATTAAAAATCAACAATCTGGCAATATAAAAGGGCATATATAAAAGGCAAAGAAATTTCAAGTTAAGGGGAAGTACGTAGACATTATTTTATTTTACCCGTCAAATCGTCACTAACATTTGTTATAGTTTTAAATGCATAAGTTGTCATACGTAAGCGACAAGCAAACAAACTTGAGTCACTTACACCTTAAATCAAAGTGATATTTATTCATTGAATAATATTAAGTGCCGTATTGATTATAAATTTTTTCAACATTCAGTGTCCCACAATAACTTTTAACTTATTGTCCAAATTACTCATTTTCAAGAGTTTTCATCTTTATTTCAGATGTAAAATGGAACACGTAAGTTTCGTAAAATCTGTGCTACTACTAATACTGCTAATAAGTGGTATTTACGTTGAGCCCCAATTTTGTATGTCTGTAATATCAGCACATGAGAGACCCAAACAGAAACCAACTGATGATACTAACAATCTCTTGCCCGTTGAAATGATGAGTGATATTTTACCTAAACAACCAGCAGAATATGTAAGATTCTCTTTTTCTACGGTAGATATGACTCTAGTTTATGTAATACATATCGATATACATTGCACATTTTCATCCTGCAGATATTGGAACACCTTTCAAACAGTATCTTAAAGTTTGGCCAGGATATGCATAGCCGTATGTTGAAACATTATAAAAAAAACACTAACATGATATTTTCGCCAATTGGCTTAGTTACCTCACTGGCGTCTGTTCTCATTATGTGCGAAGGTGGTAAAGCTTTTAATGAAATCGCAAAAGCCTTGGATTTAGACGACACCATAGATTTCAACACAAACTCTGAAATGGCCCATCGAGTACTCGGACGCATGCTTTTGCAGTTGCAAGGTTGCAACAAAACTTGTTCTCCAGAGTTCTTTGGCACCTTAGGAGTTTTCCTTCAGGTAAAGTTACTAACACTAGTATATGTCCATCCGGATTATCAAAAGACCCTTAATAATGATCACAACCTATGGTGGTCAATAAATAACATGATGTCAGTAAGTCACATAGGTTGTGATTACTGTTTAACACCATAATCATAACAATAAAAATACTATGAATGAAATATTTGCAGAATGGCTATAAAATCCCGCTAACTGAGAAAAGCTACAGTGAAGAACTTTATAGGAGTACTGTGAGAAATGTTGATTTTAGTAAACATAGAGAAACCATGATAGCTTTCAATGAGTGGATTCGCGAAGTGTCCCAAGGACGTTATACTAAACATATTAAAAATTTGAAAATGAAAAACTTTCTGCCACGTAAAACCAAAATGCTTTTCTCGTCCATGTTTCACTTTAGTGGCGATTGGGAAACACATTTTGGAACAATCGAGGGACCGTATGTTTTATTCTCAATAAAATTAATCAATTCTATCAATAGTCTATATACATAAATAACTATGTTTGTTTGGTATGTAACGAGAATTTTGACAAACTTGCGATTTCAGGTTCATCTTCTATAATGGAAATTCTTCAATTAATTGCACAGGTATAATCAGTTCTGATAAGGTTTTATATTACAATGACACTGAAGTATTTGACTCCACCATATTCGAAATACCTTATGCAGGTGGAAATGTAAGTCCTGAAATATAATGTATTAACTTAGTTAAAAGATTAAAATCATGTACATTAACTGCCAATTTGCATTTAATAATAATCATATTTAGGACATCGAATATTTTTAAGAATTTTCTGTTCTGACCTTATGTTGAATTGTCTAAAGAATAGAATAAGCTTTAAATAATTGAAACCGAATAAGAAACCAAAAAAATTCCTATCTTTTGGGTGTCAAACACCCCTTTTCCATATTACACTATCTCTTTATGATTAAATTAAATCGGGCTACTTTAAAAATTTATACAAATTGGGTGCTATGTAGATGTAGGGACTGACTTTAAAATGAATTATTTTTCAATTTATTCGATCCATTAGGAAATCCGTTCGTTTATCAAAAATATAGAACTGCTTGATAAAATAAATTCAGAATAACTAAGTTTTTCGTGAATTTATACTCATTAAACGGGCATTAAAAAGATGTGAGCTCAAATTATTGCACTATTAAATTGCTCAAAAGTCTTTTGCTCTCCAAATCGAACTTCGTATCAAGGCGCTTGCGTTGGATAGCACCGGAAGCGAGATAGTTTTTTGACAATCACCGCATGAATTCGTGTTACTTTGTGCCGTCAGCCCGTCACGCCAGTTGGTTTTTGAAACTCGCCAGTGAATCCACCTAGAGGTAAGATACTTTAAACAAATGCAGTAAGTCGAAAAGTGTATCATTTTCTAAATTTTAAGTTAACAATAAAATAAACTGATTTCATCAATCACTCAATTTCTTACTTTTGTACAAGTCGAAAATGATTATTGTCGTATCTACTGACGAATGTTACGAGGGCAAGTACAAGGTCCAAGGGACTCTTTATGCTTGCTCTGGTTGGATACTCACCAGGTGCGAAAAAAGGTCTCCTACTAAGAGAGTATTAAATTTTGAAAGTACAGAAGTAAGAAATTTTTTTTCAAACAAACAGGAATTATTCATTTTCAGTTTTGATAAACATGATGAAAAGTTTTTTTACAATGACTACAAGTATTCTGTAAGATACAATTACCGTAAACATATATTTTTTCAAAGAGAAAACGTAGACCATTTCATTAACATCAAAAAATTATAAAAATATAAGAGACAGCATTCAATATACACTCAAATCGCTGCAGACAACAAAAAAACTTTATTTTTACGTATGACCGATTAAAGCAGCATGCTCCATCGTTGTTCCTAATTTAATCAAATAATTTGTTTGATAAAAAAGTGATTTCAACAAAATACAGTATTAGAAAACTGCAAAACTTGTTTTATTTTCAACATCAAGTGTTAGTTTTACTCCTTAAAATAACCGAACATAAAAACATTTTTTTTGTTTTATGATATAGTAGGTACTACAGCAATGACAGAATATCTAAATATATTTCCTTAACATAACGCAATGTTGTGTCATTCGACAGCTTTTCCTCATTTCAATTCTGAACTTCTTGCTTAAGTTGTTTTTACTTTTTATGCTCTTGTTTCTTATCTTGTAGCTGTTAGACGAAAGTTTTAGAATTTTTTTTTAAAGTAAGAAAAAAATGTTTAACACAATTACTTATTTTTCTGTTGTCAAATAAATTTTTATCAGTTTTTTTGTAGACAATAAAAAAATGCGAAGAAGACATATTTTATTTACCAGCTAAAAAGAAGTAAAAATATTAAACTACAATTTTTAGTGGGTTATCGCCGTGAAACTTTCCTTGACTGAGACGGTCTCGCAAAATTATTACAAATCAAGATGTTTCGGTTTTAGAGGTATCAGCTAAACATATTTGGAGAAAGCAAAATTAATATGTGCACAACTGTACACCGTTCATTCGTCTTAACTTTGCAACTTCTATCTCCATTTCATTTTAATTTATTTCAGTGCTTATCTCTTAGTACATACATTTGATTTGCCTTAACTCTTCTTCTTTCAAATCTAAAGAGTTGTATGGAATATTAATTTCCGTTCATGTGTCTTAGTATTTTTAATATGTCATACTAAATTTATAAATATTTTACTCTGTACATCAAAGTTGTTTGTTGTATTTTCTTGTCTTTATACATTTGTCGCAATTTCCGTTCTTTTTTTATCTAAATCATTGAATGCATTAATTTGTTACATCTTTCTTAGACAATGTTAGTGTCTGTGTACTATTGTCATTACCCCACCGTTTTTTCTTAGCTTTCCCGTGTTTACATACATAGTTTCATCATATGAGTAATTTTTAGTGTGTATACTGATTGTAGTGTTAAAACAAGTCAAATCTAATTAATGCTATTTTATTAAAAATCAACAATCTGGCAATATAAAAGGGCATATATAAAAGGCAAAGAAATTTCAAGTTAAGGGGAAGTACGTAGACATTATTTTATTTTACCCGTCAAATCGTCACTAACATTTGTTATAGTTTTAAATGCATAAGTTGTCATACGTAAGCGACAAGCAAACAAACTTGAGTCACTTACACCTTAAATCAAAGTGATATTTATTCATTGAATAATATTAAGTGCCGTATTGATTATAAATTTTTTCAACATTCAGTGTCCCACAATAACTTTTAACTTATTGTCCAAATTACTCATTTTCAAGAGTTTTCATCTTTATTTCAGATGTAAAATGGAACACGTAAGTTTCGTAAAATCTGTGCTACTACTAATACTGCTAATAAGTGGTATTTACGTTGAGCCCCAATTTTGTATGTCTGTAATATCAGCACATGAGAGACCCAAACAGAAACCAACTGATGATACTAACAATCTCTTGCCCGTTGAAATGATGAGTGATATTTTACCTAAACAACCAGCAGAATATGTAAGATTCTCTTTTTCTACGGTAGATATGACTCTAGTTTATGTAATACATATCGATATACATTGCACATTTTCATCCTGCAGATATTGGAACACCTTTCAAACAGTATCTTAAAGTTTGGCCAGGATATGCATAGCCGTATGTTGAAACATTATAAAAAAAACACTAACATGATATTTTCGCCAATTGGCTTAGTTACCTCACTGGCGTCTGTTCTCATTATGTGCGAAGGTGGTAAAGCTTTTAATGAAATCGCAAAAGCCTTGGATTTAGACGACACCATAGATTTCAACACAAACTCTGAAATGGCCCATCGAGTACTCGGACGCATGCTTTTGCAGTTGCAAGGTTGCAACAAAACTTGTTCTCCAGAGTTCTTTGGCACCTTAGGAGTTTTCCTTCAGGTAAAGTTACTAACACTAGTATATGTCCATCCGGATTATCAAAAGACCCTTAATAATGATCACAACCTATGGTGGTCAATAAATAACATGATGTCAGTAAGTCACATAGGTTGTGATTACTGTTTAACACCATAATCATAACAATAAAAATACTATGAATGAAATATTTGCAGAATGGCTATAAAATCCCGCTAACTGAGAAAAGCTACAGTGAAGAACTTTATAGGAGTACTGTGAGAAATGTTGATTTTACTAACCATACAGAAACCATGATATCTTTCAATGAGTGGATTCGCGAAGTGTCCCAAGGACGTTATACTAAATATATTCAAAATTCGAATATAAAACACTTTCTGCCACGTAAAACCAAAATGCTTTTCTCGTCCATGTTTCACTTTAGTGGCGATTGGGAAACACATTTTGGAACAATCGAGGGACCGTATGTTTTATTCTCAATAAAATTAATCAATTCTATCAATAGTCTATATACATAAATAACTATGTTTGTTTGGTATGTAACGAGAATTTTGACAAACTTGCGATTTCAGGTTCATCTTCTATAATGGAAATTCTTCAATTAATTGCACAGGTATAATCAGTTCTGATAAGGTTTTATATTACAATGACACTGAAGTATTTGACTCCACCATATTCGAAATACCTTATGCAGGTGGAAATGTAAGTCCTGAAATATAATGTATTAACTTAGTTAAAAGATTAAAATCATGTACATTAACTGCCAATTTGCATCTAATAATAATCATATTTAGGTTGTAATTACAACATTTAATTTTGCACTAAACTGAACATGATATTTTATCTTGAGTTTCAGGCGTCGATGTATGTCATTACACCAAAATATCCTACAGTAGACGAAGTGGAAAGAATAACGAGACTCATGACTGCAGACTATCTCAAAACTGTCGTGGACAAAGTATCAAATAGCCAAACCCGTACTCGTGTGGCCATTCCAAAGTTGAACATTTCTCGCATGTACAGATACAAACCAGTCCTGAAATCTATGGGCATCAAATCTGCTTTTTATAAAAAAGCTGCTCAATTTAACGTCATGAAAATTAAGAACGACTTTTTCGTCAAATCTCAGAACAAGACGTTAAGCAAAAAAGCCGAGAATTACATCAACTACCTTAGATCGCAGAAACAGCGGCCGTATGTCACATTAGACGAGTCACGCCACTGTAGGGTGGAAAGAGCATCCGCGTTACCTCTTGGTGATTTGATTCATTTTGTAAAAGTGGAGATTGGAGAAAAAGGGAAAAATATGGTCAATTTTCCAGGAAAATCAACGGCTAAGTTTGATTGTGAATTTGTAAATCAGCCTTTCATATTTTTCATTTGGTACAAACCTCTAAGTGTAACGTGGCTACTGGGTAATGTGTACGATCCACTAGGAAAAAATAATAAAATTCATTAAATAGACGAGTTAATTAACTAATTTACTNTAAAATGAATTATTTTTCAATTTATTCGATCCATTAGGAAATCCGTTCGTTTATCAAAAATATAGAACTGCTTGATAAAATAAATTCAGAATAACTAAGTTTTTCGTGAATTTATACTCATTAAACGGGCATTAAAAAGATGTGAGCTCAAATTATTGCACTATTAAATTGCTCAAAAGTCTTTTGCTCTCCAAATCGAACTTCGTATCAAGGCGCTTGCGTTGGATAGCACCGGAAGCGAGATAGTTTTTTGACAATCACCGCATGAATTCGTGTTACTTTGTGCCGTCAGCCCGTCACGCCAGTTGGTTTTTGAAACTCGCCAGTGAATCCACCTAGAGGTAAGATACTTTAAACAAATGCAGTAAGTCGAAAAGTGTATCATTTTCTAAATTTTAAGTTAACAATAAAATAAACTGATTTCATCAATCACTCAATTTCTTACTTTTGTACAAGTCGAAAATGATTATTGTCGTATCTACTGACGAATGTTACGAGGGCAAGTACAAGGTCCAAGGGACTCTTTATGCTTGCTCTGGTTGGATACTCACCAGGTGCGAAAAAAGGTCTCCTACTAAGAGAGTATTAAATTTTGAAAGTACAGAAGTAAGAAATTTTTTTTCAAACAAACAGGAATTATTCATTTTCAGTTTTGATAAACATGATGAAAAGTTTTTTTACAATGACTACAAGTATTCTGTAAGATACAATTACCGTAAACATATATTTTTTCAAAGAGAAAACGTAGACCATTTCATTAACATCAAAAAATTATAAAAATATAAGAGACAGCATTCAATATACACTCAAATCGCTGCAGACAACAAAAAAACTTTATTTTTACGTATGACCGATTAAAGCAGCATGCTCCATCGTTGTTCCTAATTTAATCAAATAATTTGTTTGATAAAAAAGTGATTTCAACAAAATACAGTATTAGAAAACTGCAAAACTTGTTTTATTTTCAACATCAAGTGTTAGTTTTACTCCTTAAAATAACCGAACATAAAAACATTTTTTTTGTTTTATGATATAGTAGGTACTACAGCAATGACAGAATATCTAAATATATTTCCTTAACATAACGCAATGTTGTGTCATTCGACAGCTTTTCCTCATTTCAATTCTGAACTTCTTGCTTAAGTTGTTTTTACTTTTTATGCTCTTGTTTCTTATCTTGTAGCTGTTAGACGAAAGTTTTAGAATTTTTTTTTAAAGTAAGAAAAAAATGTTTAACACAATTACTTATTTTTCTGTTGTCAAATAAATTTTTATCAGTTTTTTTGTAGACAATAAAAAAATGCGAAGAAGACATATTTTATTTACCAGCTAAAAAGAAGTAAAAATATTAAACTACAATTTTTAGTGGGTTATCGCCGTGAAACTTTCCTTGACTGAGACGGTCTCGCAAAATTATTACAAATCAAGATGTTTCGGTTTTAGAGGTATCAGCTAAACATATTTGGAGAAAGCAAAATTAATATGTGCACAACTGTACACCGTTCATTCGTCTTAACTTTGCAACTTCTATCTCCATTTCATTTTAATTTATTTCAGTGCTTATCTCTTAGTACATACATTTGATTTGCCTTAACTCTTCTTCTTTCAAATCTAAAGAGTTGTATGGAATATTAATTTCCGTTCATGTGTCTTAGTATTTTTAATATGTCATACTAAATTTATAAATATTTTACTCTGTACATCAAAGTTGTTTGTTGTATTTTCTTGTCTTTATACATTTGTCGCAATTTCCGTTCTTTTTTTATCTAAATCATTGAATGCATTAATTTGTTACATCTTTCTTAGACAATGTTAGTGTCTGTGTACTATTGTCATTACCCCACCGTTTTTTCTTAGCTTTCCCGTGTTTACATACATAGTTTCATCATATGAGTAATTTTTAGTGTGTATACTGATTGTAGTGTTAAAACAAGTCAAATCTAATTAATGCTATTTTATTAAAAATCAACAATCTGGCAATATAAAAGGGCATATATAAAAGGCAAAGAAATTTCAAGTTAAGGGGAAGTACGTAGACATTATTTTATTTTACCCGTCAAATCGTCACTAACATTTGTTATAGTTTTAAATGCATAAGTTGTCATACGTAAGCGACAAGCAAACAAACTTGAGTCACTTACACCTTAAATCAAAGTGATATTTATTCATTGAATAATATTAAGTGCCGTATTGATTATAAATTTTTTCAACATTCAGTGTCCCACAATAACTTTTAACTTATTGTCCAAATTACTCATTTTCAAGAGTTTTCATCTTTATTTCAGATGTAAAATGGAACACGTAAGTTTCGTAAAATCTGTGCTACTACTAATACTGCTAATAAGTGGTATTTACGTTGAGCCCCAATTTTGTATGTCTGTAATATCAGCACATGAGAGACCCAAACAGAAACCAACTGATGATACTAACAATCTCTTGCCCGTTGAAATGATGAGTGATATTTTACCTAAACAACCAGCAGAATATGTAAGATTCTCTTTTTCTACGGTAGATATGACTCTAGTTTATGTAATACATATCGATATACATTGCACATTTTCATCCTGCAGATATTGGAACACCTTTCAAACAGTATCTTAAAGTTTGGCCAGGATATGCATAGCCGTATGTTGAAACATTATAAAAAAAACACTAACATGATATTTTCGCCAATTGGCTTAG
Source organism: Copidosoma floridanum (assembly GCF_000648655.2). The sequence continues at coordinate 143,911 of NW_019379632.1, forward strand.
TTACCTCACTGGCGTCTGTTCTCATTATGTGCGAAGGTGGTAAAGCTTTTAATGAAATCGCAAAAGCCTTGGATTTAGACGACACCATAGATTTCAACACAAACTCTGAAATGGCCCATCGAGTACTCGGACGCATGCTTTTGCAGTTGCAAGGTTGCAACAAAACTTGTTCTCCAGAGTTCTTTGGCACCTTAGGAGTTTTCCTTCAGGTAAAGTTACTAACACTAGTATATGTCCATCCGGATTATCAAAAGACCCTTAATAATGATCACAACCTATGGTGGTCAATAAATAACATGATGTCAGTAAGTCACATAGGTTGTGATTACTGTTTAACACCATAATCATAACAATAAAAATACTATGAATGAAATATTTGCAGAATGGCTATAAAATCCCGCTAACTGAGAAAAGCTACAGTGAAGAACTTTATAGGAGTACTGTGAGAAATGTTGATTTTAGTAAACATAGAGAAACCATGATAGCTTTCAATGAGTGGATTCGCGAAGTGTCCCAAGGACGTTATACTAAACATATTAAAAATTTGAAAATGAAAAACTTTCTGCCACGTAAAACCAAAATGCTTTTCTCGTCCATGTTTCACTTTAGTGGCGATTGGGAAACACATTTTGGAACAATCGAGGGACCGTATGTTTTATTCTCAATAAAATTAATCAATTCTATCAATAGTCTATATACATAAATAACTATGTTTGTTTGATGCGTGACGAAAATTTTAACAACTGCAAACTTGTAATTTCAGGTTCACCTTTTATAATGGGAATTCGTCAATCAATTGCACAGGTATAATCAGTGCTAATAAAGTATTATATTACTACGACACTGAAGTATTTGACTCCACCATATTCGAAATACCTTATGCAGGTGGAAATGTAAGTCCTGAAATATAATGTATTAACTTAGTTAAAAGATTAAAATCATGTACATTAACTGCCAATTTGCATCTAATAATAATCATATTTAGGTTGTAATTACAACATTTAATTTTGCACTAAACTGAACATTATATTTTATCTTGAGTTTCAGGCGTCGATGTATGTCATTTCACCAAAATATCCTACAGTAGACGAAGTGGAAAGAATAACGAGACTCATGACTGCAGACTATCTCAAAACTGTCGTGGACAAAGTATCAAATAGCCAAACCCGTACTCGAGTGGCCATTCCAAAGTTGAACATTTCTCGCATGTACAGATACAAACCAGTCCTGAAATCTATGGGCATCAAATCTGCTTTTTATAAAAAAGCTGCTCAATTTAACGTCATGAAAATTAAGAACGACTTTTTCGTCAAATCTCAGAACAAGACGTTAAGCAAAAAAGCCAAGAATTACATCAACTACCTTAGATCGCAGAAACAGCGGCCGTATGTCACATTAGACGAGTCACGCCACAATAGGGTCGAAAGAGCATCCACATTACCTCTTGGTGATTTGATTCATTTTGTAAAAGTGGAGATTGGAGAAAAAGGGAAAAATATGGTCAATTTTCCAGGAAAATCAACGGCTAAGTTTGATTGTGAATTTGTAAATAAGCCTTTCATATTTTTCATTTGGTACAAACCTCTAAGTGTAACGTGGCTACTAGGTAATGTGTACGATCCACTAGGAAAAAATAATAAAATTCATTAAATAGACGAGTTAATTAACTAATTTACTTCATGCGTGTAATATAGTTATACACTGAGAAAAAAAAAATTACTGCACTAGAATGGTTTTCTGGTGTCATTTCACCCTGTAGGGACTTTTTACTTTTGTCAACTTAATTTTTACCATTTTCTGGACAGAAATTTTTATAGTACAAACAGTATGACTGTCCTTGCAACAAAAATTACTGTTCTAAACATTAAAAATTAGTGTTTAAATAGTAAAAAGTCTCTAGACGACCGAACAGTACCAGACTACCATTCTAGCACATTATTTTTTTTTTGTCTCTCGGTATACACACTGTGAATTGATTGATAGAAATTAAATTTTTCATGTAGTATAAATCTTGCACGTAAAAAAAATCAGTATTTAAAAAATAGTGGATGGAGTGTAATCGCAAGGCACGAATTTTCGGTATTGATCACTAGAGTGACGTTATTGCTCGAGTTTTAGAATCGTCTCACATCGAGTTGCGTGCAAAGTTTATTACCATTGTGTGTAGAAAATGTTTCCCACGCTGTTTTAGGTGCGAAAAATCCGTTTGAGAATAGTTATTTTCCTACTTAAAACATTTTTTATTTATCTTTGAATGTTTAGTATGCACCTGGTATTGGTGACATAATGTGCGCCACTAGGTACGAAAAATACTATTTTACCGTTAGTACGCTAAATGATCAAAGGGCGTAAAGTATGCCCTAGGTTGCAAAGCCGTGCGCCAAATGAAAGAAAAATGTAATTACTCATAACTTTGTTGATTTTTAATAAAAAAAAAATTAAACCATCGACTTGACTTGTTATGATATTTAAACTAATTTATCCTTACGAATTCAGGTACATAAACTTGAAAAACTTTGTGGCACCTATTTCAAGAAATATGGAAACAAAGAGACCTGAAGTCAGATGCTCGTAGTTTTCGGGGTTGTTGACGAAAATCCTTTATTTTACATCACCGTTACACTTATATCCAAAAAGATGCCAGATTTTCTGACTACAGAGGCACAAACATCCTGGTTTGGACTCTTACATAATTAAGAAACATCAATAACCTCCAGCAATCGTATAAGACAACGATTTTTTTTTGTTTATGTGGAATGACCGTAATCTTTCTTTCTTTCTTGTGCAATAACTCAAAAAATACTCCTCGAATCCAACACATGTGTGAAAAGACGTATCTCATAATTCATTGGAGCGTACGACGTTTCTATTAGAAATAAAACACAGTGTCCAAGGAAATTGCATCGACCTCGATTTCCCCGATTTCCGTGCACCCTCGCACTGTATACCCCAAAAGGGGAAAAACAATACGTCTCAATCGTGCGGAGCGAGAAACACGTTTATTTTTTTTTCCACCAGCTAAAAAAGTGCGAGCTAGCACGCGATGTGGAGGTAAAAAGAGCAACTCACGCGCGGAGGTAATCGTATAGGTACGACTGATCCATTTGGGTAAACGTATCCCAAAGGTCGACGGTTATTTTCTTCATCAATTTACGACCTAGCCCCTCCCTCCCACTGCCACTTGTATGTGTATACGTATACGAAGAAAAGCTGGAGAACAACGAGGGTCAAAAAAAAAAAAATACCAGTCGCCGTAAAGACAAAACGCTACTTGTCCGTGTGCCCATACGAGCGGCAAACTTGCAGCTGCGAGCTCGAGCGTTTAATTTTATAATTTCGCGCTGTCGCTCCTCTCTCTTCGGGAGATGTAGAGAAAGATAGCGATCTCCGCGGGGCGTTTCTCGGATCGTTTCCTCTTTCTCTCTGCGGCTCGATGATACATTCGTGTTTCCGGAAATGAAGGTACCTCATACGCGCGTTCGAGTCTTAATTGAGCTATCATTACGAGCACGAGAACCTACCTATTCGCTGCTTCTTCTTCTTATTTGCATTTCCACGATTCGATGCGGATTGTTCGTTTTATTCGTGTGCGGTCTCTGTAAAACTTGGCTCGTTTGCGCATACGTAGGTCATTCTACCAAAAACGATCCAACAAAAGCAACATTATTATGCATTTTTGAGAACTAAAAAAAGTTGTTGAGTTGCAAGACCAAATTATGACAAATTTTATAGTTCTACGCAAAATGTCCTTGCAAATGCACGCAATTGAATTTTTATTAGAAGTGTTGTATTGAATGAAAGTTCAGTGTATTGCAGAAACTTTTTATAATTTTTCCATCACGATTAAGCCAGTACTAGTCTTCTGAAAATAAAAACTAAGAGCTCGTAACACTGCCCATTACGTTAGTATGGTAAAATTATTTTCTAACAGGGCCCAAAAAATTATAACAATTAATTTTTGATCTCAAACAATACAAGAAAAGTATTGGAAAAATTTCAACCCCTAGTCTTTGTCCATTTTAGTCTTCAAAATATTATGTTTTTCGTGGAATGACCCGTGTATATATTGCGTGTTTTTAGTCAATGTTTATTAATATTTAGTGATAAAGTTTGTCCGGCTTCAGTATCTACATTTCTTTTTAATATCTTTCGTAATATCTTTTTTCTTCAAAAATACACTTCATCGTTCATTTGCCGCTCGGAAAATGTTTTTTTTTTTTTATCTTCTCGTTGCTACATGAAAAACTCAAGCTGTACAACATAAGGTCGATGTCCCAGTACTCGGTCATCTGGCTGATTTTTTCACTATAAATTTTCAAAGCATATATAAATCGGGTAGCTATTCAGACACTAAGCAAATTACTCTTTCAATACAAGTTAATGTATAAACCCAATTGAAAATATAACGAAGACCCATAAAAGAAAAAAAAGTGACCGACTATTGGGACATTTCGTCTGCTTAAGTGAGCGAGTACTGGGACATCCACCTTAATCGATCTTATTTTTCCTAAAAATTCTCTCCTTAGCGTCGCAAAAACACGGATGTTCAAAACGAGTTTGATCGCAAGAAACGCCCGAGAATCACAAGAAGGAGAAACATTCGAAAGAGGCAACGGAAAAGGAGAAAGAGAGGTTCAGCGCCTCTTCTTAATTAACAGGTGCATCCTCGCCCCCTCCCCTTCCCTCGCCCTTCCACGCTCGCTCCATCATTTCGAGGATCCGTGTGATGCTCATTGTCAGTTCCGCGGAAGGTGTAAAATATGATGATGGATGCGCGCACGCGAGAGTGCATCGTTTCGGTGCTCGTGTGCTCGCTGACCTCGAGTTATATATGGCATATAGACGAAAACAACGAAGCAAACTACATTTGTTTTCGTCGTCGTCGTATTTTTAAGAAGAAGAACATTTTTTTTTTTTTCTAGGAACACCTTTAATCGCAAAATTATTGCATTTGCAAATAACAATGATAAATAATTGTCACATGCCACCAAGCTCGTAAAAAGCACCGCTGCAACCCCGGGGGCCCAAAGAAAGCTCGCCTCTCCGCTCCACGCGTATAGTTATCATTTCAATATTCCCCCGATAAATCCGAGGCTGGTCTTTACGATCCGCGCCGTGGAATAAATAAATGAAAAATCCCACGCCTGTGGCATTCGAGTGCGTTTTTACGATCGGATGAAAAGAGAAACGTGTCGGAGAGGCCAACTGTGTCCATCCGCGCGTCCGTCTGTCGGGGCAGTAAAACCGACTCGGATATGATTTCTCTGTACAAGTGGCGCACAAGCCACGATTTATTCTCGCTGTTTTCATCATAAAATGCACAATATATATTTTCGCGATGATCCCCCGGTTCAAACTGAAATTAAATTAAATTTCATGAGAGCTGTAGGGGGTGACGTCTCGTACAAATAGGCAAACACCCGAAAATGTGCTCACCACCGAGCTTCCGCAGTCCCTGTAATATCCCTCGACTAATAAACACCCAAGAGCGCGAAACGAATCCAGCCCAAGGAGAATAAGAGAGTATAGGTATGTATACCAATGTGGCATCAGTAGCTAAGCCGTGTACCCATAAATCCTCTCATCGCGGAGTAGCAGGCACCTCGCGTGGGTACACATCGCGGGGGCGCTTGGCATCTTCAATTTCGAAATTTTCAAATCGAAAAGAGGCGCGAAGGAGAAACACACACACACACGTATATACTGTTAATCCCGCGCGTAACAGCGAGCGGTCCGAATTGCCGGGGATTACCCGCGTGCCCCTTACGAGAGGAATCGCTCGGGATTATTATATATACGTACGACGCGCGTGTAAGCTCGCACCCGTCGTCTCGTCCTTTTTCCTCGTTATATACAGCTATCCTGCGCACATATATATTTTTTGCTTTTCAATCCCGGCTCGTGTGCGTATATATACGTGGAAAGCTCTTTGTCACGGGGATAATGTGCGAGTGTTGATTTGCCACTGCGAGGATTTTGTTGATTTTTCGGAAAGTCTGCGTGGATGCTGGGGTGATTGCGAGGACTTGTCACCTTGACCTGCGCGTTTCAAAGTCTTGGAAAAAAAAGTCGTCTTTTCTAGTCGCTCAACGACTTGGATGACTTTAACGTATGTGTATAGAGTAAACGTGAAGACACGAGTTACGTCTACATGTATCACTTTTAACCCACTCCTCGTATCATGTACAGTGAGCATCAAGATGTGCATCTCCGAAATGATAAAGGGACGTAAAATCCACAACTGACCAGCTTGAGATTTTTGAAACTGTCGAGGGGTTTCCTACTCTTGAAGTCGTTAAAAAGTCGAGCAAAAGCCATTCAAAGTCTTTCAAAGACTTCCCTAGAAATCCAGGGACTGCAAAATTCATTCAAAGACTTTAAAGTGTTTATCGATACTTGAAAAGTGAGCTGCCCCTCGGAAAATATACATGATACATCTTGATTCCAACGCATACCACGATAGGTGCGATGCGGTGAGAAAAAGAAAACGTTGTGAGTTTATCAATCAGTAGGTAGAAACAAAGCAATGAATAATATACGTAAAAAAAAAAGGTATTTAAAGGCGATATTCGCGTTTGAATGTAAATTCAGAGTTAATCGAATGTATGTTCGATGAGCCAACACTTGGCGGTACAAGTACAGTATAGGAAATTTCCAAAAACGGGGATCGTTACCAGCACCTGTTGGCTTCCTCTTCGCCCCTTGAGCATTCATTCGGTGCGGTCGAGCGCATCCGCTTGTAAACCCGAACGGGAGTGCGGTACGGGCATGGGCCCAATCAATTTGCTAATAAAGTCGAAAGAGTTGAGGAATTTTTTAGTTTTTTTGGAAATAAATTTATTGCGTGCATGTGTTTATTATGCATGGCTATCGTCGCATCCTACGTATGGGGTGTGGGGATTGTTTTCTGTAATTTACGAGGGCGATAAAGAAGGGGAGGACTGCTGCAGCTCGACGGCTAATTATGTACGTATTTTTCAAAGGTAATATTTTGGGGCTTTCGGTGTATCGGATACGTATAATTCAATTACCGATCTTTATCTCTCGTGCAATGTTATTATCATGTATTTTATAAGAAATTATAACTATTATTGTTACCATTAAGCCTAAGGGAAAATTTATATATATTTTTAGTATTTCGTAACAGGTATACATTTAGTGTATAAACGTTTAATGGCATTTCTATTAAAAGCAATTAAAAATAGTTCATAGTAATCGCTTATTAATGATATGATGGAATGACTATAGTATTGGCACCGAGCGAAGGAAGAACTGAAAAATTTAAACAACTTGAAACCACTAGTTCTGCTGCATGAAACAATTTGGAATAACTTAATTAAATACTTTTACAGCTTAAAATCGATTAGAAAAACGGGAGGAGGGACGAAGTGGGTTACGAAAAAAAAGTTGTATCGATAAATGTCAGAAACAACAGACAGCATAAATTTTTTTCTTTGTGGAAAATTTGTTTCCATATATAGGGATGGAAAGTTAATTAACCTCGATAATCTAAAATATAAATATTGTTGGGTTACTGGCACGATTCTAACTGTAACAATCTTTTACTGTGCATATTTTAATAGACTACAAGAAACGTGGTAAGTACAATTGACCAAAGAAATCGAACAAAATGTAAGACTCTCACAGGTGCGTTAATAGCTCTTGGATGAGGAGTCGTACTTGTCCAGCGAATTCACTGGATAAAACTGATTTAGATTGGTGTAGCCGAAAGAGAGTACCCGTGAAATTTGTTTAAAAAATGCATAATATCCTTCTTTTCCAAGAAAATTATCACCTTTTACTTTGCGTGGACCCAATAGTGCGTCTTTGGCAAATTTCCTCTTATTATTCAAAAAGTATTCATGATTAATTTACAAACAGCCATAATGTACGAAAATGTCGGGGGTGAACGAGTAAACGCCGCCGCCGGAGCAATGAATTATCATCCGAGCCAATGTACTCTTTTAAACATGATTTCCTAAGGCGATAAAAGCCCGCTCTTTAACTTTCGTGACTCTTCCGCCCACATTTCTCGACTTCCCCTCGAGTTGTTCCAACCAACGGAGCCTAAACTTCCCTCCCGGCTCCTCTTCTCCCGCTACGGCTGCACTCGTCCTTTTCACCACCGCGAAACTTTCGTTTTACCTTCTGAAAACCCCCTCGGATTATGATTCCACTTCGTAATGAGGCTTTCGATAGATGTACATTGGTTTACATTAAATATACGCATTTTCCAGGATACAGACACAGACACGACCAACAAAAAATGTTGTTTCCGAGCTTACGACAACCAGTGGCGGATATACTGTTTGGTTATTTTCGAGTTGTATCAATGTCCCTCTTATGCGTATACGCCCCATTCAAAAAACGTTTAACGATGAAACCGAGACAGGTATATGCAATCCCAAATCGCGTCTCAGAATAACCACACGGGACTGAAAAGTCAGCCGCAGCAGCAAGTACTGTTTATCGTCCCCCTCCGCCGAGCGGCTTAAATCCCGGGGCAGCTTTTTCCTTTTACCCTTCAAGGCCAAGGCGCGTAAAACGACGCCGGATAATCATGGCGCGTCAGCCTGTATTGTATTATACACTACTAATCTTACGCAGCGACAAAGCGATATGCAGCACAGAAACGGTAGCTCACCTCAATGTATACGGGGGACTCTGGCGTCTTTGGTTTGCGGTCGTCGGGGGACATCGATACCCCTGCGGTTGGCTTTTCTGCCGACTATCGCGCACAACAAAAACCGGCTGGAGCACCTCGTGTTACGAGCCGCGGTGTGTATCTTTAAGAAGGTGGTGCCGGTAGCTGGACTCGTTATAGTAAAAGAGTTTTGCGGCACTTTGAGAGTTTCTCTTATTCCGCGATTCTAAGGATAAATGGGATAAAAGTGTGATTTAAGGTTTATGTGTGAATGCTAAGGAGTTTAGGGATTTCGTTATCAATTTTCTACTTTGCTCTGATACTACATTTGTTCAGACAAATTCCACGTATGGATGAGATGGGAAAAAGTTTGCACAATTATGTTGATCAACTTGTTCACTCTAAAAGATTTTACCATCTCAAATAATTTTCTGGCTCCAATCATAGCGATTGCTTCCATGACGTGTGTTGTTCTTAGTTGTTGTCATACATGAACATTCAAATTAACTCTGGAAATCCGATCTATTCAAGCATTTCGAAATTCTGGAACATCGTGCGTAATGTCCTGAAGCCACGAAAATTTTACGACGTTACACTCACGCATCGGTTTATTTATAATGATATCTGCATTACTTTTCATTTGTACATTTTTGTCGTCAACTTAACATTACCTCCAGCCAATTGAAATACAATGATAAACAAAAACCTAGCGAATTCTTTCGAAAATCATTAAATTTCCAGATTAGCGAGTAGCAAACAAAGCCAGCCAGAGTATCAGCGAGTGTGCAAGCGTGACGCAATCGTTCCTCTTTGTTTCGTGTGGTCGGTGTACAGTAGGATACACGGGGGCAGTCGAGGTCGCTTGGCTTTCGCGCCCCTCGAAGGCGGCCAATCGAGACGAATCAAGCTGGCGATTCGTCACCGGCTTCAATCGCTCCGTCTCTCGCGCTCGCGATTTTCAAGCACCACGAATCACCGTCGCGGATTCCTTCACACCTTGTCGCTCGATTTCAACGTCACAGACTCGCGATATTTATCGGCCCCGTCGAGTTGACGGGTGTGTACGAGCGTATACGCTCGCCCGTACCTGCTTTGTGTTTCGTCTCAATTCTTGTCAACTCTCAATATGGACAACTGCAGCCTATCCATGTGCGCAACGCTTATTAAGAAAGGAAGGGGAAAGAGAGAGAAAGAGAGAGAAATCTATGTAATGTGCACGTGCGTCGTTAAACTCGCGCCGGCCATTGTCTTTTCGCGTTCTAGATGATGACGCAACGTAAGAGGGAGATATATACTTTTACCGGATTATCGCGTTGTCTTGGCTGTAATTTTGTTTTTATTTTTTTTTTTCATCGCCATCGTTCGTTTCTACGTATAGCTGTCCGAATCGCGTAGGGTGTGGGTGTCGGTTATACATCCAGGTGGTGTGGTGGTATGGAGAAATTTGGTACCCAATCAAATTCCGAAATTTACTCCAGTAGGAAGCATGAACCCACGACATGTCATTGGGTATAGTCATTGCCTTCAACAATGATCATTATGCAATTCGAATACGTATATGCTTGAAAAACAATCGAAAACATTGGGGACAGGTTTAATTTGAACTTTGGTAGGGTTTAAAAACATCAGTTGCAGGTAATTAAAATCCAGAGTTTTCATTTATTTCACTCTCACAACCGAACTTCTTTCTGGCCTATACTAGAACTGCAATATCATTGATAAAGACAATTTTCAATCCACCAAACTTCTTTATACGTCTTTACAGTGTGAAAAAAAAAAGAGTGCACCATGAAGCAGACTGTATTGGATAAACAAACCTGGCAACAACGATTATCATCCGTAGCACGTGGGTTTTTCAGTCTGACCAGTGTGCCACGGGAAACCTCTTGTTATCCATACAAAGATTTCAACGTACGGACGTACTGGGGTGACTATTAAAGAAAATAACTTTTACCACGTGTTCCGAATTCCTAGAATAGTCACGTTTTTTTCTTAAAAATCCAATGTTTCGACAGCACACCCCATCCATGATTTATTCAATACTTTTGAAGTCCAAATAAAGGAATTGTCGCTTCATTTCGAAACATGTATTCAAATTGACTCGAGCAGACCAACATTAACACGTTTACGACGAAAAAATAAAAAATAAATAAAGTGTCAAATCGAATGACAGATCGTACGAATATCAGAGCAAAGCAAAGGAAAACGAACAAAAAAAATCCAAAGACAAACAAAACTCCAATGCCCAGTCCACACATCGAGATATCGTTCGCCCCCTCGGTGCGCATTAACTTTCGACAATAATAATCCACAAGCGCGAATACATATATACATGTACAAAAGCGTGTGTACTCGCACGGACAGATTCGCCCAACTTGTCCGCGTAGGGGATGAAATCGGGCATCGGCAAGGGTGCAGCCACATCCACGTATAACCACACGCGTGTCCTCCACCTATCTATAATATGTATTCATACGGGCGTAGGTGCGCATACGCTTGGAGTGTAAGGTTTATCTTAATGCCAAAATCAAATCGGGTACGGAGCATGGAATTAGAGACGGCATTGCTGTAGGGTGCGCTTGTGCTTATGTGTGTACATGTATGCTGTATGGTGGTGTACGGCTATGCAGGTCGCACCCCTATCAGCGCACATGCACGGCTCGTCTCGCACTACGCCAATGTCTGGGAGATAAAGAAGGAGAGAACAATGGGTTTGTATGTGTATGTGTGTATCTAGAGGGAAAAAGGGCGAGCACATTCCCCGTTCGAGTGCATCTGGATGTTATTGCTGGCGCAATGCGTGTGTATACATATGATGGATTTCTTATTCAGGGTAACAATGATACTGTATATACCTGCACGACACGAGTACAAAGATTACGGGGTTAAGGGGAATACGGATAAATCACGGCACACATGCTGAAAAGGAAATGTATATGCCGTGGAATATTTTTTTGGAGTTGGTGTTTAGACAATAATGATGCCACGATGACGGGTCAGTTTTTGCTTTGCTTCCTCTATTTCAAGGGTCTGAAAGTATACGTTTTCAGTAAGAATAGCGATTTGTACGGATAGCTAACTCAGATATTCAGCTTTTTCGAAGCTGAACTTCGTAAATCGAGTATATAAGTTTGTCGAGAGGAAAAGTACAATAAAAAACCACTCCGTATGACTTGGTACAAGAATTTATCAAACTCTTACGTTTATAGTCACTCATATTCTTCTTATATATTACTAATATATATTACTTATATACTATAAAAAATTGAACAAGAGGTGTAAGTACAACTTTGGCGATCCAGGCATATTTTTTTGCTACTATCCTTGCAGATTACCCCCTTTCCAAGCACCAATACAGCTAGATTTATACCAAAGTAGTGATATACAAACGCCTGAAGAACTTTGTACCAAAAGAAGGCCATAACGCACTACCCAGAGACGAAAACTGATATTGAGCGAAACAAAGTTTTCCTCGTATCATGCTTTTTTCTCTCACTCTGCAACTTGTAAAATTAAGAAAATCGGCAGGATGAAAAAAAAAACCAAATTTGTATTTAATTTTGGAATTCCCTTATAATTTTATATTTTTATTCATTTTGGCCTTAGATAAAAAGAATTACTTGCTTCAAAAAGTTTCCTAACAGCTCTGAAAGCCTACTTTTACAGATGGTCCTTGAAGGATAGAAAATGTTCAGCTTTAATGATGACTTCAGGCAGTTCTATTCCTGCGCAATTAGTCCTGACCTTTCGGCATTGAGCAAAATTGGCAACAATTAGTTTTATATTACATTGTCTTTCGAACGCAAGGAAGTCAATTTCATACATATAGGAGAGTAATGTATAAGAATATTGTGAACATATTCTTAATACAAGTTTAATATTCGTAGGCGTTGAGGAATACTATAGTTTTCGTACCTGGTGGGCGCATATCTTGTGCTTGCCCTGGTTGGATGTGCACCAGGTGGAAACCCTATTTTACTGAGGATGCACTGAACGTCTAAATGTTAAAAAAACGCCCAAAGTAGAAAAAATACTTTTTTATTTTGCATGTTGTACATTTATGTATGATATACTTTGGAACTTTGGACTCAATGAAAATTTTAAAAACTTTCTTTATTTTGTTAGATACTAATTGTTTAGAACGTGTTTAAATTTTTTTTAAGTACCATACGAGGACACAATATTAGCTTTAACGATTTAACATTTTATTAATGATCGATTCCTAGAGTGGCGTTCAGGATGTGTTCGTATGCATTTCGGCTGTTTCAGGGCAGGTTTTCCCGTGGAATCTTCCTTCAGTGTATTCCAATTTTAATCATGTATTGGAATTTCTTTTGTACTCAAACTTTTCAAGCATAAGGGTAATGACGAAAAAATTAACTAATCACGTGTCAGATACTGAACAAAAAAAATTAAACCAACACCAAACACAGGCAACAATGAGCCTTGGCAACATGGCAACATTGAACGTTGCTAGTGATTGGTAATCGAGAGATAATACAGGTATCCAAATTTTACGATCTTTTTTGAAAAACGTACAACAAAAAGTTGTAAATTAACACAACAATAATTCTACGAAGTTTTTTTTAACCTGCAGTATAGCACCTGTCAACACACAATTGACAATTAACTAAGTCAATCGTTTCTTTAAAAACATGCTGACTTTGCATTCCGCTATTGTATGGTTTCATGTAGAAGACTGGTCATTGTTGTATAACTATGAGCAATACGTTGTCACTTGGCCCTCAGAACTCATATTGCCTGTATTCGCTCCGAGCCGATACAGAGGTTGCGCCCCCTCTAGCCAAAATCAGGCAAAATTTCTTGCATGTAAACAAACGGTTTAGAACATATATACATACGTACAGCTGCTTGTGATTGGCTGAATAAGACAGCAGGAGAGGATCGTCGTTCTCTCTCTAGCTTGCCAAGTGCCAATCACAAGCAGCTGTACGCATGTATATATGTTCTAAACCGTTTGTTTACATGCAAGAAATGTTGCCTGATTTTGGCTAGAGGGGGCGCAACCTCTGCATCGGCTCGGAGCGAATAGGCCAGGTGAAAGTTGCCATCATCGTTGTCCCACGGGTGAATATTGAGTCATCGCCATGAAAGTGTAACGCAGTTTAGCCTTCGTTTGTAGCCAGAAATCAATATTCGTTTGGTAAGAAAGACTCTACTTCAAAATGATAATTTCTTTAGCTCACAGGAATGCCCTGATAAAGTGGCAAATAGGTCCACTGCGTAAGCAATTAACGAATCGTTGAATGGACTCAATTCAAATCACTTCTTTTGTTCAACACAATTTTTTTAAAGCTCAAGATAGAGAGAGATGGGGGAGGGGGAAGAGCGAGATTTATTTAAATTAACCATCTATAGTATTGCATTTTCGTCAGGAGTTTTCAACTATAAAAACACAACAATTGGATTTGATTCCGTAACTGTTCTTCGAAGGAAAAAATCGCTCATCTCCACGTTAAAGAGCAATGACTATACAAAGTCTCCTTAAGCGCAGATGTTGTGCGAAGAAATCAATAACATGATATAAATATTTGAAAAACAAGAGTGATCCATTCATCAGCAGCAGCAGTCCCAAGGACAGAGACAAAGAAACCCACCTCCACGAGGATTTCGTTCCGCCAAAGTAACCCACCCACCCACCATCCCTGCTCATACTCCCTCTCTCAACTACGTTTTTTTTTCCCCATTTGCTTTGCTCCGCGCACTTTGCCGGCTGTGTATACGTCGCCCCCGTCGTCGTCGTCGCTTCCTTGTAAACTAATTTCCTACCATTTCGCAGAGGAAGCGGGCGCGCGCTCGCGCCGAACAATTGAATCCTCTCTTTCCATTTACCTATCCGTTTGTATCAACATTTACATTTATATTTGAATAATGGCGAAATAAAACAGCCGAGCGCGCTTTTTCCCCCCGCCCACCCTCGACCCCCCCGTACTTTTGCTATTATACACTTTTTAAGCACTCGCTTTTACCAGAAGAGCCCACGGCGCTTCCTTTTTTTTTTTTTTTTTTTTTTTTTTTGTTCCCTTTCTACCAACGCTTATTGTTCCTTCTTACGGGGTTATGATCTTTGCCTGCGTATATATAGACACCGGGCGCGAGTGTCACCGATATAAAATTGTGCGCGCCTTATTAACATTTAGATAAAGCGGGTGATCGCGTCTGTGTGTACAGTACCAGAACTATATTTCCCTCGGCGTTGCCGTCGTCCCTCTCTCCTTTTCTCTCCTTCGGCTCCCTTTGCTTCTCTTTCCGCGTCTCACAAGAAAAGTTTGTCCTCGCAATAAAAAGGAGCTCCAGACTGCAATACTTGAAATTTAGACTGGTAGAGTTAGTTATTGACAAACAGTTATTTGATTTCTATCGTGTTTTCGTACTTTTTTTGTGCCTTGTCTGACATCGTGGAGAGTTCGAAAATATTATACAATTTTAAAAAAGCTGACCAAAGTTTTTTTCGCTGCAATGCGAATTTTATGGGCAATAAACGGTGTTCAGCTAATTCTGTCAGTCTAGGTGGGCCCCAGGCATGAGATTGTTTTCTCACGATTTGAAGCTATGCAAAATCATAGTAGATGTTTAGATTTACTCCTAAAAGTAAACAAAGGTTTGTTTACTATTATTAAAGGCTGTTTTGTCATTTGATACGTTGTTTGATTCATTTGGAAAATAAGCTAATATCATTTAAACGATACTAGGTGATATTAAAAAAAAAATAATTATTGGACACTAATGACCGGTAATAGTTGAAAATTTCTGTTTCTTTCTTGATAAAACCAAATAGAACAGAGTGATGTAATGTAAAATTAATGTACTTCACGTGATAAATTAAATTTTCAGAGCTTCATAAGTGTCTTTTGTAATTGATTCTTAATGAAATTAACTTGAATCATAGATCTTTGTTTTGTTTTGTTTCTTGTTACATCTAAACTTTTCAAAGCTTATTTTTCTCTTTAAATAATTACTAATAAAATTATCTAATGATATTTTCGAAAAATCAACTTTGTACAGAGGTAATTACGAATGTTAAAATTTTTTTTTTTTTTTTAAATCCTTAAAAAAATTTCTTACGCATTCAATGGTTCTACATTTCAGATTCCAAATCATGTAATCAATCGTTAATATAGCAAAATTAGCTTTGAAAAATAATAAAAAACATAGTATACATCAAAAAATCTCATGCATAATCTGAGGAAATTTGTTTGTTATTGACTAAATACAGGTGGGCTGTATTGAAAATCTAATGTAGGTTTTTCCCCAACCTTCGAAGTACTTTTATTTTGTATGATTAATTTATTTTATCATCAAGTACTTTCTGAGTAAACAAATACCTTTTTTTACATAGGTGACTACTTACAATTAGTTATAAAATTACAAGTATCGTTTTGAAAAAAGTTTCAGAGATTTGCGTAGCAGCAACTTGGATCATAAAACAAGTGCTAAAATCACATGAAAACTGAAACATTTTCAAGAGATAGTACCAATAACCCTGTGATTTAATTAACAGCCCACCATAAGAAAACAAAAAAAAAAAAATACTGTACCACACGCATCGCGCTTGTTATAGGGCAAAGTCTCATAAAAAGATGACACGTGTATGAGAAAACAGTCGTATTTCGCCAGACCACTCGCTGTACCAACTGTATAACCAATCGTAGCCCCCACGTCATCTGCACGAGTTTGAGCGCAAAAGAAGAGATCGTAGCTTATTCTTCCAAAAATATCGCGAACTCACGCTGTACGTGCACATACAGCTTCGGGGATGGAATCGCGTTCCTCGCGTACTTTCGTACGCCAAACTTGTTGTTGCTTGTAGATTGCGTGTCGTAAATCGCGCGGACTGTCTACTATTTTCTGCTATTTTGAGGTTAAGACCGCTAGAGCGCCTACAGATGGAAGGGAATTAATAAATTTTTAAAACAAACATTTTCTCG
Organism: Copidosoma floridanum; assembly: GCF_000648655.2. Next base: position 160,504 of record NW_019379632.1, read on the forward strand.
AGCAGAGCGGAATGTTTGCCGTCTTGGTGGCTGCGAGTCTCACTGGCCACATCTGCTTTTACTATTGTGTGCGTCATGAGGATAAGTAGACGAAATAACAGTCGTTTGGCTTGGTTTGGTTCAATTATATTATTTATATGGAAATAATAAACTCTCATCAATTAGCACGAGAGACGCATTCACAAATAGTCGTTGATTCTGTTTATATAGAAGTAATTCTTCATTATCAGTGGAAGATTTTGAACGCTTTGTTTTTCAGAAAATTTGATAAAACTCACATACAAAGTTACTTGATTGAGATTTGGAACTCAACCATGAATATTACTTGATTCACGTACTATTTAATACAGATGTAATTAAAAAGACATTTGAGAAGTAATGTGATCGGTAATACGTTGGAAATACAAACACCTGATGGAGTGTTTGTATTTCTTAGTTTAATACAGCATCGTTTCGCTGATCATTTGTGTCAGCCTCATCAGGCTAAAAGAGGTTTTAGTATGGTTATATATGCCCAACGATACAATGTACAATACAATTTACAACACACCACAATTAACCGTTGATCGTTAAAAAAACCTTTTTGTTAAAATAGTGAATTTCTGCTTAACGAATGAAGTGTTAATTTTTATTTTGAACAAATAAAAAAAGAAAAAATAGATGACTACCGTAGCACCCATCAATGTCATATTTTAAGAAAGATTTATCTCACCTTGTTTCATTAGTTTTATTGGTCTTGGATCACTGTCGAGTGTGACTTTGGTATACCATATTAAACCTGTACGGGTATTCGAAAGAACAATTTAAGGCACCGTTAATTTTTTCTGTCCCGATGTAACGGTAAACATTTCATTACTACATCATGGGATCAGATAAAGTTTTCTTTACTGTAACAAGCATCAAAGTCTACTACTTCTAAAGTCATGTAAAAAATTGAAATAGCGGTTCAAGATTTTATAAAACCTTATCATTGCTTTTACAGGACAGAAAGCCTTTAAGTCCTAGATAATTACTCTGTTAGACTTTTCAAGTCATCTGATGACTTTCAACGACTTTCAATGACTGGAAGCATTCGATGACTGTAGATGACTTTCAAGTTTATAGACGTCTTCTAATCTTTCATGTACCAAGTGGCTTTTGACGATGTCTTAAGTAAAATAATACTTTCCTTATTATTTAGAACTTCTAAAAATCTACTTATAATTAAGAAAGAAGGGGAGGGGGTGTAAAACTGGAATTCATTATAAAGAAAAAGAAATTTTTCATGCCTTAGCCAATTAAACCGTCACTTACAGTGGGACTCCTTGTACTTTAGACTGCTTTGGTTAAATGCGCATCGTGTTTAATTCTCGTTTGGTAAGTAAGAATTGAGACTTTTCGTCGATTTTTTCAGAGCCCGATTTTTGCTAAAAGCCCGTAAAGGTAAACCCAATTAATCTGAGCTCTAGGTTTTTGATCTATACAACTCAAGACAGTTTTTAGAAAAATCAAAAACTCTTTTTTAGGCTTTGAACATTTAAGCCTTAAAAATATGGTGGTGTTAAATTAACCGAATGCATAACAAAGGGTTTGTGTATTTACACTGTATATGTTATTTAAAGTTATCTTTGGTTTTTAAGCAAATATATAAACCTGGTTTAATTAATGCTGCAAGTTAAAAATAGTGTTTTTCAATAATAGTGTGACAACTCCACTAGGAAAAGCACTGGGTGTTTAATTCCATGAGATGAATAAAAATTTGTATTATCTATTTGGAAGAATTTGAACGTTTGATTAATCTCAACAAATTAAAATTAATAAGTTCTTTTCGTAAATAAAAAAAAATATTACCAACCAAAATAAAGCCGTTGCAATCGTTCCGTGTCAATTCCTCTTCTGTCAATCTTTTCGTTGTACATCAATACGTAGTATGTCAGTGCAGTCCATGTTTGACGGTTAATAATGCGAATTATGGTATTTAGTTTTAAAATATAAAGAATATTGTATAAAAATAAAGTACTTATTTCGCGTGATTTACGTAAGTAGAGTGAATAATATTTAATTAATTTAAGATTTACGTTTGTACGGACGAAGAAAATCATATGAAACCCTCTCAGTTTGTCATGAAAGAAAATCGGGTACGTCATGTTATAAAAATATTGTCTGAACTTTAGAATTACAGAATACTACTCAGAGAAAAACATATATTGTTGATTTCATCAATGCATAAATGTTGAATGTTTTGTTGTATCTATATCAGTTTTTTCAAGTAAAATGTACCTCATTAAAACAATTTAAAAAATTTGAAAGTTAGATAAAATCGATTGTGACAGAAGACATAAAAATGAATTTTTGAGGCATAAAATACTTACTTACAAAGTTTCTTTTCACAGGCCATTGAACTGTACAATGCCGAGCATTATATATGTATGTAAATTTAAACGCTACATCCCAATTTCAAAAAAATATTAATACTATTTAAAGATAAATTAACTTTATATTTTTTTATTTAGAAGATACTTTCACAAATTATTGACTTAAAGACGAGGATGCAGCTCGACCATGCATTTTTTTAAATGAACGACATACAACTCGGCCCTTTTATTTCGCACAAAACATATCTCAACATTTACAAATACAATAGTGTGATGATCGTCTTACTACACATTGACGTCCCACCAAACTTTGACAAAATCTATCCGTTTTAAACTTATGTGAAAAAATAAAAATACGAATCATATTTTTTTCCATAATCAACCAAACATGACTTAGAAGATATTAAAAATATTTCTGTACTTTTTTTTAAGAGTTTGAGAAAGTTTCATAATTTATAATTGTAGGGCCCAGTAATTGCTTTCGACAAGTTGTGCATCACTAACCGAAACAAGTTTTGTGCTTATTAAATGGTCATTATAACGATGTTAACAGTACTGCATTACAAAATTCTGAAAAGTCTTGTCATCACTACATGAATTGCATGTCAAGGCACGTGAGCCGGATTGCACTGGACGCGAGAAAGTTTTTTGACGATCGCCGCATGAGTTCGTTATGTTTTGTTCCGTCACGTCAGTCGGGATTGGAAACTCACCATAGTTAAACCACCTATAGGTAAGATACTACAAACCTATATATTTACCAGAGGCATACATCAGTTTCTAAGTTTTAAATTTATGATGGAATTAGATGATTCCATCTTCCATTCAATGATAAATGTGGATCAAAAAAGGATATTTTTGTAAAATAATAACTCAAAAAGATATTTTAACAATTTGTATGCGTAGATTGCCCTTTGTCGACTCATATCATTGACCAAACAACAACTCTTTGGACTGACTTTAGAAAATTTTGAATCGCCTATGCCATAGTCGTCGAAAATATCGCGTACATAAATAATTTGCGTGATTTATCATTCGTTACTTTTAATTGTACTTTTTATTTAATTTTACATCCATTACTCTAAATAAAAATTTATCTCTTTTAATGAACTATATGATTTAGGTATCAAAATAAGTTCTTCCTATTTGTAATAACGTTGACTGTTTTTGCCTTTTAATGCTTTTGTTTTTGATTTAATATGCTGTTCAACCAAAGTTTTAAATTGTATTTAAAAGCAGAAAAAATTATCACAATAGCAATGTTAAAATACAAAGAAAACTTATTTTTTAACAAAATGTACAGTACATAAAACCGTTCAAAAGTTTTAGCGGAACTTTTACTTATATTTTTTATTTCACAAAAAAAGTTAAGTGCAATCTACCCACTAAACAAACGTGAATAGTTTAAATGACAGTTTGAGGTGTATTTTGATCAAATCTTATTTGATTACTACTGTATTGAAAAATTATTACAAATCGATTCCAGCAGTTCTTAAAAAATATTTGAATTTCAAAACTATACACCATTAATTATATCAATTGTCTGCCGATTAGTAAAACTTATTCTTTGATATAGATTTGTTCTATTTTATTGCTTTTTTTCTTTGGAATTTAATTTTATTTGTTTCTGTTTTTCATTTTTATTTCAGTTGTGAAATGGAACACGTAAGTTTCGTAAAACCTGTGCTACTACTAATACTGCTAATAAGTGGTATTTACGTTGAGCCCCAATTTTGTATGTCTGTAATATCAGTACATGAAAGACCAAAACAGAAATTAGCTGATGATACTAACAATCTCTTGCCCGTTGAAATGACGAGTGATATTTTACCTAGACAACCAGCAGAACATGTAAGATTCTCTTTTTCTACGGTAGATATGAATCTAGTTTATGTAATACATATCGATATACATTGCACATTTTCATCCTGCAGATATTGGAACACCTTTCAAACAGTATCTTGAAGTTTGGCCAGGATATGCATAACCATATGTTGAAACATTATGAAAACAACACTAACATTGTATTTTCGCCACTTGGTTTAGTTGCCTCATTAGCATCAGTTCTCGTCGTGTGCGAAGGTGGTAAAGCTTTTAATGAAATCGCAAACGTCTTGGACTTAGATGAAACTATCGATTTCAACACAAACTCTGAAATGGCTCATCGAGTACTCGGACGCATGCTTTTGCAGTTGCAAGGTTGCAACAAAACTTGTTCTCCAGAGTTCTTTGGCACCTTAGGAGTTTTCCTTCAGGTAAAGTTACTAACACTAGTATATGTCCATCCGGATTATCAAAAGACCCTTAATAATGATCACAACCTATGGTGGTCAATAAATAACATGATGTCAGTAAGTCACATAGGTTGTGATTACTGTTTAACACCATAATCATAACAATAAAAATACTATGAATGAAATATTTGCAGAATGGCTATAAAATCCCGCTAACTGAGAAAAGCTACAGTGAAGAACTTTATAGGAGTACTGTGAGAAATGTTGATTTTAGTAACCATAGAGAAACCATGATATCTTTCAATGAGTGGATTCGCGAAGTGTCCCAAGGACGTTATACTAAACATATTAAAAATTTGAATATGAAAAACTTTCTGCCACGTAAAACCAAAATGCTTTTCTCGTCCATGTTTCACTTTAGTGGCGATTGGGAAACACATTTTGGAACAATCGAGGGACCGTATGTTTTATTCTCAATAAAATTAATCAATTCTATCAATAGTCTATATACATAAATAACTATGTTTGTTTGGTATGTAACGAGAATTTTGACAAACTTGCGATTTCAGGTTCATCTTCTATAATGGAAATTCTTCAATTAATTGCACAGGTATAATCAGTTCTGATAAGGTTTTATATTACAATGACACTGAAGTATTTGACTCCACCATATTCGAAATACCTTATGCAGGTGGAAATGTAAGTCCTGAAATATAATGTATTAACTTAGTTAAAAGATTAAAATCATGTACATTAACTGCCAATTTGCATTTAATAATAATCATATTTAGGTTGTAATTACAACATTTAATTTTGCACTAAACTGAACATGATATTTTATCTTGAGTTTCAGGCGTCGATGTATGTCATTACACCAAAATATCCTACAGTAGACGAAGTGGAAAGAATAACGAGACTCATGACTGCAGACTATCTCAAAACTGTCGTGGACAAAGTATCAAATAGCCAAACCCGTACTCGTGTGGCCATTCCAAAGTTGAACATTTCTCGCATGTACAGATACAAACCAGTCCTGAAATCTATGGGCATCAAATCTGCTTTTCATAAAAAAGCTGCTCAATTTAACGTCATGAAAATTAAGAACGACTCGTTCGTCAAATCTCAGAACAAGACGTTAAGCAAAAAAGCCGAGAATTACATCAACTACCTTAGATCGCAGAAACAGCGGCCGTATGTCACATTAGACGAGTCACGCCACTGTAGGGTGGAAAGAGCATCCGCGTTACCTCTTGGTGATTTGATTCATTTTGTAAAAGTGGAGATTGGAGAAAAAGGGAAAAATATGGTCAATTTTCCAGGAAAATCAACGGCTAAGTTTGATTGTGAATTTGTAAATCAGCCTTTCATATTTTTCATTTGGTACAAACCTCTAAGTGTAACGTGGCTACTGGGTAATGTGTACGATCCACTAGGAAAAAATAATAAAATTCATTAAATAGACGAGTTAATTAATAAATTTACTACACTGTGAATCAATTAGAAGAAGTAGAAATATTTTTGTAACGTAAATCTCGGACGGGGCAGTTATTGTAAAACAATGTATGAATCAAGAAAACTGTTAAATGTAATAGTTATTTACGCACACAGTGTAGAAAAGGCATGCAGTTTCGCGCTTGAGTGGTGATATGTACTCACACAAGTAGCGAAAATGGCATGTATTTTCGAAAAATTGGATGTGAAAAAAATATATTCTACAATTATTTCAAAAGTTGTAACATGGTTTTATTTATATTGATCTCGTTAAAATTTATTGTATATATTAAATTAATGTGTTCTTAAATCAATTTTTTTTTTTTTTTCAAGAAGGTTCAATGCTCTTCCCAAAATTTAGAGAAAAAACTAAAACATTCAACAATAACTATTTAAAGTGTCAGAAAACTATAAAAATTTTCTCAATGTTTTCACCATAAGTGTTACTATTAATTAAAAACGAGCTTAAATTCCTTACAGCTCTTAAGAGCTTGTATAACAGTTAAAATTTTAGCAAAAAAAAATTTGTAGTTAAATATGCAGAAAAAATTACTCAGTTTCTTAAAACTCAGAATAGTTATCGTTAAAAGTTTCATTGCTTTCTCTGCATTTTGAGAAAATCATTAGGCCTCTTAAGTCGTGTAATTTACACAATTAGTATACAAATAAATTTTTTTAATACTACGACGAATATCCCTTATTTGTTTCAATTCTACTGTTGAAAACACTTAACTTGTATGTAGTTTGCATAGGCAATTACATCGCACATTTCTTTTCATAGTAATTTAATCGTTAATAACTTTTTTGTAAATACTTAATCGACGTTAATGTTTTACATAATTAGGAAGCAGATATTCATTTACTTTTGACTACAATTAAGTGCAAATATGACTGTTGATAATATTAAAAATTTTTGATTATCAGAGTTGCTGTAAACGATTTCCCATAAAAACGGATGCAAAATTTACAAAATTTGGGAAGTCCCCCGTACCCGTGCAGCTTGGCCACCTCTACTTCGAACTCCTTCTGGCACCTAACAAACTCAATATTTTACTTGCGTTTGACTTTGGCATTGTTTAAAATGCACTATAACATGCTTCAAAACTTTTCTCACCAAATTATTAAGCAATAATTAATTCGTAGGTAGATTTTTTTTAATATTTTGCATTTTTCAAAAATTTTTGTCCTCGTAGATGTCAAAATTGAGGTCACGTCCCATCAGAACTTATGTTAATCACACGATTTTCATTTGCTTAACTATTTTAAAAATGACCTACGACAAATATTGATTTTCTAGATTATCTAGAAAACTTAACATCATTGTGATCTCTGCATTTTATTATTACTCCCGAACCTCCTTAAGGTAGTCAACCTCCTAAATAGTCTTCCTACCTTCGAAAAATAGCGTTCGCTATTGTAACTGATCATCACTTTCCTGGTTTTCAATAAAAAAATTTGATTGACTTGTCTTGTTATCATATCCAAAGAAATTTCTGATTCTACCTCAACAATATTACATTAACTAACAGAAATAAGGTTAATAAGAGAACTGAGATTTTTCGTCCTAGATTATTAGCACAGTCCAAAGTTCAGCCATATACTAACCAGAGACACGGTTCAAAGCTTCACCCAAAAGTGCAAAGTGTCGCTCCGAAACGAAAATCATCATCACTAGGGAATTTTAATGTCTCACGCGCAGACAGAAATAAGATTTCAGATCCGACTACGAGAATAATCGTCGGAGTAAAAAAAAAAAAGGCCTGCTGGCACACGTCCGCGAAATCGTCACTGGCAACGGGTTGTACAGTATACGCGTCGACTGCGTCGTAAACATGTAATAGAAACTACTGCCGTGATCACCCGTAGTCGTCCATCGGTCGCACTGCGTAACACACACCATCAGAGAACGGTCGAAGACGATGAAGCTGGTAAGACATACAGGGCCGCGTATGGGGAACGAGACACATAGTAACAACTAAAGCGAGTACACGCGTAACAGCGAATGAAGGATCGAGGAGGGGGAGAGGTATATGGAGTTTACGAGGTAGCATATTTCTGTTTCTATAATCCCCCGGCCGTTAAAGCGAGGGCCACCCACGCGCACGTTGTATATATATACGTGGCACCATCGGTAGACTTGGACAGAGGCGTAAATGTATGGACGGTCGGACGAAAATCGTATAAACGAGAGGGGGTAAGTAGTCGATTGTCCTCGCGCGCGTGTATATATATTTATATAAATACGCGGGTTTCGGAGTTACGAGGCAGTAAAACGTTTAGTGCTCCTCATCCCTCCACCCGCTAGTTTCGAGCTCTCTCGTACATGGATCGCCCTCGGCTCGTCTTATGTGGAGTTATAATTTGGATGATTGGGGAGGAGGGGTCGAACGGGGGCTTGCATTGTTGGTGCGTATTGTTTTCTCCGCGCGCACCTTCCGATAGACGGGGGCTTTCAAGATTTCTCATTTATATATGTATACAAGCACACGATACAAGCGCCCGTGTATAGGTAACGTGTGTATGCATATTGCGTGTGGGTGGGTGTGTTTTGCGTATACATTGAAGATACCTTGGCTCGTGATGGACTGGGAAATTTGACGTCGGGAGAGTCCCTCTTTTCCCGACACGCGGACTCGTCGTGCGCTGAACGACTGTACCGGTTACATACCTGTAGAAACAGACAAAAAAAAGACACAATTCCGTTAATTCGTACTGATAAAATTACGTAACTTACAAATTATGTTATTTTATTTGCTTACAGCTACACTAAATTGAATTTTAATGACGCTCGACTGCTCATGATAATTTAATATACTCCTGTAATGTGTATACATGCACGCATTTAAAAGCAATTAACCATCACGTAAGTGGTAAAGCGTAATCGCAATCGTCTAGATTCGATTGTGGCGCGATTACACACTCACGAGCCACCACATAGTCAGCTCGTGATAAAACAAGGGAAATGAGCATAACTCCTCCCTCTCCCAGCCTCTCTTACTTGTGTTAATCACCTTTTCCTCGCGCTCGTGCGCGAAACTTTTACCACGGCATCGGTACATTACACAGCTAGAGGGATCGATAAATCTGAAAAGCATTAGGCTCTCGACTCCTCTTCCTCTCCCGAGGGGGGATTTATACGGGCAATATCAGCTGGTACTGCACATTATAGACGGAGAAACGGGGCGGGGGTGGAGGGGTCGGAGGGGATTATCGTTGTGTACACACACACACACACACATACAGAGCGCGACTTAAAGTCGCTGGCCCGAGCCGATAGGTATACCTCGGCGCGGCTATTAGTGTCAAAATAAAAATGTGACGGCAATATAAGGTACGAGACGACGACGCCACCGACTATCTCTCTTGCGCGCTCGCTCGGGTTAATGTATATTGTAGCCACCTGTATGTTATTTATACTTGCCGTTTCGCGCCCAACTTTTAGTTGGCCTCTGTTGCCGTTTCGCGTCAAATATAGGTATGTGGTGTAGCGGCTGTGTGGTTGCGTGCCAAGATGACTGGGGAGTCTAGCTTGAGATTGGAGATCGTTGATCGGTATACTGGGGAGATGTTTAGTTGGTGATGTATGATATCGAGTAGGGAGTTTTGCTGGAAGCCAAGTGTTTTGTAGTGTAGTAAGATTGGCACCGGTTCCACGTTTGCAAGAATTGTGACACAAACAAAACAATTACACACGGGTCTTATATGGTGGTATTGTTTATTATTAATTTCGGACTTTATTATCACTAATTAACGTATAGCTAACACGCGTTAAAGAGCGAACGTGTATCTAAAGTGTTCGTTTTAACGACTTAAACCCAAGTGATCAACTCAGGAATAGAATAGGGTTTCGTTGTTTTTAAACCCTTGGTAATTTTTTTTTTTTTTTTAGTTTTTTTCTTACAGACAAATACGCCATTTTTACTCCCAGACCCTAATCCATATTTTTATTATTTTCATATTTTATACACGACATGATGTAATATCGAAGGGTTGCGCACTCTGAAGTCTTATGAAGACATTAAAAGACTTAGAATGACTTGTGAAGTCTTTTTTAATGACTGTCAAATACATATGCACTCTTGAAGTCCCGGTAAAAAGTCTGAAGTCTTTCAAAGACTTAGAATGAAATGAAGTCTTTTTTAAATGACTTCAAGAGTGCACAGCCCCTCCTGTAAAATAACTTTCACACTAGTGAGATTTTATGAAATAAAAATCGTGAAAACAGAGACCTTAATACTTCTTGTCCAAATTTCTTGACTGGATACAGTCCATCAAGTGGTTTTTCATTTGGTAAATTAGTATTCCTCGTTGAAAAGAAAAAAATATCAACCCAGCGCTCATCAACTAAACGCTTCTTGGTACACCCGCCAATCGATCATGTAGATACAGCGTTATTTGTCGTCAAGTCAAGTAAAACTCCAAGCACTTTCCTTCCAAGCAATTCAAGCTCGCGATATCAAATGCTGTACATCGAAGCCTCTAGCGAAACAAAAAACACTGTCCCATGGCAGTGAGCAAGCAACGGCAGCAAACTTCATTAGCATCCGCGAGCGATTCCAAGCTTTCCTGAGAATCCGCGCCGCCATCCGCAGTTCCTCTTTTCCGTTTCTTCTTCCACACACCGCCGCTCCACTTTTTTTTTCCACCATCATCATCATCAGCAGCAGCAGCTACAACAACGGCGGAAGAAACACAGCCCATCAGGCAAATTGAGTTTCCACATTAGCTCCACGGGTGTAACGAAGGGAGAGCGAGCAATGCTAATTAGCGTCGAAATGATCACCGGTGCTGCGCCGATATTAAAAAGAAAAGGATGAGACCACGGTCGGGTTGTATGGTGCAAAGGGAAAGGCACGATATTAAAATTTGCTTGGTATAATTCTGGTACTTGCGCTCTGTAGGGATGTATGTATAAGTATACACCTTTTGCGAATAATTAAGAGACTTACTCTTTGTCTCGCGTCTACTTGAGCGCATGTGTGGAAGCTACATGAGAGAGAGAGAGAGGCACGTGATAATAATTACTTCGCACCATTGTGAGGGACAAGATCACGGTGAGGTCGTACTCGGGTCGTACCACCTAATGGTATAGACATATACTGCTGCACTTGATTTTCACGACTTTTCTTCTATTTTTACTCGCCAACTGTATCTGTTACATCTCCTTGTTTTCCTCGGCTCGTCTATTTCTTTTCTTGGTGCGATTCCTTCGCGTACGCGGTGTTATATTATTTCTCCCACGCAACGGGCAACTCATTTCGATTAAATCAATAATCGAGCGGAGTACCGTTTGCAAACAACGTCGATGTCATGAAGGATACGATAGTACCCACTTTATGTTCGACTTGAGGTAAAAAGAAATGGTTTTCTTGACTTTGTTGTTAAAGAATAATATATGATTAAACGTTTGTTCCAACAACCTTGGTGGTTAAAAATTTGCTGATATAATTTTGTCAGGGTCAAAAATGTCATCACTAATTATTCATCATTCATATTTTCCAAAAAAAGTACATCTAAAATTGAGTAAGAATTTTCATGTAGAAACAATAACGAGAACTATATCCATTTCTCCTTCACTTTGCAAATACACAATGTAATCGCTCTCGCCGTTAATATCTATGAATGTCTGATTTCCTCTCAGTAAGTCAACTTTGACTATATTATATACAACATACGCATGGGTGTGCACGCGCCCACTAACTTTTACTACGCTAGTTTGTATATACACGTAGGACGCGCAATAAATTATGAGAAGAGAAGAAGAAGCGGAGTAGGCAAAAGTTAGACGATGAATTCAGAATACGAGCATGTGTAGAGAGTGTGTGTGTGTAGGTGGGTAAAGTACAAGAAACAGCCTCAGAAGGTATGGCTCAACCTTACAATAGTTACTGGGAGGATCAGGTTTTGCTCGCGTTTCCATGTGAGTACATACCGAGGTACATACGACGGCTGGGGAGCGAGTCTTTTCTCAAGGTAGAATTGTGTATAAGTGGTAAGTGCAGTATACCAGGTTGGTGGTACGTGGTGTGTCAACTGGCCTGCAGTGTTTCCGGGACGAGTGCGAATGTACTATATATACCGCGTCTGCGTATCCTAGCGTATCTGTATATTATTAACCTTAGGTTGTAATCCTCGAATGAAACCGAGCCATCGAAAAAAAACTTACAATTAAGACTTGAAAAAACTAAGAGGGCAAAGTTCCAAAAGAGGAAAAAGAAAACGAGAGTAGTGAAAAAAAAAAAAAAAAAAAACCTGAAAAACAGTGCAATCCTTGCCACTGGGAATTTATTGGCCCGATAAACAATCCAATCGGCATTTACGATCGGCCGATATAAAACTGCACACCGTCGACGCGAGATCGTAAAAGAATCCAACGCTCGTCACCAAATATATCAATGAACGCGCTCGTTTAGGTGTACATTTCCAAATGGAACCCAACAAAACAAACGTAATATTATATACAATAGCCGGGCAATAACGCACCCTTTCAACGTCCATAAATACACGTGTCCAACGCGTATACACACGAAATCCAATAATCGTCGATCCCGTGCGAAATGGCCCGCGGGTCTAACGCCTGCGACATAAGAAGAAGCGCTTTGGCAGTTATATGTATCTCCCGAGGATGACCTTTGCCGTATACGTATACCATAGCGTCGCGAGAGCGATATAAACTTAACGCCGGTGCGTCGTATAACCCACACGGATATGGGGGGGACGCGTAACTAGGCTTATAAATCGGAAAGGGAATGAAAGGGCCGTGTGGCGTTTAAGCGTAATTACACCCACGTAGAAGGGTGTATGGGTGCGCGAGCGTTTTGCAAGTGAGGAAGTGTGAGAAAGAGGATACTACGGCCGGGCGTTAAGTGCGTCCAAGATATATACAATATATATTAATGCTCGAGCACTGGGATTACATGCGTTGTACGTATATGTACGAATAAGCAGTATATACATATATACGTATATATATACCCAACTCATGAGCTCGAATGCTATCTGATCTAAAAATCACGAGCATGTGTAGCACACCATCGCGTGCGGTCTTCTGCCGCTGCTGTCGGCAGACCATCAGATGGATGATGTTTGCTATCTGCTCTCTACAAAAGGGTATAGGTATACATTGTGTCTTGTGTATATTGTTTCTCTGCGCGTGTCTTCTATAATACATGTATTAGTGTACCGTCTGATTTACAGGTGTAGCGCGAAAAGAGGGAGATCCTATCCTCCTTTCATCGGGTCGATGGATAATTAATTTGTACCCTCTCGCGCATAAATATATCCCCCGTGCAACGCAACTCTCGTATACACCTCGAAACTAAAGCTAACAAACGGAGGTTGTATAACATATATGTACGAGTTACATTCCGTTTCGAGTTGTACAATATGAAGAAGCGCTCGCTGATTCCAGCCGAGCGTGGGGGGTGGTTAAAGGGTCGTTTAATAGCCCAAAAGTATATCTATCTGCGCACACCACGGGCACTATACTTGTATACGTGTAGTTGACTTGGAATTGCAAGTACGGCCGTGTGTGTAGGTAGGTATGTGTATATTTATCAAAGTCACCCTCGCGAGTATATCGGGTATATGTTGTACGAGCAGGAGAGCGAGTGTTTACATAGATTTGTTGATAATATGCGAGAAAACTATTCTATTGTAAATATATAGTTACGATACAGCTGTAGACGCATTGTAAAACAATGCAACTGACCATTCGTATATGATTCAGCGGATTATTGCGACAGCCTATTTTACGGGTGCTGTTGCCATTTGTTGCTTTTCAACCTATAGAACTGAATGTAATTACCATACCTGATGCTCCAAGAATGGGATACATGGGCGAATCGTTAGACGGCTGCTATTGTGTTTTCTACTAATGTATTCGGGCGGATGGAAGCGTTTATCCGCATAACGAGAAATCGGTACCTTTCGCAACGACACTCCGACAACAGCTGCCTCCAATCGTAAGATATTTTTCTTACCATGGGCACAAACTTTGGGCCCTTGTTATCACTTTGGGCTAACACGCAGAAAAGTGCCCACGGGTGTGACGTAATGTGACGTTTTTTCTTTTTTCCTGTAACAGGGTACACAAGGGTACACGAGCAAGTGTGATGAAACAATCGTCATCGCAAATCATCCAAGTCATCACCATGCACCCATATAGGTACGATAACTCATATCACCCGTATATTATATAGAAGACAATCCTTCACAAGAAGCCAACGAGGGACAAGAGAAGAGAAACGCGTTGCGCGCGCCCGAGCAAAAAAAATGGTCAATTGACTCGCGTTGCCGGTGCACGTCCGCAAACCGCTTCCACAATATATATACCTACGTACAATGTGCCCGATCTCATTCAAGTCCCTCCACTGCCTCTCATAACCGACGCACACCAACCCTACGATAATGACAACAATAATAATACCGCAATAACAGCAATGTCCGATTACGCAATGAGTTTTATCTAGCCAACGCGTAGGTGGATGGCTCGCGGACTCGACATCCCCACCGGGCGATGGACTATTTGCGCGAATGGAACAACCGAACGACTGACGGAGCTCTTTTGCCGGGCGAGTGGCATCCGAACGACCTCCACTTAACGCTAATAATTAGTTGTCCCATCGGCAGAGGACGGGACGGGGGGAAGCGTTGACTCGTTGGCTTCCCCCCTGTCGTGTGCGTTGTGAAGAACGAATGATGAAAAAAAAAAAAAAAAGAGAGAGATTGCACCAGTCGTCCCCCCTGTCTGCCGCGCTGTAACTGTATGTAACTCGCGCGCGGCAGACTTCCTGCATCGGAGCGGATATAAAAATAGAGCGAATCTCTTCTGTTTCGTTATCACTCGCTCTCCCTCCTTCCCTCGATTCGTGTTCCACTCGCTCATCTTCTTTTTTTTTTTTTTTTTTCCATTTATATCATCTCCGATGCGAGTGTCCCTCTATGCAGTGCGGGGATTACGAGCGCCGCGTCGAGTACTCCGATGCAGAGCTTTTTATTACTCCTCATCCTCGTTCCGTCTCTCTCCGTTTCGTGTGAGGTTGCGGTGACTGGAAGAGCGCGCGCGTACGTGAGTTTCTGGACTGATTGTGGACGAGGACATTATTTTAAACTTACTCAAGGTTTATTTCTTAAAACTAAGATCATACATATGAGAGTCTCTCGTGGGATTAGTATACGAGCTAGTACTCTCACGAGCTATTAAAAAATCATTTGAAGAGTCTTTCAAGATGATTCAAGCTGATCGCCAATAATGTCGAATGTCGTTTTTAACTCGCAGATTATCCGGGATAATTGTGAAAACTGAAAACTAAAATGTGAAGAATTTGCTCAAAACTATAGCAAGAGTCTTGGGGACCCCTCCGCTTTTCCAGTTGCGGTAACATCGATAAAACACGAAAATCCCTATAATTGGTCTCGTTCATATTCCCATCGCAGTCAGTGCGAAATCGCAATGAAAAAAAAAAAAAAAAAAAGAGCCTACAAAAGAACACCGATAAAGTGACAGCGAGAATCCCATTGGCCGTCGGCTGGTGTTATTAAACGCGTATATACATCAATTCGGCCGTATATACACATAAACAAGGCCGTATGTTATACCAGCGACGTGTATATGAGCGAAAAAAGAAAAAGAGAGAGAGAGAAAATCAATCGCGTGTATAACGTACACAGTGTCCAAGCCGAGGTTGTGTGTGTGGGGGGGGGGGGAAGCCGGCATCGAAAAAGCTTTCGGGGGGGTAAAACGTGTGTATGGGTATACGGGGAAAAGGTGCGTGAGCGAAAGAGAGTCCATCCTAACCGAGCTCGTAAATTATTTAGGTGCCGAGAAGAAGAAGAAGTGCGAGCCGATCGTATTATGTGCCGCGTAGGTATATGTATATACATCTCCCGGGGCGGGGAAAATTAAATAACAACAAAACAATAAAAGACAATTGTTTCCCACCCTCGGCCTGCCTGAGTTTTATGGCGCAGGAAAAGTCACGAGCGCGTGCGCCCATGTAGTTATACCGTATCTCTTTGATACTGACCGGGCGGACAGCGAGAGGTGGAGAGAGAGAGGAGCCGATAAAGGATGGCTGGGATGTAAAGATTTGGCGGACGAACAGTGGTAATGGTTGTTGTTGTTGTCGATCTCGTTCGGGTGCAAAGAAAAAAGAGGAGTCTATTGGTTTTTGGGCGAGCGTGATTATGGAGGGTTATCACCGGTCTAGATATCACGTTAAACAATAGACTGAAAATTTTCTTACTCGATTGAGAGTAATGGTCGAGATGTATTGTATTGAACTAAATTTAGTCTTTTTTTTTGCAGTGCCACGTGAAACCCCTTAAACGCAGTTGTATACAGTAGATTTTGGAACTAATGATTTTCAAGTGTTTATTGTAAACATGAAATTTGTTTTTTTGTCATGAAAAAAAAAAAAAAAAAACTTTTTCCATCCCTCGTAATAATATACCTATTCATAATTACTTATGATTTTGCTTTTTAATACCAAGTTGTGGTTCTCAATATTATTAATATACCTATTTGACAGATATTTTCCAGCAAATACAACCCATATATGTATTGAGGTGAAAAAACGTCTACCAACATCAGGAAAAAAGGATTTTCTTCGTTTCTTCAAAAACTTGACAATACATTTCATCCTCTAAAAATACAGTACTGCGGTACATGATAATAGTGAAAAAAAAAGTTACTTTAACCAAAATCGATGCATTATATATTAAAGCGCTTAAAAATCTATAAAACGATTATGCCAAAGCAAAAGGTCTTTGAAATCGGTAATTTTATGCCAGAAAGACAGATCCGATGTTTGCACTCTTTCCCCGCACAGCAGAGAAATCATCCCTACATGCCCGTAACTGTAAGCACTTGGAACGAAAAGCTCATGGCTTTTATTGCACATCCGCGCATTTCAACTCTGCGAAACGAGGTTATAAATACAGGGGGGGGGGGGTGAGAGAACTGCGGGGTAACACGCGAAAATTAAGAAAATAAAACGCCACGGATGAGCAAAAGTGTCTCCGAGAGTGAGAGTTTTATTGCCCAGAGGGGGAGAAACGGCGTCCTAGCGGAATGATGCGTCCTCCCAACCCTTCGGACGACGGTCACTTTATACGTGGGGTGTTATTTTCGGCGTCGCTCTTTTTCTCGGTATCCCCCTCGACGCGGTTACACGCGCTCTCCCTCTCTCACCCTCCCGTTGTATTTTTCCCCGCTGTGTCGCTGTGTATTACCCGTACCAGCCGTGTTTTTCCGCGTTTTTGTGTCCATCTACCCCACACGTTTATATATACCTTCGGGGAACACTGGCCCTTTCGAGTTATTTTAAAAAGCTCTTCATCACCCGGCATTACTGAGAAGTTTTTCGTCCGTCCCGATTCGAGGTGCCCGGTAAAAAAAAAGCTTTTAGTCGAAGAGCAGTGTCGAGTAGGACAATTCCATTCGCGTGGAATCATCCAAGAAATGGCAATCAATGAATGGGGGTAAACCAACGGTCCAATCAGCGGGACATCAAATCTTCGGAGAGCGAATGACAAGTATATTCAAAGTCAGGGGGGGGTAAAGGAGTCAACGCTCTCTCCCCACGTGTGTATATACTTGTATGCTGCGCTCGCGACTCCGACGGAGCTTTCGAGAAGAGAGAGCGTCAAAGCGAGCAAAACATATCCCCCCCCCCACTCACGCGTTGTACGTATGTGTGTAATGACATGTATCGTACAATATCGAGACAGACAACAAGGAGCGGAATTGTCGAGCCACGGCAGCCAGGAAGTTCAAGTGGAGCGCCGCCTCTCTTCCTATGTGTGCTGGGTGCAGAGCACGCGAGTGGAGGGAGCAGGGGGGGGGAAGATAACGGATTTCGTCCTCTTGAGCTCTGGTCCCTCTTTTCTCCTTCCTCGAGAGAGAAAGAGATTACACGACGAATCTTAAACGTATTCTTGATGCGCGCACCAGTCCTCGCTCCAATTCGATTGTAAGTGGCTCTCGTGGAGATTGGTATAAACAGACCTCCTACAACCTTTTTTTTTAATTTATAATTTATCACTAGTTTAACTAGCCTCTCCTCTTTTACATATGGTAGAAATATAAGATACCAGATGATTTGGGCTCATCGCGAACAAAGAGCGTTGAGGTCCATTTGTTCTCTTTCGAAAAATTTCGAGAGAGGAAAAAAAAACTGTCCTTTTTTTGTTGTACTTTCCAAGGGGTGACTATACACAAGATTGAATGAGGAAGCCACGTCTGTCGAATCTCTGCAAATCAAATGAAAACTCACTCCGCTCGTGCACTTACATCGATAGTTGCAACCCAACGTGCCGGGACGTAATTCGATTAGCCAAACGAGCGGCGGTGGCCAATTTTCAAATCAAGAAGAGGATGAGTGGCCGTATCTCTCGGAGGCGCGTTGCGTCGAGCGCCATCCATCGCAGCGACGAATCAAAAACAATCAAATGCACAGTGCATCAGCCTCCGCAGCAACGGGCAATATTTATACTGCAAGCATTTACGGCCCACTCGGTTTCATTAACCCTCGACGACGACGACGACGGGACTAAATTGAGACGCCAAGAGATACGTGCACCTCCGAGACGATGCGATGTCCCTTTTGCGCTCGACGAGAGTCATAACGGGGGAGAGCCATTACTCACCGCATGTATGGGACTGGCCGAGCCTTCGACGACAATGACGAAGACGTCGTTATTCGGCTTTTATTAATTACAATCGCGGCTAATTGCCGCTTTGACTCTTCCTGTCCCCCGCGCACAACGATTCAATGCCCCTCCTTCCCTTTGTTCCTGGGCGCGACCCTGTTTTCTTTTCCTCCGTACTATTATCATTATTTATTACACTATGCGCACCGATGCAATTAATTTTCGATTTTTGTGAAAACTCGAGTCAAATGGAAATTCATCCATAATTAACATTCCGGAAACGAATTCAAAGAGGATAAGTGCAGTTTACCTATATGGTATACTGACAGAAACTCGACCCGAGCTGATATAATATATCGGCATTGATCGCACGGTTCTCTCTCTCTCTGTGCTTGCGTACTACTTGGCAGCTCGTGTCACCTGTACGTATACATTTTAATACTCATACGCGCAGAGAAGCCGAAGAGGGTGTTAGTTTGTTTGGCAAGCACTGAGCAAGCAGGCCAGAGGCACTTCCGTGCCTCATCCTCTCTGAGGAGCCTCTGTACGGTGCATACGCGCTCGTGTGTATATGTCAACCTGTCCACTGTGCGCTGCCTATCTCGCTTGTAAATATACACGAGTATATATGTGTACCTGTGTGTGCACAGTTTAGGTATACAACACTCGTGTACTGGACAAATTTAATGTTCCCGTTTCCGCGTTGCATGTAAGTATAAGGTATAACAGGTAAGTACCGACGGCCTTGCTCTTCTTTTTCCACTAGAGCCCTGCATCTGGAAGCTCTTTGTGTATATTGGATTACCGATGCGATAATCACTCATTTTTTTTTTTTTTCTCAACGTACTCTTGAAAATATTGGACGATTCAAGAGACGAGTACCGTCGAGGGCTTTTCTCCAGCAGTTGGTGCTTCAAGGATGAGCTTCTTCTCCTGTGCTCGTAAACGATGCTCAATGCTTCCGAGAAACTCAAAGAGACACGTCGTCGGTGTATACGTTTCTCATGTAAGTACGAGCCATCGGCCTCTCCTCCGCGGGTACATAGACTCGTTTTTCCCGAGTACGATCCTACTCCACACACACGCACAAGAGCGTGAGAATGTTTTTATCCCTCCCCTTGCCCGAGTCCTCGACCCGAGTGGTCTTCGAAGAAACCAAGGATTCTCCGCTTGTCGCGTTTGGGTGTCCAGTATTTATACTTACCGCGCAAAATAGACCCATCGAGGGACGTCGTTCACCCCCCCAAAGCCCTTCTCCCTCTCGACTTAACGACACACCGGTGTAATAACCGGCGGCCGAGGGAACTTAATCAACGCTCGGGCCGAGTGTTTATGATTTTTCTTATTGGCCTCGTATCTCCGCGACTCTCCTCCCTCCGCCGCTTCTTCTTTTCCCCGGTGGTGAAACGTAGTGTACAGAGATATACGGTAGTCGAGCTGGGGGATGCTCGATACGACGACGAGGTATTAGTGCTAGACGGCACAGTTTGATTTACTACATATACGGCTCTCCTGCGTACGTCATAAGCCAAAAACATCGCTGGTACACCTTTTTTTCGTATTACCTACGTACCCGTGCCGTTTTCTACTTTAAGAAAAAGGTTTTTTTTTTTTTTTTTTTTTAGACCGTTGTGAGTATCCAAATCTACGAGTATGAGCATACTAAATTATTATACATCAGTTAGTACGCTAATCTCGTGTTGATTGCGTTATTAATTAAATAATGTGAATGAATCGAATATTCAAAAGCGTTAACTTTTAAAATTTTATTAAATTAACATTTTTTTTTTAATTTTCAAATTTTATTAAACTCAATTAATTCACGATTTTTAATTTACTTGTGCCGTATATTATATGACAGTTCTATAATATAATTTATATTATCATCCAATGATATACAAACCCTTAACAAGGCTTGCTTTTGTATAAATCATTTATTAGTTTATATCTTCGATATTTAAACTCTTTTCAGATATTTTATTTTCTTAGTCCTCATTCTTCCTTACAGTCCTCACTAGTCATCTTATTCCTCATAGTCCTTATACTAGTCCTCTAAGTCTTTATAGTCCTCTCTTTAAACCTCATAGTCCTTACAATCCTTACACTAGTCAAGTAGTTATCCAAGTCCTTGCAGTTCTCTCTTAGGCCTCACAGTCCTTTTATTCCGCTATTTTCGTTTGCTACACTGAGTCCTCTTATAAGTCCTCACTATAGTCCTCTCTGTTATACTTTTAAGAATGGACTAGCTCCTCGGCTCTCCTGTTGGATCAACATTACACTTCTCTGTTTCACTTTCCACGATTTGCGTGAGATTCAACTATTTGGAACTTTATATATATATATATATATATTTTTTTTTTTTCGGTCAATCCGACTGGTTTCTTTCATTTACCTTGAGATACATGCTCTATTGGCGTTATTTTCACAAACAAAGGATCCTCTCTTTGAGTCATCGAGCCAAAAACAGTAACCATCGGCAAAATCAATCGGCTCTCATCCTAAATACTTGTCCTCTCCCCCTCTCAAGCCCTTCGAAACACCGAACCACAAGTATCCGCACAACTCTATAGCTTCTGGCGTTGCGTAATTCAGCTCGTATGGACGTGTACATGTATGCGCTAAATGCCACGCAACAGCTTTGGTATGGATGTACCTGTACACGTTGTACACTCGATGTGGCGGCGAGTTGGCCCTCTGCAACCAACCGAACGACTCTGCATGCGCTCTCCTCTAAATTATGATTAATCGGCTCGAGAGCCTCCCTCGCTCGCTTGCAGTGGCCTACATGTAGTACAACGAATAGGTATATATATATACACATGTATGGGTGTACAGGTTATACGTGGTGAGCTTTGACAGAGTCGCCACGTAACATTTCTGATATCCATGTGGGTACACGGGGGATGTGCTGGGTTTTAGGATGATTAGTTGGGGGTTTTTTTTTTCCTCCTTCCCTTGGAACTGCTGCCTGCACGCAATATAATATACCTTTGCAACAGAGTGGTATGTGATCGAAAAAATGAGTTTACGCGCCCGCGACGTGTGTGTGTATTATATAAATGTATGAAAACAATTCCATCCCTGTACGGTAATTGTGTATATTATGTTCCAGCAGTGCACGATAAATCTTGCCGTAGTGGTGGGGGAGATAAAAATGAAATAAAGAATTATTGTTCACGTACACCATCGGCGGCCAACAGCAACAGTCCGAAAAAGCTCGAGGTAAGTATACATACAGTTTCATTATATAATATCCACAAAGAGAGGGAAAGAGAGAGGTAAGGGGTCGGGGATAAAAGCACGTAATCCAGATAAAAGGCTGCGAGTGTTCATGTTGATCGCGAGCTCGAGATAACGAATTCGAGCGAAAGAGGGAGATGGAAGGGAGGAGGAGGACTGAGAAAAGGAAAGAGAGCTTGACGGGTTTGTAGGCGCGGTGTTAGTATGAATGTATAAAAGAACCGACTGCATGCCTGGCCTGGTGGATAGGCGGAAGGGTCGCGCGTGCAGTTGCCACCACCAACGTGTTCAACACTGCATGTATTTATATATACACCCTTGACTGACAATGGACTGACTTATGCAAATACGCGTGTATCGCCTCCGTTGCTACTGTTGTTGCTGCTCTCACTTGCGCGAGTGTACCTATTATGTATGTATGCATTGTGTAGGTGTAGGGTAATCTGATCGCACAGGTAGGTATAACAAAACGCAGCTGAGCTTCAAGATATACGTATATGCACACATTTATAATATAATGCAGACAAAGAGGTATATACAACGATCGCGTGGCGTTTCTTTCGTATTGTTCGGATTAAAATTTTTACACGTATACCTATACCTGCTACACCTGATGTTGCGTCCGTATGTACAGATGTTAATTTGGAAGGGTAGCTGGATAAAGGTGTAGTCGGCCTGGACTGTCTTTATTTCTTAAGCTTGTGTTGTGACGTTGTTTGGTCAGATTTAGATGTAAGCCACGGCGGTGGTATTAAACACAAACGCTTTATGATGATTTTTCTTAATCGTACATATATCTCTGATGAATCATATTTTTCATCCACTGGAAGTACATTAAGAATTTTAAGGAATTATATAGAAAAAGATAATCAAAAGAGATACACATGTACTGTTTTCCAACGTAATACGCACTTTCTTAAAGTTTATTTGTATTTTTATTTCCATTTTTTTTTGTCACCTTGGCTCTAGCAAAAAAAGTGTACTTCGGGATATGTGTGTAATATCTACTCTTTCGATAGCGTTTTATCTTTATTTAGTCAAATCTTATTCGGAAAAATTTATGACTTCATTTTTAACAGATCCATGCAAAGCAACATAATGTTTTGTTGTTAGAAAAACAACGCATTTTGCTATTAAAATTTATTGTCTAGCTATACAATCACACATCATACACTCATCGTTTTCGTTATTATCCATGTGATATCCGCCAAGAGGCTTTGTAAGACTTCAAAGTCATCAAGAGTGTTTGAAGATTTTAAAATCTTCTCATAGACTTTGAAAATCTTTCGTAAACTTTTTCAGAGACTCTTAATAGAGACTTTCGTGTGTCACTTGTTATGACTTTATATCATCAGTAGAGTGATTGAATTAGCTTTTTGACCCCTGATTTTCAAGGAAATTCTGATTAGAAAGAAAAAATAGTACTCGCTAGAAAATCGTATTCAAAAAAGATTGCAATACTTTTAACAGCTGAAAATTTCAGTAAAGGCCTCTAAAAAAATGGGCGAAAAGAGGTTTTTTGCGTCTAGATAAAAAACTAAAGACTGTACAAAAAAAGTATGGTTTTGTAAAGGGAAAAATAGTGATCAATAAAGTGATTTTTATTTAGTGCCGTCACACCATAATTTGAAAGGACTAAAATAAAGTACGAATTTTCAAGATTTGTACAGTATTTTTTATAAAAATAGTTTGATTTGTTACGTATATCTTCAAAGCTGTTATTGGTACAACTCGTTAAAAAAGGCACTTTGAAATTAAATATCTCAAAAACTAGTTCCGATACCCTAACTTAAAAAAATTGTTGATAACATGAAATAATTTGATGTACAACGTACTTCAAATTCAAGAAAAGTTTGATTTGTTAGTGACAACGGATTTTCTACCTTAAGATCATAAAATGCGACTCGCAGAATTGAAATCGGTTGAGCCGTTTTTTTGCAATTTGCAAAAAACCGTCATTTGTTGCAATTTTTTCGAAATTCAATAACTCTTGTTCTAATGAATATCAAGAGTTGAAGTTTGGAAAGAAGGTAGGTATCATAGCTCCCAACATGCACGCTGAGTTTCAAAAAGATCGGTGATAAACTTTTACCAAATCGCCAAGAAAAGTTAAAAAAGTTCCTTTCGAAAAATGGTCATAAAAAAGTTTTGGGCTGTTTTACGTCAATGTTAGAAAAAGGCCTTGGTTCCTCTAGACTTACTCTACATTATACTGGACTACCGTGTCATAAAACCTCCAGTATGTATTAAAAATCGGTTTAAAGCGGCGTTCCAGCAGACTAGGAACTAGAACTCCTGGACCAAAAAGCTAATTTTATCGCTCTACAAGTCTTTTCCAACGACTTGAAGAGTATGCAGCTCCTCGACACTTAATCATGAGAGAATGCCGTGAAAGTAGGTATTGACAAAATCAGACGCACCCCTATTATCTTGTCGATTGTTCTAAGAAAAAATACACCTCGACCTCGAGAGCATCGAGTATACAGGAAGAAAGAATCCAAACGAATCGGGTTTAATTGGACACATTGGGTAAGGGAGCCCAAAATTAAAAGTACCCTCTCCCCCCAGTCGAAATAGGTAACTCAAGACAAGGGCCCCAACTGCTTGGTCATCGGCGCACCTGAGAGCTTTAATCAACGCGCTTGAGAGTTCATCGGCGAGTAATTACAATTAGACACCCCTCCCTTCCCCTGCTGTTTATCCGGCAGAAGCAGGACACGCATCGTAGCACATACTGTGCTCAGGTATAAGAGGCAACTAGATACTCGGCCTCTATGATTACCAGAGAGAGACAGAGAGAGAGAGAGAGAGTGCGTGTGAAGCGCGTACCTCTACGCATAGCATCTGAGAAGTTCGCCAAAGTGACCCTTTCAATTAATCACCTGCACCACCACCACCCCGTCCCCCTAGTGCACCTCTTCCATCTAACATCGGGGGCGGCCGCTGTGGGTGTTGACTGACAACTCGAGATTCATCGCGGCAGGAGGACTCTTGTGTTTTCTCACCTTTCGCCCATCCTCGGGTATGCTCGTTAGACGTGCCGTTCTACTATACTCATATATATACGTGTGCTCTACAACAAACTGCACGCGCATGGTCTAATTAAAATCCAAGACATCCCGCGGTCAGCTGACGATGGCTCTCCTGATTCAGGACAAAGGGCCTGCGAACGCTGGAGTTGCCCGACACACGAGCGTCTACCTGCTACATAAATATTATATAGATACGCACGATGCTAATGCAAGGTTTTGTTATCTGGATTCTTTATAAATGGCATAAATCAGGTGTGCCAATTACTGTTGTATTTTTGACACCCATTGCGCCAAGATATCAACTTTGAGTACGTACCTATTGTTTGGGCATCATCGGTAGACAAATATCAAGAAAAATAATATCATATCCGCAACGTGACGTTGCAGCTGATCTCTTTTTAATTTACGTGCAAAGCCTTTCATTGATCTAAATAGTGATGTTTCAATGAAGCCACAAAATTGAAGGAAACGCGCCGAAAAATCCACTCCGATATGGTCTTTCATTTGACTTATCGGTACTTTGTTTTCCAAATATCCCCCCAGATCTCCCTCCCATGCCAATCAATCAAACAACGGCAGCATCGGCACAGCAAATACAACACTGCACCGAAGCAGGTGACAACGGAGCGCGCGGTGAGCCGAGAAAAAACGAGCAAACGCCAAATCCCATATATATATACGGCCGTCAACCGCAAGCGAGAGAGCAACGCGCGATTATTATTTCGCGCGCGCGTGTAAGTGCAATCGCAAGGGGTTGAATGCCGCGTGTTAACGCGCGACAGCCTCGACAGGCGGGAGTGCAGGTACCCCGACAAATTGCATTGCAATCGCACAATGCGTTAATTCCATTGGAAATAACAACAACAACCATATATACATATACGCACCGCCACTACAGCGGTCCTGCGGTAAAACACAACGTGTGTACGTGTATGGGATGCAACGCGTTCGCGGACTATGGCGATGGGGATTACGACGCGTGATTTCAATGGGACGCGCTCTCGGGGCCTATTTGCGAGTGCGTTGTCATCTGCTCGTCTCTTTGACAGGTACACAGTTGGCTGCTCCGCTTTACTCTCGCCATGTACGCGGACAAAAGCTTCTTGTTTTTCTTCTCCCCCCCCCCCTTTAATGAAATTCATTTTTTTAAAAAAAGGAGAAGAAAAACCATTCCAACACCTTATCACTCGCCACGTGTCACATACACGCGCGGAGCTAAGTAGCAGGTGTGCTTCGTGTATATACTTTCGAAAGCGCGGAGTTGACGCAAAGTGCGTGCGTGCGTGCGACGCGACGAGTGTCGCTTAATAAAACTGCACGAACGGCCAACTCGACGCGTGTTGCACGCGCCTTGCGTTTTTTGATTCGCCGCGTGTGCGTGCACATGTTAAACGTGAAATCGAGAAAAATCGCTCCGATCGGCCTGTTTCGTTTAATCCGATGGGCGCTCGACTGCACGTCGGAGGTTTTATCGCAAGGCAGTTTTTGACTTTGCTAACGATTAACGTAGACAGATTTTCTATATTTGCGGGGTACAGTCGATTTTTCACCTCCCCCAAATCGAGTACCGAAGCTTGTACATGCCACTAAACGGCTCTCCATCGCATTGGAGTTTATACACATATTCAAAGATGATAGCATTTTTGTGTGTATGTAATGTATACGCATTAGAATCGTGATTTTACTCATTGCTTCATCAATCAGTGGGTCGATGGATAACAACTTGTTGCGCAACGAGAATTTAAATGCCCGATCTCGAGTGAACTAATCGTTCAAATTACCGCGCTAATTGCCGGACAAGTCCGCATCGGCTATACATAAATTGAAAATGAACTGTTTGGAAAAATGATCAATAATCGAATTGTGTTATATAAAGCCCAGATGCGTACATTTTCGAGTGTAGTTGGAACACGTTGAGTCCATGAGAAGTTTGGCGTTTGGGCAAAGTATATATTACATTGCATGCCTACTTACTCGGACTTGATTGAATCTCAATTTTTCCGTAAAACGTGGAATTATATGTACGAGGATTGATTTCGCGTGACCCACGCGATATACATATATATACTCGAACGAAGCTCCTATCGGTGCTTACTCGCGGCTCATAGCGAGTAAGATACGGCGGTATTTAAATTTGTAACGATATCGATGATCTCGCGACTTTTGTCGGCTTATCGCGCTCTGATACTCAACCGGGTGTGTGTATACACATCGGCGACACGCGTCACAGTGTGCCGAGGGATTAGCGACGGAAAATAAAACAGCTCCATTAGTTGGAAAGTTTTTAATCCTCGGCTCTCTGATGGGTATAGATGCGAGTAGATGTGCGTGGGTAAACAGCGGAGACTTGGTGACCGCTGCCGTGGAAAGTAAAGTGTCGTGTATGTATTATGCGGGTTCGTGGAAAGTACAACTGAGGACTGCGGCTGTGCGCTGGGGATGAACAACATTTTTTTTAAAGTGATTCAGTAAAAATATTAGGGTGAAATATGTTTCTCCGTCCTTTTTTTACGAGGGTCTCTTTAAGTTAGTAAGACTTTGCATGGTGTGTATTCTTGAGCTGCCGCAAGACGAGAGAGTATAGGTACGAGATTTTAAAAGATCTAGGTGTTGTTCACGAAAAATGCAGAAAATTCGAATCTCATCCTGTGTCGGGGAGCATTGTAGTATACACTATTTTAACATTTAATCGACATCCGATCAAGACATTTCCATATTGTTTTCAAATAGTGAAAGTATCGATTTCTACAACCAAATAATTTCAAATTAGAAAAAAGTATGCTTTATTGGGATTAAAAGTAATTTCTCAAATAAAAGAGTTATTTTACAGATTGATTTAATTATTTACATCAGTACAACATTCGATTTGCTTTTAAATGTATGGATATTAAATTAATACGTAAATTTTAAATTAACTTTGCAGTAATGGTATCAACACTTTGATTTAGTAATGTTGGATCTTCCATCTTTCCAATTGTAAACTTTTGATACATGATTAATTTACGTATGAAGTTATTCAAAAGTTTTATTCAATCCATGTTATTAATATTATTAATTTTACAAATTAAAATAAACACTAAATTATAATTGACTGTGGGTATCCCATATAACACCAACCATCGTTGGCAAAAAATGATCACGTACGTAAAAGACGCGAACTACCATGATGTAGTAAAAAGTATCTGATGATTCGTCAGTTCCGAAACAAAGAAAAATACTCGAGTTTCTTGTTGATCAATATTTTGAAAAATAATAAAAATACTCTTATTGGTTTTTTCCATCTAAGCCGTGTACGGAGTTGAACATACAACTACTTACAAGCTTTTATCGGCATTAACATTCGTTTACGTAAAACTTTGTGTCCGCCATATATTTTTCATAATCTACCTGCATGATGGACGTAACGGATACAGATACAATATCTTTCGTATTATCTACCTCTCGCGCGTCAACTGAGGAGATGATAAAAAATACACAAATACCAATAAAGCCCCATTCGATCTCGCACGAGCCCAAAAACTGTCTGTATATACAAGATGAAAAAAAAAAAAAAAAACACTCACGCCGGTTCAAAGGAACACGTCCCCCTTAAGAGAGTACCACCACTGCTCATAAACGCACCCACCTCTGCATTCGCAGCTCGTACGCGTAGCAGCCCAAAGATTAGACCTCCAGCTCTTCAGAGACGCACGGGTGCTTATCATCGCCGTACACCAAGCTATAATTACACATATACGTGCTACACCTCTGATACAGAGGAGGGAGCGAATCCCACGATAACTTGGTATACACAAGTATAGCCTCGAAAAGAGGTCTCCCTCCCCACAGGAGGAGGAGGAGGAGCAGCTGCTCACGTACAGAGCACCAAACTTCTTCTTCTTCTTCTACCCGGTCGTAATTTTTATCGAGCTGGGTGTGTGTGTGTGTTACGTACAGCTCGTTCGGGGGTCGCAGATGCCGCGACGCCCCGGCAAATGGAAGCCGGCAATCGACACGAGGCCGTGCACTCGAGGAAAAGAGTATACGACACAGCCACGCCAGAGAAGAGTGGCTTACTAATCATCATTTTGAGAGTTTATGTGTATACGTCTCGGCGAGGCGCGAGCTATACGTGTACAATGTACCTAATAAGTCGCTGCTCCGGCAAGAGGATGTAAGTGGGATGTGTACACGTCCTGGGGATGATGATGTCGAGGGAATCGCTGTGGCCCCGGACTATTATCAATTCATATACGCACGGGTGTATGGGGCTTTTGTGAGCGAAGGTAACGCGTATAAAGGCGGCTCCGTACGTATATATAGGTGTTGAAAGTAAAGGTGGCGCTTGAAAAACACAATTCCAGGCGATGACGGTCAGGACTCGGTGATGGGCGTGACCTATCGGGGGCAGGAGGGAGGAAGTACATATATATACACGTGTATGTAGGATCAATCCCTTCGATTTAAGCGATAAACGCGTCGGGGTTAACAATGAGTCGGGCCGGCGTGACGGTGAGTGAAAACATTGGAGCCGCGGGTGTAACGAGTGCTCGTCTTTGTTTGCTCGCGGGACTATACTTAATAGCGTTTTGGCTCGCCATCGACTTTGTGGCAGGGGTTATATACAGCGAAACAGGCGTTTTTTTTTTTTTTTTTTTTTTGTTGTTTCTACGAGTCATCTGCTGCTGCCACGCGTGTGTGTCCGTAATCGCGGTGTTGTCGGTGCTAAAGAGGAAGACAAACCAATTTAAAAAGTGTACGCTCGCGCGGTTACCCCTTTGTTTTTTTTCCCCCCCGTTTGGAAGTGTATGTGTTGGTAAGTGGCACTGGAGCTGTTTGGAGTTGTAATACAATGTGTGGAAGACATGGTTACAATGAGGTCACGTATACCTACACGAGGAACAAGAGTTTTTTCGGGAACAAATTGACGTTTCGCGCGTTTGTGAATTAATCTCGGGACCCTCTAGAACCCATACAGGTTGTATCAGACTTCTCAAAGTGAATTTTACACCTGGACCACGGATAAAATGTCAAAATATCGGGCAAAAGAATTTTTCGTTGAATAACACAATATTAAATAAAATTTTTTTTTCTGCTTTTACACGTATTCGAAAAAGTTTTTAAAAGGTATGATTTCAAACAAATATACATCCGAAACATATTATAAAATGTACTTGTTTGGTGGAAAGAAAAAATTTAATACATAGTATTCAGGGAAATGAATATTCTTTTCAAGTATTTATGAAAGCATAAAACAATTGCACCCAAAGTCCGATTGACCTTGAAAATAAATTCATTCCAGACTCGTTGCCGTATAAAAAATAGCTCCCCCACTTGGACTGTCACTCGCAACTCCATTAAACCCGGCAAGATGTTGAAAAGCTAATAACTCGCAGTTGTAGTACACGAGCCGGGCGCTAATTAACGCGGCGGAATCCCGAAAAACGCGCCCGAGACTTTTCCAATTCGCGTACCTTTTATACCTACCCTCGCGCATTTTTCATGCCCACCACCTCTCCTCCGTACATTATACTCTGACGAATCCGAAGGCCTCGCGGAATGTCCCTAGTTAATTTTTCCCTTTTTTTTTCTTCCTTTTTTTATGATCCCCGTCTCCCCGACGGGAGAAAAAGCCTCGCCCGCTCATCCCCCGCGTACATTTTTCTCCCCAGGAGCAACCCCCCTCCCCAACCCCCTCACCCAACAGTACTTTCTCTGCTCTCGAGTAACTTAATTAATCGCATAACACGAGGGCTTAATGAAATCAGAACACTCCTCCACCCATCTTCAACTCCCTCGCGGTCTGCGTGTACATGTATATTTTTTCGTACACAGGTATATACGCGGTCGCCCCCTCCGCACGCGGGCTTTCACGGTTTGGCGAAAAAAAGGTGGAGAGAGGGAAAATGGAAACATTTATGCCGATGAATACTTTTCCTCCCTCCCTTTGTATGTATCTATACCGGGGGTGGAGGGTCACGCGCAAGAACAAATCGACGATCGGCCCAGGCATACGTATATATTCATACAGTTGTCGGATTCTTCGCTGGCAGATGGAGGATCGATCGGGAATTCCTGTATCGGCAGGGGTGAGTGCGGGCGGATGAACGAATATAACACAAGTGCGCCTACATACGGTAATCCAGTATATGGAACGGAAGTCGCGAGAGCGCCGGGAGGCTCATGAATCGCCTAAGCGCGAAATTCATTGGATCCGCCGAGCGTGTTTCCGTGAGGATATTGGCACTGGATTTAGGGAAGAGTATACAATATATGGTGTGTGTGAGAGCGCGGAGAAGGAGGTATAAACGTATCTGCATGGTAACGCACGGGGAGCCCGAAATGAGGCAGCAAAAAATTAAAGAAGAGAAATGGGTGTACAAAGAAGGTGGTACGAGTAAGGTAAAAGTACATACATTATATGCATGTATGTATCATAGACACGGTACGGGAATCGTGAGAATCGAATCCTCATTTAACGCAACGCAACGCTGATTTACAGATAATTTGTGTGTTATGCATGTGATACAGGTCGAGTCGTATATACATCCTTACACGGGGAGTATATTTTCACCGACACTATGTATAACAAGAACGAGAGACAGTGCCTGTACAACGATCACCGAAAAGCCTAAGGAGGAGGGAAAGGATTTTCGTTTCGTAAGGACGAAAATTGCCCGTGTAAAGTCCCAAAAGAGGGTAAAAAAGAGGAGCGATTAAAAGGGATCCGTTGTCGGGCCACCAGCGGAGACGAGAGATTTGCGGTCTCCACGAAAGGGTCGATGTTTATTTTCAATTAAGTTCCTTTTTTGCTCGACGCTCCTACCTACGCGTCGTTTAATTCATTGTCGGAAGGGTTGGAGGGCGAAGGAAAAATGCGGTACATCACGTATACATATACGTAGGACTACGGAGATCGAGGGATTACTGTACTCTCGCAAGAGATCGGCAAACCTCGCAGGCTTTTCCGAGATCAAGCAGAACTCGCGTTGTGTAAGCATATATGTGATCTCGATGTTACATAGCAACTTCTTTCTTTTTCAGCGGCACGTTTTTAAATGATTGTTCCGTATTCCTGGTTTCCTCATCAATTGCAGGGTCTGGTTCGACAAAAAGCACCGGTTACATCATATTCTCCCACAAAATCACACAAGGGTTACTCTTCGGCCGAGGCGTCGAATTGAGACACGAGGAGGCACTGCTCGTGTATATTCCTATACAACAGGATCGTCATATAAAAAAATAAAGTCATCACAGCTGTAACTCTTCGGTCCCAAAAGGCCAAAAGAAAATCCGCCGTACGTGGTAATCCGTTCACGACCTCCCGTATCTCCCCGTGTAGCGCGGATCATCGGCGACAGCGACGAACAGATATGGGAAGCGAGAGATGGAAAATAATTGAAAAAGGAAAGCACGGGCCAGTGCAGCGCCATCAGAGCTGACATCGAGAAAAGCCATCGTGTACCCATCACGTTTACCCGGGAAAGGCTGCGTATACACACGTAAACGCAACTTTGCTCCATACCCCTTTCTCTTTCTCTCCAACCATTTAGCTCGCCCATTCTCGTCATATGTATATATTCGAGTGATAGCAGTGGCAATAGCCCGATGTATAATTGCATCAGGTATCGAATTTGGTTACCCTGTATATAGGTACACGTGCGGGACTACGGGGTGTGCGCGCGTGTAATATATATATATATATATATATATGTGTATGTAGCGTCGGGAGCCGCGCGTGCCATGTCTGATGCATAAAATGACAAGGGAAATTCAGTTATAGTTCCGCTTCACAAAGCGAACCAGCCGCCCAACAGCCATGTATATACCATTGCCGATGCATAGACTCGCTCGATCCCCTGTATATATATACCTACACCCTCACCCCCCCCTTGGGTTTTCCGTTCTGAAAGTTATAGTCTCAACGCGCAATGTCGATGCTTCTAATCTATATATAACAATGAATGCGTATTGTACGCGCGAGAAAGCAAATGATTGTATATATGTGTTTACACTAGTAGGATAATGAGGCTTTCGGCATGGCATTTCCGTGGTACTTACGAGAATTACCGAATAATACCTATACAGCTATCAAGTATATGGCAATGTGTTGCGACATCGTAGTGACCGAAGTGTGGTCATATATTGTTTGATCCATGTAAGTGTATACTATTGAACGAAAGATAAAGATAAAGAAAAGTGGAGCACGTGAACGCGGTGCGGCATGTATATTCCGTAAAATGTACCAAACGTATGACCATTGTAGACGTGTACAGTATGTGTATATATACAACAAACATAGGTGTGGGTGTTTATATGGGTATTCGTAGAGCGTACAGCAGGAATATTGAATGTCTATGTGTTAATAGAAAAGCCAATGACGTGAATGCATGCCACCCCATCTACGAGTGTTCTCGCTTATTTGCGCTCTGTTTAACGTAGTGACCATCGTCGTCAAAACTATACCCGACGTACTTTGATATACATTTCACGGGGGCACACAATAATATTGTAACGTGGGTCAACGTGTCAATAACCACGCGCGTGAATATTACAGTTATTTGAAAGAAACATCGAAACACTTAACAATTGTTGTTTTTCGTACGTCCTTACGAACAATAGAGTAAACGAGGGTAGATTCGAAAGGCTCCATATAAATTATCAGAAGAGAGAGAGAGATAGGGGTGTAAGCGAGCAGAGAGAAAGAGAGAACTTGAAAAAGGGGGGGGGGGAACAGAGCGAGAGAACAACCATACGTTGGTATATATATACGTGTTATACGTATCGCTGTCGTCCCATGCGGCATCGGTGGCGGCGAGCTTTCATCATGACTTCATTAGGTCGGCGTAAATGTATTATGACTTATGATTGAGTGGAGCCGCAGCTCCACGGGCACGTCTATATACACGTGTATAAGCTTCTCCTCCGCGGAGACACACTGCGTATACGTATACATATACATACATACATATATATATATTTATATATATATATATATATATACGCGAAGCTCCATTATCATTTCTCCTTCTGTCCTTGTTTCCTTTCTGCAGAGCACTATATATTATATACTGCGGTACGATCGCCGAGCTGCTTGAAGCCCCTCTTGGAGCTTTGCCGAGAACCGAGTATGCTGTTCGTTCCAAGGTACAATAAAAACGGGGATCTCGCGATTGGTGTTCGTACAATGGGAGGTATATCCTATTGCAAGCTCCGGTCGCAACAATCAGAATTTAGAATCTGGTATGGACGGGGAGGAAAAAAATCACAGTAGCAATAATAACGATGATGATGATGATGGTGTAACAGAGAGGGAAAAGCTCGAAAGACGGAATGGCAAATAGACTTTGCAGATGCGCGATCTCGTCCGACTGCCGCGCGTATTTTAATCCTCGGAAATTAAAAATGCTCGGCTGCGGAGATCCGGGGCTATGAGTGTCTTTTCAAAGGGTCCTTCGGACTATTACCTCCCTCCATCTCTCATGCGCGTGTATACAGGTACATACATACATATACATGTATTTTCTCGAGAGGGTGATGGAATAGAAGAGAATAAGAGATAGAGAATGAGTGGGTGGGTGGAGGGCTCCATTTACAGAAACCCCATCAAAGGGATTGTGGCATTACGCTTTAGAGGAGCCGGAAGATGATGCTCTCGAGCGAGCGGGACTCCGACGCCGGACGACTACGCGCTCTCTCTCTCTCTCTCTCCGCGCTAGGGA
Organism: Copidosoma floridanum; assembly: GCF_000648655.2. The sequence continues at coordinate 195,210 of NW_019379632.1, forward strand.
AAAGGGTGCCAGCCCGTTCGAGTGGCCAGAGCGATGGTGTATACGTGTATACTTACTCGGTGGCTGCTCTTCCGTGCGGTGGGTTTAACCCCTTCTTTCTCCCCCTCCCCACCCCCCTCGGTGTTCTTCCTTGTTTTTTCCGTGTCCTTGTCTTTCTCCGTGTCGCGGCTGTGCCCTTCTTCGGCTCGTCTACCTGCCTTTGCACTTGCGATAACGGTGGTGTAACATCTGCGTGCGCGGCCGAAGCGTTTGCTTCATCAAGTGTGACTTGGGATTTTTTTTCCAATGGACAATCGGTGGATGCTTTTTCAGCTGATTGTCATCGTAAGAGTGGGTATATAAATCGACGGTACAATCACTGCATTGTGCTATTATGTGTAAGACGATGTTGAAAGAAAAATGTTGATCCAAGATAATAAAATCTCAACTGATTGTTTCAGTTTACGAAGGTGATAAAAAAAAAAAAAAAAAAAAAGAGATTAAATAGTCATGCGAGTAATCACCGTCAAGATGATCAAAATTATGCTGTGAAGTGCACATAATTATGTGCTTGGTGAGACAAAAAATTTTCATCAAAGATTCACCAGCGTAAAAGTCTCTTGCAAAGTCCTTTACTTGAGTTTCTATTGATTATGAGATTTCTGTCCCGGTTCTAGGATACTTGTGACGAAAAGAAAAAGTTATCCTGTTTCATTCCATTGGATTCCGTTACTGTTTCTCACCAACAGGTATTCGGTAGTGTCTAAAAAAATCATCATATCGAGAATATCTCGAAGACGAATGGTATTTTTTAAATCGCGAATCGCAGGTCACGCCATAAATGTAGATTTTGACAGAGACCAGTTAAAAATACGTTGGGTCTTTACTGCTTTTTCTCAACGTCGAACAGTAAAAATTTCATACGGAAAAAATATGGCATCCTCATTGTTTAATGTATTATATGTCTAGAAAAGATCAAAACGATGTGAAAATCATTCTAGTGATCGCTGTTACTGAAAATAATTGATCGCAAGCTTTTTTCTTTGAACATATACTGATGCAATGATGAACTAATGACCACTTGAGATGGTACTTTCTCCATCTTTCTTTCCTGTTTTGGTGGATATTCTTTATTATGCACCAAAAGCGTTATTTCACAAAATCATTGTAAGTGGTCACAATCGGTGATGATTACTCTCGGTGAAAACAAATTTCTTCTGACGAGGTCGGAGGGTATCATTACTCGTAAAAGTTTGGGCCTTTGCCATTCAACCCGTGCCATAATCAGGAGTTGAGAGCACTCAAGTCACGCTCATACAATTAAATCTATACCTATGTTGGGTCACACCTTAACTTTTATTTTTCGAGCAATATATTGAACCACTCACGAGCAGCTTTGCCTCATGAAAAGCTCTTATTATTTCCAGAACAATAAATTTTAAACTTGCACCCAAGAGAGAGAAGAAGCTACCGTACATGCTCATTTCGCGCTGATTCCACCTCATTTGTGTGCGAGTACGGCCCGTCACTTTTCCCCTCCACCGATCTAAGGCTAATAGCGTCCACGCGTGTATTATACGCAAAGCCACTCGCCAAGCTCACAGAACCGAAAGACAGGGGTAGGAAAAAAAAAGACGAGCGTTTCGACGACGCGGGGCAACATGTGCGCGCAACCGGGAATGGGAGGAAAGGCAGTGGAAAAGCGGCCAGACGGTAAATGAGTATTTGTCTTTGTGAATAAATAAAATGCATTACGCGCGAAGGGAGAGGAGCCCAAGGGAGGGGGGGAGGAGAAGGAAAAAACGGCGGGTTTGAAAGGAAGACGGCACGAAGGAGCGGTATTATATACCGAGTGGGTAAGGGAAAAAGGCCAACGAAAACCACTGCACCGCGCGCGTGCAGTCGTCGGTCGCGGACTTCAAAAGCTCTCTCTCTCTCTCTCTCTCTCTCTCTGCCACTCGGCACTTTTTTTGCACAAGTGTATGTGTATACATGTATACGTTGTGTAGCCGAGCCATTTGTCGCTTGAGTTTCTTCGTGCGCTCTTGGTGCTGCTGTTTGCCTTTCATTCGTACAACGTATAGGTACAAGTAAGTGCGTATATTTATGTACAGGCGTGTACACACAGTCCGATGTACTTTTCGCTTTTGATAAGAGCCGAGTTAGAGCCAGCCACTTCTCTCGGAGGCTGTGTCCGTCTCTCCGCTCATTCTGACTTTGCATTGCTCCCCCTCCCCCGCCTCCCTTTTTTTTGTGTCAATAGAGACAGGGGTGATGGTCTCCGAGTGACGTTTTTCTGCCATCGCGGACAATCAAAATTTCATCAAAAGGAAAGCTTTATGCGATACGAGCTAGTACTTGCTTTCTTCGTGTTTCATTGTCGGCTTATATAACAACTTTGTCCACGTTTCGAAATCAGCTCCAACTCTGGGATTTCGTTTATTATACCCACTTCCAATTTACGCTGCAATAGAGTTATACGATTGGTCTTTCGCAAAAAAAAAAACAGATTTTCAATTTCAAAGCTTTCCGGATACGTCCGAGAATCTAATGGGGAAAGCGAGCTCTCTCAAGTAAGTATCTGGACTTTAAACAGTAAGTATAAACGCGTCGACTGTATAGTAGTTGCGGTGGCATTGTTTCACTCTCTCTCTCTCTCTTTCTCTCGTTTTCAGGGAATTCAAAGGTAATCGCAAGCAATCGGCATAGTTGTATAGACTCGGCGAGGAAGCGAACGGTATATACACTGCATTCTTTCTCTCTCTTTGTATTTGTGAGTAGAGTGATGCAATATTCAAAATATATTTGTTGCTTTAAAGAGCTGCGTTGATGCCTTTACTGAATTATCGTCATGGATGTTTGCCCATCACTTGCTTACAAGGAAACATGTACTCAAATTGGTCGAAATCGATCCCGAAAAAGAGTCGAGTCACGAAACCACGTCTTCCCATTCAAAGATTCGCTAAACGCACGAGCACGGAAGACAGATCGCAAGGAAAGAACGAGGGAGGGGGAGAGGGTCCAAAACTCCGGAGTAAGAAACAGAGAGCTAAAGCGCTTACGGAGCTGTATACGGAACGCAACGCCTTTGGCTTTTCCTCTCTGCTCTCTGCTCTCTCTCTCTTAAAGCTCGTAAGACGGCCGAATTGAATTTGCAAACTTGCAGATTGGATTCCAACTTGCCTATTATAGGGTGCGTCTGTTCCGGTTAGGAGAGCGGCCCGGGCCAACGGGAATTAATGTCGATACGCCACGGCAACGGCATATATATATACACACAGCCCCGACGAGAGATTATATAATATATTATATACACATGCACCTCCCACGCCACCGCCACCATTTATATGATATACATGTACTCTCGAAAGGATTGCACTTTGTTGCCTGCAAGACTCTCTTTCGATCAGACCGAGGGTCCTTGTGTGTATACCACTGCAGGATGTGAACTGATTTTAAGATGCACATGTATATAATATACAGTCACCCCCACGCACTTGTGAGATTTAGGGCAGAAAATCTCAAAAGCGTATAATTATAAAGAATCAACGTTACTTTGACGGCAGTTGTTTCTGTTGGAAATGCAATCCGTACCTGAAACAGACGAAACAGAAGGGAAAAGATTAATTTCACCCGTCATCGATACACATGCGGTTAAGACAACTTATTGAACCAGCAGTAACCATACATGTGGAAATGATAATGGTACCACGCAAGTATATTCATAGAGTAAAAAAGCTCGCGCTTACACGCTGAAAAAAAAAGGGAGTGAAATTTATTCAAGCATCAGAACCACGTATAGCACGGGGCAATAGAGAGAGGGTGGGGGGGGTGCAATTTTCAATGAGCAGCAACAAAGCCGAAATAATTCAAAGCTCAACGACGAGGTAGGAGGAGAAGGAGATCGGGGGAGTTTGAGCTAAGTTCACGCCGCTGGAAAATTCGCCTCCGCCCTTGGCCCCCTCTCCTCCTCCTACCGGTGCGTGTGTACCCATATACTTTAGACGGTGTACAGCCGTAAACGCAATAACCGAAGAAGGAGAAGAAGGGGTTAGGACACGCGCGTAAATGTAGTTATAAATAAATCCAGGAGCTCTTAATGCCCGCGTATAAGGGAGGGCTGATGTTCGAGACGTCGTCGAGGTTCCGCGTGTGTATGCGAGAAAAGCTCCCGCGTCTTCGTGGTCTCTTCTGTAACGCGGTGCGCCTATATATATGTACACGAGGTGAAGGCTTCGTTGGCTCCTTTCTCTCTTTCTATGTATACATATATAGGTGCCCAAGGAATGTAGTTACAGTTCGCGGCTCGGCTGCAGTATAAGGGCTCTTGTGGTATCAAAGTTTATTCAATTAACTCTGTCTTCGCTCCCTCTCTCGCTCTCAAACTCTCATATATTTCGTTGATCGCTATTTTGTTGATGCAAGTGCTCTCGAGGAGCTTCTTTGAGAATCGTCATTTCAACTGGTGGATGCTGCTTTTCATGTTGCTCTGTGTCTCTAAGCTGTTTGTTCGTTTCACAATACCGTACAACAATATTGTATCTGATAAAGAATTTATGGGGATTTGAATGTTTATTGTGATTCGTAATTGGTCCAAAACGACTGTGCGCTCGGGCTGCCATAAAATCAAGAAAATATCTATCTTATCTCGTCTTCTCTTGAATTTAAAATTAATTTGTATGCACTAAAGACTCGAGGCAACACCAAGATTATCGGGTCAAGAAATGTATCTCGTCAACATTTTTAACTCAAGATGTATTGTTTCTTATAATACATTGGTCAACTAAGAACTCAAGACTTTTTTTTTTGTTTCGTGATCGACGAATTATTATAGCTACTTACACTGTACTATAGCAACTCGGGTATTTCAAGTACACAATAATTTTTTGCCAACGATGATTGATTTTGTATGGGATATTCACAATTAATCATAATTTAGTGTTTATTTGAGTCTGTACAATTAATAACAATAATAATAATAATAATAATTTCTTGCAACAGCTTTAAAGTAAGCGATATCTAATAAAATTTCGCTCATGTACTATGATGTTTATGATAAAAATAAGCAATATTTTTGTAATAAATTATGAAAAAAATTAACAAAATCTACATAAGGTAACTCAACAACCGAGGAATCACACACTTTTTAGTTTCGACTAAAAGGCAGTCTTTAATGACTCGATGGATGACTCCAACTAATTCATTGTCCATATTACATTTTTTTACCTTCCGCACTCTCAGTCTTCATCAAAAAGCAAATTTAAAAAAAGGCTTGGATGAAAATTTTGTAAAAAATAAAACCAATGAGTAAAAAATGTTTGTTTAACCACTAGTTATAAGAATGAATTCGTTTCAGTATGGCAATTAAAATCACCACTTGCCACCGCTAAATCAATGAATCACGTGAGAGCCACAATCAATGAAATCAGGTACAGCAGCTAAATAAAAAAAAAAAAAAAAAAGCCCAATAAAACAAATAAGACTACTACCAGACAAATACAACGCATCGGCAAGCAGGAGGAGCGCCAAAAAGCCCCCGCACGCGTTCGTATTATGCATGTTACACATACACAGCATAGCCTTTTCGGCACGTGGCGAGGAATACTTACACGCATCGAATAAACCGACTCTTCCGCTTGAGCATTTCTCGCATTGCCGAGTCGTCCGTCTTCCCCCTTCAGCGTGTCTCAACCTTCAAAGCTCCTTTTCTACGTTTTCGCGAGCCGAGGAGGGTGCGCGTGTCGACACATACGCACATAATGTACGCACGCCCCGCTCGTTACGGACGCCTATACGTACAGTACATATACAGTTTCTCTATGCGACCGCACGTACGCGGGCTTTCTTATTCGTGATTTTTTTACACACGTGTACATGGATTGAGAAACGCGTGTGGAAGCACTTCTCGTTTTTCCACGTGTTTGTCTGACGCGTCTCGAGGACCTCTGCGCGACCAAGTGGGCGAGTCTCGTTTCGGAAAGTCATCGCACGGTCTGTCAAATTTCATCATTAAATTTCCACAAATTTTTTGTATGAAGCATACTTTTGCTTTCCTATATATAGTTATTTGATATACTTTGCGGAGGAATATTGTTTAAACACGCTGTTTCGGTACAACATCCGATACAAAACCTGCTATTTTTCCCTTGTATACACGATGAAAAAGTTTCTCTCTATACCATCCAAGCTATACTGTCACTCGGCAACCGACACTCTACAACGCACTTCCCGCAAAAAAGTCGGTGCCGTGCACCGAAAACCTTATACCCGATCCATATATAAAGCGGGCGATCGATCGCAATTAAATCTCCCCAGGGTTTGGAAAGCGAGACCCAGTCGCACGTGAGAAAATCGAGAGAAACAAAACACACGCACCCCCTGCGAAAACCTTGAAGGGAAAACCAATTACCTTATCGACAGCACGAGGGAAGTAGGAAAGGGGGGGGGGAGAAAAAAAGAGTACCAATCTCGCATCCGCGAGGAGCGAGAAGGAGCGATAACAAACGAGCACTCAATCCGGCACGCATCGAACCCCCTTTTTGGCACGTATATATACATGCCATATCCTGCACGAGGGGCGGGGGTAAAAATACAGCTAGAAGGAGGAAGGAGCCCCGGTGATTTCGATATGCTCCCGTATCCTCTCCTTTTCTGCACAAGTCGTTCCCGGGTTGTACGTGTATATACGCGCCAAGAGGCCACCGAGACGCGGGTGAAATGAGTCGCGAAATTGTTTCCGTCTCTGGAATTTATCAATTTTCTTTGAAGTGATTCTAATTGCACTAATTTGTTTGTCTTGGAGGAGCAGCAACGACGACGAACACTCTTCCTAGCGGCAACGGGAAGAGAGAAATGGCGGATGGGGGGAGGGGGAGAGAGGAATCTGTATCGTTTAATCTTTGAGCGCGTATCTGTACCACCCCCTAGGACCCTTTTTCGAGGCGTACACCGAGGGATGTAAGAGCAGGGCGCGCCAAAGGAGCTTTTCGCACACGTCTTGAGAACCGCGGCTCGGCCCACGTGATCGAGCCTATGTTTATTAGTTATTCTTTTTGGTGAAACGAGCACATAAAACTGCATTCCGGTGTCGGAAAATCGTCATGGAGGTGAAAGATCGGTAACAAGCCGAGTTTCTGGACCTGCCTTTGCGACTCGCACGACTGAAAGAGTGCACAGCCCGGCGAAGCGTGGGAAAGAGCAAGCGACCCTCATTTGGAGCCAATGAGAGAAACCCTGCGAAGAAGGAAGAAAAAAAAAAAAGGCGAGGCCGGGGCAACAGACGAGCCCAGATTGACGGGACGCGGAAGGGGGGAGGGACAAAGATCGATCGACGGGAGGGCGCAAACGAGAGCGCGCTCGAACCATTAATCTTTGGGCGCGAAACTTTGGCCCGCGATCGGCGACTCCTCCCTCCCACTTTCGGCTTCCCTTAATTATTCCCGCGCGCTCTCTCTCTCTCTCTGCGCGCCGATTTTATTGTTTCATTTATCAAAAATCGCGCGCGCCCGCTCGGAATAAGCATACACGTACAGCGCTTTCAATTAAGTGTTAAATTGAGTTTCGACGAGCACGCGAGAAAGAGTCACCTTGTGAGGCTGGTCTTTCACCACCTACTCGCGATCTTGCGGATTGTCGATTTTCGTCGCTATAGGACGAGGGAGGAGGGACCTGCGGCGGTGCGAAGAAGAGCCACTCGAGCGCTACACTTGCATGTCGCTGTATATATATAAGGGATGATGATCGTGCACGCAGCGGGCCCTTCAGCCCGATACGCATGTACAGTCCGTCGATGCGGCCGTGCTCGGATGGAGGATGAAGAAAAAAAAAAAAAAAAAAAAACAAAGCGAAGCGAGGAGCGGGAGTGCGCGCAGATATCGAATTTCGCGGGCACTCGTGGGAGAGGCTCGAGATGAGATCATCGGAAAAGGAAAGAAAGGCCGAGGGAGTGGATTCGGGAGTCGATGCCGATGTCAAAGGGAGCAGATGTAACAATGCGGCCGAGGGCGCTGAGAGAGATGCTGATGCGATTGTATGGGCGATGCAGCCACCGATCCATTGTCTTGTCACGTATCTCTTTCTCGCTCTTTTATCTCTCGCCCGGAACCCCCTCCCCCCCTCCTACACACACCCCTGCACCGACTTTGAATATACGTATGAATATTGCTCTTTGCATCGTAGCAAAATTATTGCAGGGGTACATACATCGAGTGTTTGCATCCGCATCAGAAGCACCGGTGTATGATGGACGTTGTTTGTTTATCGTGTATACTAAATAGCTACTGCGAAAACGGATACACCCACTACTGTTTTAATTGAAGCTGAAAAAAAAATTTAATAAAATTTTCCTCCTCCATAGGTACGAAAAATAGTTCCAATAGTCTTAAATGACCGTGTTTCGTACGAAGACTGTCTTCACAGGAAATGAGATAAATCGACTATTGATGTATGTGTTATGAAATGTACGTTAACTAAACTAACGCTTTTAATTAAAAAAAATAAATAAAATCAACTCTAGCTGTCCAAAGAAGCAGAAGAGAAAGTGGGTGTATGGAAAATAGTAAAAATCAAAACAATTAACGGGAACAAAAAGAGTAGCCCCCCCGTGAAAGAGTAAGTCTAGACAGGGGTAAGAGCCCGAGGAGCTGCAGTGCATGTACCTTACATACAGTGTGCAATACACCCACACTCGCGATCAAGCATATATACCCTAAATGCAGTAGATGGGCACACGGTACCCCTTGTATACCAACAGCGATATAGGTAAAGCAGAGAGGGCAGAGATGGAGCGGATAAAACGACGATGCGGGGCTGCGATACTCGATCGATCGGCTTCCGGCCGCCCCGCGAGTACGTGACGATTTTTTCTTCACCTCCCCACTTTGTCCCTATAATAATAAGTACGGCAACTCTTTCTCTCCCACTAGTGGCGCTGGGGATTGATACTCTTGCACGTCGTCAATAGACGCGGGCTCTAATTGAGCGGACCGTCACGCTTTGATCTTGTTTTGCTGTTGTCCACGCGTGTGCAGCTGTCGGAGGAAACTTGTCTTCCAAAGCGAGATCTCGGCGATTCGGCAGTAACTGAAATTCATTATTATACGCTCGGCGCGTCGGAAATTTCGAATATCACAAACGGTCATCGTTTCGTTTGTCGGGAAAAAAAAGGACGCCCACCGCATACTTCGACAATCGGGCGGTAGAGGTGGAGGGGTGGTGGCAAAAAAATTCCACGAGGGAGCAAAGAGAGGATTCGCGTAATTAACCGTTGGAATGTGCGAAGGGAGGGAGAGGGTGATTAAAAATCGTCAGCGATAGACGATAAGCGTCATTTTTCGACGGCCCTCGCGTGGAATGCGCGCGTTTTTCCATGATGTACGTATACACGAGGACGCGCAATAAGTCAGCGGCTCGAAAAATTTGGCTCGATATTAAAAAATACTGGGAATTTGTCGATGATTTCCCGAATATTGTTTCGCTCGACCTTTTACACATATAGTTTTATTTTATCTCCCAAACAATTTATTTATTAACTTATTGGCGCCACTACTCGCCTGTGACGTACAAAAAACCGAGGACATTCGAACCATTCGAACGCCACGTTCAATCGAAGCCAAGGAGAGGGGGCGTAATAATGAAGTCGTTGTAAATAATGATTAAACGCAATTAATGCTCCGGAGCAGGTGGGGGGGGGGGGGAAATGAAACGAAGGCAGGATCGTATATACGAAGGTAGGGGGGGGTGAAACGCGAAACTACAAGACAGCAAGGCGGTAAATTTATATGACTAATACGCCGGCTGGGGGTCCTTAATATATTGGGGGCGCCGGGGAATCCGAGCAGCGAGACTCTCGGCGCGTGTGCACGGGAGAAAAAGAGAAAAGGACGGGTGTACGGTATAGGGGACGAAGAATGGAAGATCGAATCGCCGCGTCAGGCTGTTATTGTCTAATGTGTATATGTGTATGATTACGCGCGTGAAAACAACAACGTGTCGCATTAGCCCGCACAACCGGAGCGTCGAGGGCCTTTTTCCGTGCACTCATCGGTACGGCAAGTGCGACGAAAAAAAACGGTTAAATACATTTGTTCGGTATCAGTGCAGATACGAGCGAAATTACTTTCACAACGGCGAGAAGGAGAAGAAAAAAAAAACAAATAAAAGGTTGTTCGTATTAGTCGTAAATAAAATCCGATAAGACGGGGGCAAACGCAGGCGCGAGTCTCGTACGGACAAAGAGAGAGAGAGAGGTGGTGCTATAAATCAGATTCTTCGGCCGGATGGCTGACGGAAAAATCCCGAAGCCATAAATAATTCAGTGCTCGTCTTTCCGTGGGCGTACACACGTACCCAACGCGGTAAGATCCGAATGTATACACGACTTCTTTTCTTCCTCGGCAGTGTACTGTGCGAAGGGGTTGCCGCGAGGAGCTCCTAATCCTTTCCACGGCATTGAGGTATGGAAAAAAAAAAAAAAAAAAAGAGTCCAAGAAGGAATAAACGAGGGGAAAAAGGGTCTCGAGCGAGTGTATTTGGAGGTTCGCGGGAGTCGCACCTGGCACACTCGTAGCGCCGCGTGTATATTACACACCCGTATAATAGTTAATTCCATTTTCGCCTCTAATTGGACGAGGTTTTATTAAGGGATGCATATTTCAGGATGGACTTTTTATCACGCGCCCCCTGCGTGTATCTTGTTTGCGCGTGGGAGTGGGTGTATAAACGTACACCGGGAGATGAGCATGACGAAGCTTTGAAAAAAAAAAAAATTAGGCCTGCCCCGATGCTATACCCTTCTCTCTGCGCTCCCGTAAAATATTAGCGCGCGCGACGAGTGGGCCAAGAAATCTCACCCCTTTGCCTTGAGGCACTTTTTTTTTTTTTTTTTTTTTGATACTCTGCTCGAGGCTGTACGCGTGGGTATTGTTCCAAGGATTAAAGTATACGGAAGTGTAATTTCTTTAGGGGAAGGGGCTCGAAACTCGCGTGGCTACGAAATAAAGTCGAGATGAGAAGAAGAGGAGTAAGCGGGAGAGGGTGCGCTTCTTTGCTCGGGATCCGTGTGTATACGACTGCGTGGGGCTTTTCGCTCTCTTTTATTATTGCTTACGACGCGGAGGCTGGAAAATGTGTCTCAGTCGAGCGGAAAAATATTAGGCTTCGGGCTCGTTTGGCTAATTTTTTTTTTTTTTTTTTTTTTTTTCTTCTTTACCTCTGTGAGTCTTGGGGGCATTTGAATTATTATTTCAAGATTCGAATGAATATGGTGAATAAAATTACATCGAGCTTTGAAAATATATATGTCAGAGGGAGACCGATTTGACTGTTTTGGTTGTGCTGCTTCCACACACAACAATTCCTGGTACTATACACTATGGTGGTCTTTTCTATATAATAGATCGTTACTTAGTGACAATTTAACATCATCAATCCGTACAATTGAATACTCAGAGAACTACAGTTATATGACTACTAGTAGTAAAAGATGAATATGAAATTTTTCATGCTTTGAAACTCATATCACTAAAATTCAGAGCCGCTTAATCTGTCTTGTTGTGTCTGATACATCATACCGTATAATATTCATAGCGGTTTTTTTGACAAATTACTCAAAATTGCTACAACTGGGCTTAAATCTAACTCCTAAATCGTCATATATGAGGAGGTGGATTCAACTATTATACTACAAATACATTGTATGAATTTTTATGACATGTTACGTTTATAACTATAGTACGCAACAATGTGATAAAAATCGATTTAAAAAAGTTAAGTTACTGCTTTGTTTAGTTAAAAAAAATTTTTCCTACCAAAGTATTTTGTAATTAAATTGTCTTTAAAATTATAATGCAAGTGCAGTAAAATAAAAAAAAAAAAAGTTGCAAAAACCGACCGAAAGTAAAAACGCGTGTATAACAGCGAGGGACACCGGGTGGAGAAAAAAGGCAGAGGGGAAAGCAAAAGAGTACAGTGGGAGAGAAGGGGTAAGGTATAAATTTTAATAAGCCGTGGCCGAGGCACCGTACACACACAGCACAACCGTGCCAGCAGCAGCAGCTCTTTGAGCCAACCGAAATGAACGAATTAAAAGTTTCTCTCGTTTTGCGCGTCAAACTCTTTCGTCCTTTCTCTCCCTGCGTGCGATAGTAGACAGTGAGAGGGAGGGGAGGGGGTTGGGGAAGGTGTAAGAGGCTTTTAGTGGTCTCGCGCGGTTTAGTTGACATTTCGACTTTCGCGCATCAGACGAAATTACGGAAGTTTCGTCGTTTTTGCTAGACGAACTCGCTTCCACTTCATCCCTCTTTCTCCCTCACCCCCCTTTTTGGCCTCTGAATCTCTTATGGATGAACCGGCCGTGAAGGTGTTACTGCTCGTGGGCTAAAGTATATATACCACTGAGAGGGTTATGCGAGCAATTTTTCGAAACGACACTCGTGCCCCCCTCGAGGATGAACCTATGACGCTTGTCGGGTTTTAGTTCAAGACTGAATCAAGAATAGATCCGCAGATGGTCATCCATAGTGAAATTACGATTTTTATTTCAAATGAATGGAAAATAAGTTTTCAAGGTAGCGTTGTATCAACTTTTTCAAAAATATTACGACAAATGCTTGGTCAAACCTCCAAAAAAATATGTTCCCTCATGTCTCTCTCACCCATTAACGTTTCGTTGTCACCACAACGTGTGCGCTTTGATTTGATAAGAAAAACGTGCTCCGCACTCAGCTAGTGATGAATAAACCAACACGAAAAAACAGACATTTCGTAAAATCATTAAAAGCCGTCAAATCCAGCCCCCCCATGGCCCCCCTTCATTATATAGCAGTCTGTCAAAAATAAGAGAGAGAGAGAGAGTCTCGGGAGCAAACTTACCCGCCGCAGAAACCCGCGGTAGCAGGAAAAAGGCCACCCGTTTATATACCCACACCGAGCGGTGCATCGTCTTACCAAGAGTATACACGCTCGCGACTAAGATTTCAATTAAAACAACCCCCCCCGGCGGCAGCACCAGCAGGGGGATTAGCAGTACGAATCCGCGCCTCTCTCGTTCCACGACCCCGTGTATATATGCCAAGAGAGAAAGAGAGAGAGAGAGAGCCCCGGTTATGACACGGCATAAATATCAGCGTAAATTGCCTCGGCTTTCTCCGTCCTCCTCTCTTTATATATCCTCGTGTCTGCGCTCAGCAACGCAAGACGCTGCGTTACGGCAAAGAGGAGGGGGGTGTATACGTGGGGGGTTTGGGGGGGACGACAAAGACGCCGGCGAAACTTTTCCGGGGAATTAGACGATTCTGCATTTATGAGCTTTGAATCGGTCCTCCACTATACGCCGTCGAGAAAAGCTGTTTTGGGCTCTTGCTCTTGTTATTACACCCAAGGTGTCGGGGGGGAAGGGGGGGGGTCCTGCGATGTCGCTGGATTTTCGCCAGGGATCTTCGGGGCACGGACTCGTTACACTGGGCTCTCGGATCACTCGTATAAATAAGATCGGATCGGATATATGTATACTCCAAAATGACTTTTGGTTGGGAGCAACAAAATAAGGAAAAAAGTGAGTCGGTAGGAATCATAATCCAAAGTTACGATTCATCCTTTGATCGAAGCCAGTGGAATCTCGTAAATCAACCTCGGCACCAAAAAGAAGAACCAGCGGCTCCTCCTTATTATTTCCAGCACAACAATCAAGCGTATCGAATTTTCAGGAGGACTGTACATTACATACACGCGCGTGTTTTCCGTCGACGACGGAAGCAGAAATAGACGGGGGGGGCGTGGGGGGAAATGATATTCCGAAATCATAATTAACAGAATTATTCCGTGAGTAACTCGATACGTTCTAGTACGCGTCTGTCTCGGCAGACGGAGAGACGCACTTGGAGCTTACACGGTACAAGTAAGGGGTTCGGCGCCCGCGTCTCTGTACGGTTGGTGTGTATACGCGTCCCTCCCTCGCGAGCGCGCTAAAGAGCCCCGGCTCGCTCCCTCGCGAAATTTCATGTACGATTATTCGTCGTTCGCAATTAGAAATTTCGTTATGCAAAGTGTTCGCGGGGGTTATATACCTTGTACCTATACTCGTGTGTACATGCAGACGTGCCTACTTGTCGCTGAGCTATGGAGGCATGTACCGATTCCAAGAGGGGGGTGGGGTGTATGTGTGTAAAATAACTCGTAATTTTTAGAGCTGGAATTTCACTGTACCCACCCAGCTCCTCTTCGATGATTAAACTGCTGAGTATGGTATCGTTGGTGGATGTTTTGTAAGTGTTTATTACTACTTGATTTCATGTGTCATGAAAACTCGTACGTTTTAGTATTGTCGCGAAACCTTTTAAGTGTTTCCCCTCCCCCCTCCCCCCACACTAGTTATGGTTGCTCGTTTCGCGTATAGTATAGCTGACGCGGTGCGCGAGATGTAACTTCTTACGATTTCGTTCCCCAATCCCTTCCGCCTCTCTCTTTCTCCCCGTCTTTCTTTCTCTTGGGGGTTGAGACGAAATTGAATGGCTCATTTCGTACGATGAAATTGCTCCTGCCTTGTTCAGGCCTCTATAATCATGTACACGTTGCGTCCCTGTGTCCTTACCTTGTCACTGAGATCTTTTGGTTGTACGTTATAAATGCGTAGGTACACTTGGAAAAGTTTAATACAATGTATACAGTCGTTATGCGCGACGATAGTCAATCATTTGTTGTCACATTAACACGCCCAAAACTGTAAATCCAAGTGTGTTAAAGTAGACGTTTAAAGTGTGTAGTTAAATATTTTGGTTTTTTATAAAATACGTTATAGTGGCGTGGATATAACTATTTGAAGAACAAGCAAATGCCTGGTGCACCAAGAGTGGTTTATCGGTTTCATTAAATTGGGTGATTTTTAATGGAAAATTTAATCTAGGAAATCTGTGGAGGGAAAAAACGTGGCTGTTACAAATTTTATTGTGTAAAATCTGAGACAACAATGTCTTACTCTCTATAGTCTTGTTGATGTTAATCATTAAAGAAAAAAAATTGTTTAGTTTAATATAGAATAGGTGGAACAGTTTACGAAGCATCAATTTGGTTGTTCTTAAAACGTTTATCGACAATACTATAATGCGTTTTGTAAGAACAAAAAGTTCGATTATACGCTTTAAACGTTTAACGTTTAAATTTTTCGATAATCTCGAACAAAAATGTTGTATGATACTCTTAATTGTTGCAGTTCAAGATATCTTATACATCAATTTTTTAATGATCACTAAAAGGATACATAACAAATTATATTGATTACTATGCATTTTTTTTTTTTGTGAAAAACAGTGAAAAAGTCTGTTTTTTCGCGATACATTATCAAAAAGGCACCTCTTTTCCCCTTGAACACAGCTACTTAAGATCCTGTGTACCAATCAACTACGAATTTGTTACAAAGCCGAGTCGTTAAATTTTCCATTGCTACGCAAGAACAGAAAACAATTAGTTGACCTCTTCTTTTGTTTTTAGATCATAGGAAGCTATTCTTACAATGAATAAAACAACCCATTTATCACAAAAACAACAAAAAAAAAAAAAAAAAAAAAAAAAAAAAAATCCTACTAAACACCGTAATCCCCCCGAAAAAGAAAATAACCGCAAATCGGCCGTCAAAAACGTAAAAGCCTCGAAGAAGAAAAGGCGCATCGGAAAAAACTCAAGTAAGAATCGCTAAAAAAAGAAAAAATCTCATTTCTTTCGTATACCCAAACGTATATACATTCCACGCGCACACAAGAGGGCACATATCATAGCCGGCGAAGCGTGAAGTCGCTCTCGTAGAAAATCCAGACGACAACTTTCCAGAAGTCCACGCACAATACTCTAACCGAGAAGAAAGGGAGGGGGGGGAGACACATCTTACGCCCGCGCCACCTTTCGCGCTAAAGGTGTGCAAGAAGACAAAGATCCTCGACAAAGCCCGACAGCGATACAAGCTCCGGGGAAAGCAACGGATCGAGGGATCATCCCTCTCGGCGCGCGTGTGAACTCGTAAAGATCGAAGAGGATCACTCCTGTAAAAAGAGTTACGGATGCGCGGCTAAGCTGCAGTGCCATCCATTCCTTTTCTTTCGCTTCGTCCCTCTTGGGTATATGCCCTCGCGTATACCTTCAAGAGAAAAAAAAGAATCCGACGTTGATGGTGATGATGATGCTACTGGTTTGAGAGCAAAAGAGAAGAGTCGACGGGCCGAAAGGTAATCGACGACTGTGTAGCGTAGATGTATGTACACACGGTATACAGTGCAAATGGGAAAAGCCCATTGGATCTTTTGAGGCGTTTGGAAGAAAAGGCGCTGATGCTACACTCGTACAAGTAGCTGAGGTCGAGAGGGCGTTAACTGGGCTTTAATGGAGATCGAAGATAATGCGTGTGTATCAGATGTACTTATGCGCGTGTGTCGGTGGATGAACGGTCTCTGATGCAGCTGATGCCGGTGGAGAGGGCACAGGCGTGAATAACCGAGCCGAGATCTTCTTATGGATTTTGTTTTATCCGATCGGCTGGTACTTACTTGTTGATGTGTACTTTTTTCATTTTTTCTGTCTGACAATAAGAAGAGATGTAAGAACACGAAATGCATCGGCACTTTTATTTTTCGATAGGAAAATCGATAAAACGAGACATTTTTGTGATGATACAAGGTGATGGTCAATGTAACGGGTGTAACGACAAACGCCAAAAGCATCAAACGTATTTATTCAAAACGATTGTACCATATTACATTGATTTCAATGGCAAATTTTGTGAAGAAAAAATACAAGCCATATTGCATCGATTTACAAATTGGTTTCATTAAATTTTTTTTTGCTTTTCAATTTCCAAATCCTCAATTTCACGTGTACTGATATGCTTCGCCGGTTATCTCCACGAGTGCACAATTTAAAAAATGCGCTTGTGATTATCAATTATTCAAATTAATTTTCAGAAAACAAATTACAACTTCACGGCACAACTCATAAATTCTTCGAGCAAATATCCGACACTTTGGGAACACTGGCTTATAGTAAAAAAAAAAAAACTCTTTTCCAGCATTGGGGGTTTCTGGGTTGCCCCGAAGTCAAACATCATGAGCCTCGCGCTTGTGGCGGATGATACTCTCGGAATCGGGAAAACTCCGCTGGCAAAACTCGCACCGGAAGAAATGCTGGTTGCGCTGGTGGTTCGTGAGGTCCGTGCTCCGGACGAAGGCCCGTGGGCACTCGGTGCAACGATGGCTGTGCCGAATGGCCCCGTGCCTCGTGAAGCTGTTCCTGTCGCCGAAGGTCTGCAGGCACAAGTCACAGCCGAAGGGCTTTTCCCCCGAATGGGTGCGCGCGTGTCTCAAGAGGGCATTGCTCTGGTTGAAGGTGCGGGGACAGGTGGCGCATCGGTAGGGGCGCTCGCCCGTATGGATGCGCTCGTGTCTTTTGAGGTTGCTCTGGTCCTTGAAGGCTTGGGGGCACTTGGAGCACAGGAAGGGCTTCTCGCCCGTGTGGGTGCGAAGGTGGCGCTCGAGGTTGCTGGGGAAGTCGAAGATTTTGTAGCACGTGGTGCACCAGCGGGACTTTACGGAGGTACTGCTTTTGCTGGAGCTCCCGCTGGCGCGCTGTTGTTGCTTGCGACGTTTGGGCATTTCGGGGGAACGATGAACCTCTGAGATTTTTTATTGTGTCCGTCGTGGTCTTGGTACTTTCGTTTATCGAGATGATACTACTGGTCCCGTGGTTTCTAGTTGGAGCTGGTTTTTGTGAAAAATACTGTAGGCAAAGTGAATCACGAATACTCATTATTTGGTCATGGATTGATGGTGAAAAATTGATGCAGCTACTCTATACCAGACGCATTTTTTCAAATTACTTTGCTATTTTTAGTATCTATAGAGAATTTGGAAAAATAATGTGCAAATGTAAATAAATGTTTTTTTGTGTATAATTAACAGGTCGACAAAATTGGGTCGTGATTGTTTTTTCGGCAATTGGGGCTCATATTCAAAGCATTTTTTTCAATAAAATCTGAATCTAAGATCAGGATGCCTATATCACGTTAAAAATTCGAAGTGATACACTAAACAAGAAACTTATTGGGCTATAATTGTGAGGTTGCGTACAAAAATTTATCGCTGTTTTAACAGCAAATGATAATCACGTCATGGAATCTGACTCCAAGTATCTGCTATAACCCGACAGTTGTATTTTATGGTGAGATATCAAAAGGGCCATAATTTTAAGATGGAAAATCTTAAAGGACTACTCGTTGATGGATTATTTAAGACAAAGAAAAATGGTACAATGTTATACGATTAGTAAAAAAGAGAGAAAAAAAATTACTTCATTCTGTATGGATTTTCAAAAATCTGTCAAATTAGACATTTTTCTATTAGAAAACCTCGTATATTTAGCAATCCTGACTTGATGAACAAACTGTGACTTTGAATTCGGATTTTACTCAAAAAATTGCTTCATAAATAACCTCCATCTTACAAACAATAAAACTTAATAAACGTATGTGATTGATATTAATATTCATCCACATTTAATTTTTCTTCTGCCCATGTTTTAATTTAATTTAGTAATTGCACAAACGTAAAGCATATTTATTTAAGGTTCCAGTTCTTAAAAATTTGGATTTACAGGGTAACACAAAAGGTAATGCATACCTTTATTTCTGCATACTTATGAGCATAAAAAAAAAGTTACAAACAAAAAAAAAATTAACTCACCGTTTTTAGGGTTCCAGTGTTATATTGAATGACCGTTGTAATAGTACTTTTACAGACCCATAAATATCGGCGACGTCTTTTTAAAATCCTTTTTACAGTAGAGTAAAACAACTCGATCTATACAACTCAACGTTCAAAAATTGAATGCCTCGACAATAAAAAAAAAGTTAATTCCGAAAGTAAAACATTTAGATTTTAAGGCGATAGGAAATATCGAGAATTATGCACCAACAAACGACAAAATAGTGCCGACAACCGCAACGAGTACGTGATAAGTGGCACCGACAGGATTTTTTGATTGCGTACAAGGAAAGTGATAATATCAGAAAATGTTGTTGCTTCTGCGTATGCTGCTTCGATTTGAAGGTAATAATTTTCAAAGTAATGATTTAATGTTTTTTTAATATCTTTTTACGGTAATTTTTAAGGATGGCCGTTCCAGTAAAAAAATTTTTATGTTGGTAAAAAAGCAAAAAGGTAAATACCTCTACACTAACTAGGCTCATTAGAACAGGGTTAAAACATAGAAAATACTTAAACTGTATTTTTTTTGTTTTTTTGTTATTGACATTTTTTAGATAATAGTGATAATATTTATTTTTATTTCTTATCATTGATAATTATTACTTGTCAGCAGCCAAATAATGAATATGTAAAGTATTCAAGTTGACAACTGTACTACCATAGTAAAGCCTCGAAAATTTATATTAATATAGGGATTTTCAAGAAGTCCTATCTCACAAAACATATCGTCAAGTGATTAAAGCTCCAAAGTTGTTGGTGACGGATTAAGTTAACAACATGAAAATGATACGATTTCATCCTTATGTATTTTTTAATTTTTTCGTGTTTCTGAAGTAAACGTTACGTTTGCTAAGACAAACAATAGGCTACGTTTACTCATAAAAATTAAATTTTTGCATCCGAGGCAAAACTGGTACATCTTAAGAACGTTCATCACACACACTTTTTTTCTGACACTTGAAACGTATATTCGTTACATGAAAATATCCCACACGAAATGTCATGTCAGATCGTTTCACTGTACACCATTTTTCATACATTCAATTTACACAAAACTGACTTTAATTCGTAACCTTATGAAAGGATCACCTAAAATAGCACTCATAAGGAAATCTTGCGTAGAAATTTCCCTATATTTTTGTGATATAGAATACTAAGTAAATGTAAACACTTATTTTTCTTCTCTTTTTCTTTAGAGATGTTCAAACGGTTCGAAGAGAAAAAATATAGTTTACATAGGGGCCAACCAGGGGTCTGATCGCGACAACGATTTGTACCACCATGTACAAAAAATACACCAGTCACCCAGGTTACCGTTACCTACTTTAAATTGTAATACAGCAATTGAAGTAAAACTTGTAGAATTTACGTGATCAGTAAAAATAAAATTAATGTTTTTTTTAGACAAAAACTCAAAAAATGTTAGCAAAATTGTGTTATCTTTGAATAATGTGCAATGGACATTGAATTATATAACATAAATGTGTTCATAAATAATCATGATCAATGCGCGTTATTGACTTATTATTAACCACATAGCTCATGCAGTGTGAAAACGTTGTAAATAGAAAAAAAAGAAAAAAATGTGTGTACACCCGGTATACTATTGCGAAAAGGTGGAGCTTGTTCACAAATAGGAGTATATCCGAAACAGATTTTCGATACCCTCAACAGCGGGTCGCGAACCTTCGGTTATCTTCTGGCAACTTCATAACCACTTGGCCACGAAGTAAAGCTCTTATTTCGAAAGAGTTAAAATTGTCTTCTTATAGATAAAACAATGCTCTAACGCGTCAAACTCGTGAACATCTTGATTGCCTAGCATATATCGGTAAGTATATCTATATGACCGACCAACGTGTCTGTAATCGGTTATATATAGATATACTGCTATGATGCTAGGCGTAGGCCCAAAGCGTTCTCGATTTCCTCTTGTGAGGGCGCAGTTTGGAAAGTCATCTGGACGCATTTACTATAGAAACTTTAAACGGATTTTCGTGAAACCATAAAAATATCTTTCACGCAAAATGTCAACGTTTTACTGTACTATTTTAAATCGGTTATATAAAATCAGCAGCAGATATACTAAAACACTTATTAACACATTTATTTGAATGTTTTACAATGCTTTTCAACGCGATTTTTTATGCTGTTTATGAAAATCTTTTTTAATGTAATACACTTGGGTTGGCAATTAATGTAATGGATAAGTACTTATGAGCAATGAGGCTGAATTAAGTGATGCTTAAAATGCGTTGAGGTACATAAAAAATGATTTCGAGTTCAGCTAGATACCGATGATTTAATCTCGTTAATCATATACATTTTCGAGGATTCCAAAATTTTATTGTACATTTTATGTTATCCCTTCCAATTAAAACCTTTAGCCGTACACTTGTCAACGCGTCGATCAGCACTTGTATAATGATATCACCAAGTGGCATTAATAAAATCATGAATCAATCATCACGAGCAAATCATTGAGTATCCTCGTATGAATAAAGATCATTTGACAGATCATCTCATCAGTGTAGAACACACTATGGTAGGTAATACATATACCATATCGTCCTTTCTAAATCTCTGTAACACGCGTGTTTCTTTTTACCACTGCGGATGACTGGTCTCACCTCCTCGCCCTGAGTTCACGGAACCATGTATTATACCTACAGGTATGTTATATGCACGTATACTCGTGACACACGACAGCTTGCACGGCCATCCAGAGGTGAAATCTCGGTGTTCCTGTTCCAGTTTTAGAGGACACAACCGACGCACCATCTGTAAAGGTATCCGCGATTCTTATCGCTCTAGCACCTTACCTTTTCTTTCTTTCCCTTTTTTTTTATTTTTTCTTCTCGTCATCACATCGTAAGCAGGTATAGGTGCAGATATTCTTTATCGTTTTCTCGGATGGTCTCTTTGTTCACAGCAATAACGACGCGATTGTTGCACGCGTTGTCTATGTACCCTAAGCGATGGCTAAAGAAATCCGATATACGAGTGGGAAATAATGTGCGCTATATCGTTTATACTTTGCGTACGTAAAAATTCAATCGAGTGAAAAAAAAAAATTCATTAATCGCAGGATTTGGTTGGCGAATTGACGTTTCAACGTGTAAAACGCACGAGCGCATGGATATGCGTATATAATATCGTAGCAAAGAATTTTCGTTGAAACTATAGCGTTTGCATCGCCCAACTCGACCGACCATCACGAACCCGAGTACCGTAAACAATTTTCATTCCAAAGCAAGAAAAAAAAAAATGCAACCAATGAAACACAGCCGTACATGGTATTCAAAAAAAACAAAGCTCGGCCAATAACTCCCCCGAACAATCCGCATTCCTCTCCAAGCAAACGGGAAGCTCCGAGTAGCGCCAACGCAATCGGCAATAAAACCAAGCGCAGGGCGCGAGACCCCTCTCTTTCCCCTGTGCGTGAAAGCTCACTTCCGCCCTCGAAAGAGCGAAAAAAAGGCGAAAGCTCTCCTCGACGACCCTCGAGAGCACCCGTAACAGAAACCAGAGAAGGGTGGTTTCCCTTTTTTTTTCCATCTTCGTTTCGACTGGCTGAGCTTTTTCACCCACCACGGGGACACGGGCTGCCTCGAAAGCTCAACAAGTCGAATAAAAAGCTCATAAATAAAAGCCCCCGTAGGTAGTGGGAGGGAAAAAAGCCCGCAGTTTCTGCGAATGTCCCCGCGGAGCACCTGTTGCCCGTCCCCCTTTCTATATACACGCTCTCTCTCCTCGATCCACTCGACGCGCCGTTGCCCCGGAAAATCCGCGGAGTAATGGTATGTATACACACGGGGAGGGCGAACTCGAGTGCCGGGTGTCATCGCCGAGTCTCCCTCGATATCCGAGTGAGTGTGTGTATACACTATGGCACCGTGGGTATACAGAGGGAGAGGACACGCGATTACCCCCTTTATCCTCCTCGGCGCGTATAACCACGTGTTATTTGTGCAGTCGGCGGGTCGGCGCGAGGGCGTGAGTAATGTTTCTCCGTTTGCCACTCGGTGGTGACGTCCTCTTGCTCTCTTTGCACACGCGATTCTCGACTTTGTATATCTGTATACGTGTGTACCCCCTCCATTGGCTCTCTGTGTGTATTATCTCCCGCTAACCGAGCGTGTACGGCGATTTAATTGATTCGCTCGAATCAAACGATCTCGTTTTGGCCCTGTGCATTCAGATCGTTTAACGCCTACTTTATTGTATACCTATACTGTGTATATGCATTATACAGTGAATAAGCACACAATAAACATTAATATCACTTTCGTGTGAAGTTAATTGATCAAGAGAACAATTTCAAAGAAATGAGCAAAAGCAGTGCTGTGGCCTGCAAATCAGCGTCATACATGTTATTTTAATTTAATGTAGCTATGTCTTTGGTTTTTTTTTTTATCATCATAAGGGAGATTTATACCAATAAAAGAGTCTCGGTATGGCTATATATTGCAAATAAATCAGGCTAAAAAGCGGAAATTCAGCGTCCTTTCACCGGAGCAGGAGCATCTCATCGTGACACAAAACACGTGTAAGTACGACGTAAAATAAATTCACTTGAAACGCGTCGCAGAGAGCACCCAATGATCAAACATCGTTGCCGCAAAAATCAACCAACAATCGCACACTCGAGTGTATACCTGATGGCTGTTTTCCTGAACGAGCTCAGCTCGAGGGAGGGGGTATTTCCGCTTGTCGCGATCGCAAGGGAAAAAGTATGTAAGTACAGCAGAATACGAGGATGGTCGGAGAGCGACGTTTTCCATTTGTTTGCAGCATCGGCAAAGAACAACTGTCATTACCCAACTTTCTTATTGCATTTCCATTTTCATCCCGAGAGCCGCGCGGCTCGTTCCCTATACGTACGTTTAAAATGGGAATACGACAGATGGGAGCCGGAGGAGGGAGAGACGTAATACTCGGCGTGTAAAATCACACGAAATCTCGTCGGCGCGGAGGGAAAGAGAAAAAAGGAGAGGAGCAGAGCGTCGTAAATGCGATTATCTGCCTCTCTGTGTCTGTCTTCGCTTTGGCGCCTCGGGGAAAAAAACGTTTTGCAGCCATTTCCAAGGGGGGGGGGGAAGAGAGTATAGGAGCGCGGTACGGGGGGAATGGCAGAAAAGGAGGGAATATGCAAATTTTCGCGTGAGACGGACGGACCTCTCTCTCTCTCGCGAGCCGCTGCTGCAGACTTATAGATACACACACACACGGTTGTTTCTTCTCCATCTTTTTGGGTAGTTGCTTTGGAAAAAAAAAAAAAAAATTGTTCATCCGATTGTCTGATTGTAGGTTTAGTGGGTCTCGAATCTTGCCAGATATATCTCCACAGCTCGAGGTTTTAATCGATCCCAGGTATGTTAACCAGCGAAACAATCAGAGACAAGCTTACGGTGATAATATGCTTTTTCAAACCTCGTGAAATTACAATAAGTGAGTATAAGGTATGGCGTTTGTTTTCACTTAAAATTTATATTATTAAAAATAATGAGCTTCACCTTGCGTATATGTTAAATATCAATTTTCCCTCTCGCGCAATTTGCAGCTATAACAAACAATTATGCCCGAGGAGTTGAATCTGCTATATATGTTTTCGCGTTGTTGTGTTATTACATGGTTTTCCGATGCCTATATATTTACACTTTTATGAGTGCAACCTGCGAGTGAAGTCTCGGAATGCGCAACTTGTACGTCCGATGTGTTTTTTCTTCTTGCAGCCTTGATGTCTCGCTCTATATATCATTATCTTTCTGTGTTCAGGTTAAACCTTCATCTTGGCTGGTAAGCTATATTTACGCTCATTACGTGCCACATTTGTTATAATTTATCAAAGTGTACTTATATCGTAATGATTACTCATACAAAATATTATATTACAAACAATAGAGGTGCTGTTTAGTATCAAAACAGAGAATCTTATCTGTATTACTACCTTTTCTAAAACTCATGCCAATTTCCTTGTCTAACATTAGGTACTTTGATTTCAAAATATTACAAAATAGGTTTCACGTTTACACTGTAAATCTAATGAAGTAAATGAACACACGTTCAAAGCGTGTAGTTGAAATATATATCTTAAAAAAAAAAAATAAAAATGAATGAAAAAGTAGTGTTGATAAACATTTCAAGAACCCAATTGATGCTCCGTAAACTATTTCATCCAACTTATTGAACTTTAATAATGTTTCGTTTGATTATCCAAATTATAAGTTTAATAATTCCATCACAAATTCAACACACTTGTGATTAGTAGAACTGGTTAAACAATTGGTGCACGTGTCATGGATAACGTAAATAACGCACTCAATTGGTTGCAAGCATGTAAGAATGAACGCTCTTCGGCTCATGATCAGATATCCCGATCAACTACTCCAGCTCGACACACGGAAGCGAAGGGCTTTCCACAAACAAACGGAACCGCACTCGAGTTGATTACCAACCATGTAATCTTCTGTACTTCTCTGCTCCGAAAATCGTTACGCCACATACCAATGCCACATTAGATAAACACCGAGCCCAGTGCGTTAGAAATCTGTATCATTTATGCGCCAACGGCACCTCTCCCTCCCCCTCTATATGTATACACCAGCGTTAAATAAAACTCACGCGCTAGAACTTCCGGTTTATCATCGGAGCATCCATTACGGCCTGCGTTTATAAATGCGAGCGCACTTGTCGCCCCGGCGTGGGATTGTATCTACGATTCCCTATATACGCATCACCCGACAAGTATACATGGGACGCATCGCGAGATCGGAGCAATAAATAATGACGTAACGAGCGACGACGAGATCACGGTGGGATTCACCGTTCCGTTACGCTGATTTTTCTCCCTCCTCGGCCTTCAGTATATTGCAGCTGCGTTTAGTGCAGGTTGTGTTTATATACGAGTGCGAGTACGTGTGCAGGGGAAACCACGTTCGTTCGTCAGTTGAGGCAGTGCAGAAGTTGGTAGTTGGATGAACTTTTTGCGCTTTTTCGCCCTAAACAGATACTCCCGTACAACACATCGGACGACAAAAGATGAGTGTCTCAATCAGAGGTGGTGATCAGACTTTTGAATTTTAGTGCCACCTTCAGGGGAAAATATGTCGATGCTAACTAACAAAAGTACATAGCCTATTATGGATAATGCGTTTGTTTCAACAGTAATGTATATGTAACAACTGACGTAATTTTTTTGGGTGTCGAGTATACTTTCAAGCCGAAAAATACCTATTTAATAGTACCTTGATAAAAAAAACATTTTTTCTCCTTTCATGGTTGTATTTTTCTCGAATATCAATTTATTTCGTGAAGTACTTTTCAATCAGCACGTTAAAAAGTAACGTTTATCATGCTCATTCATACATTGTATACATTTCATACTAGAAATTTACTTTTTTTTATTATTCATAAAATTATACGCAAAGCATTTTTGCAATTCACATGGTCCTTCGGACTGAAAAAACTTATTTTAGTTGTTAAAGATACATTGGTTAGATAAGATAAACAGGTGGCGATCTTTCAAAATGTTCGCACGAAGCGAATATAGGATCGTTTGGATCAAAACTGTCGACAATTATAGTAAATGTATAAATTCACGAAATTTTTCGGTCTTAACGATTAAACATAAATACAATCCTTCAAAAGTAAAAAAAAAAAAGAAGATGAAAATAATTGCCACGCTCGAAATCATAGAAAAACACACCATTGTCCGAAGGCCCCGTCAGAAATCGAGCAATCGGCGAGCGCCATACTGACAATGGTCGTCCCATGGAGCGAAAGAGCCTCTGGGCGCGACTTGTATTATTCCTACTACTATTACAATCGTCGTTTCCATAGCAAACCGAAACAACAACGCGAAATGCACACCCATTGGTCTTAAATATTCTCCCCACCAAAAAAAAAAAAAAAAAAAAAACCCAACAGCAGCCTCCGGTCTGGTCTATTCGAATACATTATACATATAGGTACAACACAAATACATGTAAATTAGCGGGCCCAGGAGCCATTGTACATACAAAGAGCATATACGAACGGAAGCAACGGCGAGGAGTATACGACCCCCGGCGTGCATCGGCCTCTCACTGTCTCTCTCCTCCTCAACGTTTCCGCGGGCCAACCAGCCCCCACTGCGTATCCCATACACACACACTACAAGTACCTTTTTCCCCCATCTATCTCGCGAGATTTACAAGTAGTACAGGTATGTATCTGGGGATGCGTGAAATCCAGCCCGCCATTTAGCGCGACAATCAGGGCGTGAGCGATTTTGGAGCGCACGTATACCTACTTATGTATATAATGGAAGGGAATGTACGAGATGGGTAACGAAAGTATACATATATACGAAATAGAAGAACTTGTATATACCTAGTGCACACATAGTCGCGGATGATGCGTTGGGCACACCGCCATTTTAACAATGTACCAATGATTGTTTTTGTACGCCCACCGATGCCGATTGCAAACGATGCTCGCGGTATAACAATACAGATGTGAGGAGAACAAAAACGCGAGATGAGAGAGAGGGAGGGAGACAAAAAAGTGTATTACACCCCGTAGATGATGTAGAAACCGAGCGTGGGGCATCCTCGTCATTCCTCGGGGCTTATCGAGCGGCGGCCCGCTTTCACGCATCGCGGATCCCTTACACGGCGCTCGCGTGTAACAACAACGACGACGGAAATGCACGCGCGTATGCCTATATATATGTTGTGCACAATTCTATACGTAACACCGGTGGTGCTGCCTCTCCTCTCTCTTTCGCCGCTGGAAAGTATATGTATACACGGACCACCCGTCGCGCGCCGATCGGGGGCGAGAAATCGGCCACCTATTTTGTTTTCTTCCCCATCGTCCCCACGACACCCGCGGCGCGATTATCTGCCGGGCGGCGAAGCTCAAAGCGCGCCCCGGTAAGTACCTATACGCTTCGATGGGGTCGTTGTGTGTCGCGAGTAACACGCGTGAGCTGTTGGGGACTGATTGTAGGTACGTACACGTGAATCGATGCTCGATCGATCACGGCTGGGGTGATTTTTTTTTTTTTTTTTTTTTTTTTTTTTTTTTTTTTTTTTGCTGAAATTACAAATGCGAGGATGCACGGGCACACATCCGGCTGGCGCCCGTATCGTCTCACGATCCTCCGTCCTCCGCTCCGACTCTCAAGCGCCCAAAGTGCCACGAGTCGCAGTATCACGATCTCTCTTTTTCTTCCCTATCCCAAACCACGTCACTTTTCTCCTTCCAACTCCCTCGCGACGTCCCTATATACATGTGGGGTTGATTCATATACAATGCACCACAATTAAGGCTCGGTCTTGTTTTTGTACACACTCCTTCTCTCGCGGGAGCGGTGTTGGCTTACTTTTTGCCGTCGGGTTAGTCACGCCGGCCATAACTTTAGCGCTCTATTGGCTCCACGTGCCTTCGGGGGGGCCGTGTATATAATTATAACACTTTGCTTTTTGTACGATCACGGGGGATTTATTCGCGTCCACGGTCCGCAGCCTTTCGTCGCGTGTCACTCTTTTTTCTCGTTTTGTTTGTCCCGCCGTTCCGGTGTACTCCTTGTCTCTCTTTTCCTTTTTTTTTGTCGATCAACGTACAGCCTATATGTAGAGTATGCTCGACTTTTCGATCGAACGAGAGAAGTTGCATCATTTGTATATAATCATATCGCGGAAACAAGAACGCCCGGCGTCCGCATTCCGCATCCATTTATAACCATGTATTGATGTATATATACCTGTGCATTGAAAACGCGCACAAGGCGATGTCTATGTTTTTGCTGGTTTTGTTTGCCAAAAGGGAGGGAGAAGAAACGGACCGGAAAGCAGCGTGTCCTTTCTTTTTGTACTGTTGGTTTACCCGAGGATTGCCTTTTTTTTCTTTAAAACAACAAGAAGACGAATATAAAAGCGTTATACCGTTGCCTCGTAAAAATGGAATATTGATTATGGCGCCGCTAAAAATACGCACGGTACCGGTGCGGCACGTGGATGCGCGCGCATATTGTTCATCCTTCGACTGCGGACCTATTTTTGTACGTGGAATGCAATGTAGCAAATTGAACTTCGGAAGGAAAAAAAATGTAAATCAGCACTAACCGAGCGCAAGGAGAGTAGTACAACAAAATGTTAAAACGAGCGCGGGTTAAACAGGTTTACGAGGAGGAAAGCGATGCGCGTAACGTATGCGGGTACGGCAGCTATACACCACGCGAATGTGTGGAGGGAAAAAAGCGGCAAGTGGTATAAGTAGAGAGAAAATCATTCATCAGCTTGATGGGGAAAAATTGTAAAGGTGGGCACCCATAGGTATGCCTGTATTTAAATACATGGGGTTCGCAACGCGCATTAACAGTGACACACACACGCGCGGCAAATGTACATTTGAGTTAATTACGGGCGAGCGGCTCGTGTAAGAGCACGCGCGCGAGAACGAACGAAGAAATTTAAATTAAAAAAGAGAGCATTGCCACCGTTGCTGCATATTGCACTATACATAAACAAGTACGCGTGATCGTGGCTTTTTTCTTTCGCGTGTGAGAGAATCGGCAACGGGAATGCCAGAGATGTGTATATACTTCTTGTATATTATAGAGTATCCATGTATATTTGTGTACATGTATACGACGAGCGCCATTAAGGAAAAATGCATTAGATAACCGGGCTCGCGTCGTTCATATATATAGGTACACTCGCGAGCACTCCGTGCAAATGAGCCGCGGCTCCTATCCGGTGACGTATACAAGTGTGTTATACGTATACACGTATGTATGTGTATAATAGAACAGGAGCGCGAGGGAGTTAAAAATAGAGAAAAATACTAATGACCTCCAGAGCCTTAGATATATACGTATGCAACATGTAACGTGTCTTCTTCCTTCTACTCCTGTACTAGTATGCCATGGAATCACTTGCGATAAGCGTATTCTTTGCTTGATGATGAGGACTCGTATATTATGCTCTATTCAGCTTAACTTTTCTCACTTTCCGCGAGGGACACCTTGACCTACGTTGGGACAGTTTATTTCTTTGACTGTATAATTTACTTGATGATGATATTTTTAATGAGTTCCTCCCTCATAAATGCTTATTGTTTCTGTGATTAATTGATTGATTGGTTTTTTTTTTTTTTTTTTTTTTTTTTTTTTTTTTTTTTTATAAAACGTTTATAACTTTTACTAAAAAAAAAATAAAAATGAATGAAAAAGTAGTGTTGATAAACATTTCAAGAACCCAATTGATGCTCCGTAAACTATTTCATCCAACTTATTGAACTTTAATAATGTTTCGTTTGATTATCCAAATTATAAGTTTAATAATTCCATCACAAATTCAACACANTTTTTTTTTTTTTTTTTGCAAAAGCGGAAATTCCAAAGTATTCGAAAAAAACTCTCATAAAGACAACCCATCTCCCATCTCTGATAAAGAGACACCATGACATAAAAGATAAAAACTGTTGGTCCAAACAAAAATAGAACCCAAAAAAAAAGGCGCATAGAAATAAAAGGTATTGCAAAGGAAAAAAAAAACCAAAAAAGTATAACCAGCCAGTTAAGGACATAGTTTGCGTATATGTATACCGGTGGAACGGCTGATCTGCACGGCGGACTTAACGACCCGACCGAGGCCCAGTAAAATACCATTTAGCGAGGAATAATAAAATTCAGGAATTTTCGTCGCCACTATCTCGCACCTGTTTTTGCGATGCTCCCAAGTGATGAGGAAGACGAGGAAACAGACCGAGCGCACACTCGCGCGTACACACGTGCTCATATGCAGAGCAGAGCAGTTCCCTATACATAATATGTGCACGTCTGTTTTACTGCTACGATAATTAATGGTTGCGTCCCAACTGGGCTGCTTCTTCTTCTTCCCTCCGCTATACTTATTCTGCATACATATATACAGACAAGACGGTATAAAAAGAGAGTGCGGCGATGCAATCCTTTTATTCGTTACGCTTAGAATCTCTTTATATAAAAGTGTAATTGGCGCGCGCGCTTGTTTATTACACCTGCACTGTTTGCCCGAGCTCGACTGTTTTTTCCTTCGCCCTGCAGCACCCGCCACCTTTCGGTGTTGTATATATACATCACGTACCTTTCGGATGTTACGCAATGCTCGCGTGCTTAGCTCCGACAATAGCTCGTGTAATGGTCACCCTTTCGAGTAATTACATCATTCGGCTAATAGGTGTATACATACCCTTATGAATGATCATACGATTAACAGAGTGTATTAGTATGCTTTTTTTTTTTTTTTTCGTAAGATGGACCCAAAGTGTTCATGGAGGCTTGCATTTAAGTGCTTTTGTGAGATATTTCTTAAACCACAATTTTCAATTGCTCGACCACGAGATGATAAGGGCCACTTGAGTAAAAATTTCTAACGCAGATGCAACAAATCAGCCATTGGTTCTTTAACGCATAAATATATTTGATCGTCCAGTTAAAGAACGATTTAATTTAATTTAGAGACTTGACAAAATTACATCCAGTTGAACATCTCTGATCAAATCCATTTTTGTGTGTACAGCAAATACATGGCGTTAAGACAAAAAAATAGCCATAGGGACATTGATATTTGAAATATAAATTTCAGCTTTTATATGTGTATGTCTTTTTCGCTGTAGTGAGCTACATCATCATCATCATCATCATCATCTACGTCAAATGTTATTACTGCAGCTCAGTAACATAACGTTTTTATGACTTTACGCTGCAACAGACTGGGAAAAAGTGTATAAGTACAAAAAAAAAAAAAAAAAAAAAAAAAAAAAAAAAAATACGTCAATTTTTGAATTTTACATCAATAAAAATGGATTTTTTCAAAGAGATGTCCAAACAGATTAACCTGCATTTAATTCAGTAATCTCAAGTGGTGTCCGCTACGTAGGCAAAACAATTGTTGGGGTTGCTTAAATACATTATGTACACCTGGTAGGTACGTGCTAGGCTGTACAGTGCACGCTATATCCGAGGCGGGAATACGCGCGAAACCGTGACGGTAACACGAGTGGAATTGCTTCACGTAACATTTATCCCTTCCTCGGTTTATCCAACATAATTTACAGCCGTAAAAGAGCTGTGTCCGTTGGAAAATTTTTAAATCATCAGTTCTGACAGTTTCGAACGAATCCAACGCAAAAATATGTACAAGCGTATTTATCATTGGTGGCAGAAAAGGAAAAAAAAAGCCATCCAATAAGTGTATACGAGTACACGCGTGAGTAAGACGCGCGTGCTGTCATTAAAACATCATCGAGGGCCACTTTCCCGCGATGCGTGGCCTTGCTCGGCATAAAACCCACACACACACACACAGACACACGTGGGATTACATATCGTAACATTGAATTCCTGGTTAATTGATGCTGAGCGCGGATACATACATGTGTGTATACATGTGAGGTGCAACTTTTCCATTGTACCGCCCCGCACACACTCGGTTACAGGCTCGCTCGTGCACGAACCGCTTGAGCATTAAAACGCTCAGACAGAGGTGCCTCGCGCGTAAGTGCGCGCACTTTTCTAATTCAATCGTGGATTTCCATTTTCATCGCATCGTGTTATTTGCAACTACAACGACTCATCCGTATATATATATGCGTAATAATGAAATTACGGGGCATTACTCGCGGTGTATATACTATTTGAAAAAAACGTTTAATCAATCTGCTCCTCAGCAGCTGTTGGTGCGGTCATTGTATTGTTTTACGGCTGTTGTTTTGTTTTTTTCCTCCATTACCTCGTTATGGAAACAACGCAACTCAGAGATAAGGGGAGTAGAGTCTAATTTATTTTTTCAAACAAACGTTCAAGTGTGTAATTACTTTCTCTATACCAATCTCTGAATTATTCATAGCTATGCAGCGGACTGTGTTATTTACAGTCACGTCTTTTGTGGGCTATTAAAGATCACTGGTTTAATTTCTCATTCCCGCAAGAGCAGGAATATACTATCTTGCAATGAATAAACAATTGATACATGTACTGGCTCAATGTAATAAGTTCAAATATACTCTCTCGTTGTTTTTTTTTTTTTTTTTTTTTTTTCTTTTTTTAATCAAATCTAACAGTTTCATTTGAACCTACAATAAGGACTTAATTTCAAGCACACGTAAAAAGACAATAAAAACAACTTCAATTATTCCTTGGGGACAGAAGACATCCTAGTTCGAAGGAGTTTTACGAGCACTGATTCGTCGTGAAATTGTCTTTGAACGACTATACATACGCTCGTAGTACAGAAAAGTATAAATATACGTCTGATGCCTCGACATCGACAGTCCTCAGTACCTGTACTTACACTACTAAGAGATGCAAGACGATACTCGATCGAGTATGCACAAGAAGGAGCCGAACAATGATAACAACACTCCCCCGGTTAGAGGAGGTCCGAGTAAGCGCCGTAGCTGCCAACAAACACCTTGAGAGTCCTCGAAGGATCTCGAGAAGTATACCTTATACGTATATACCATCAAAAGAAAGCGCTGGGCGACGAGGACGGCGCACTCACTTACCTCGATAAGGACTCCCTCGTCTCGCGAAGACCACTGCTGGTTTATTTTGTCCGGGGACTAATTGCAGATCAAAGAAACGTGTACAAGAGGTGCGAGTGCCAGGCTGCAGCTGGCCGGGGAGAGGGAGAAGAAAAAAAAACAAAAGGAATCAGGAGAGATTTTTGCCCAGATGAGAGGAAGGGGGCTCGGTGAGTCGCGAAAAAGGATCCTCGAGGATATTTGAATTAAGCCCAGCGAGAGAAAGAGCTTCTTGTACTTGAAAGGTTTAATGAGAGGCGGAATTGACAAATGAATGGCAAAGGACGAGTCTTTGGCCGTTTAAAGAAGGAAACGCGGTCGGTCGTGGTGTGGCTCTGAGGAGGTATAGGTATTCCTTTGAGAAATCGTTCGTTTCAATGGAGGCCTCCCTTGTTCCGAGCCTCCATAACAATGTTGGTGTATATAAGATCAGCTACACTTTAATTGAGTCGATGAAAGGACTACATACGATTTCAAATGAATATTCGCTCGTTGGAAAAGGAAAAGTATACGTCTAGGTTGGATTAAAAAAGTATATATAGGTGCTCGAATCTTAAAATTTAAAAGAGTTAGAAGGACTTTTTTTTTTTTAACTTTCATTAGTTTGTAACTGGAGAAATTTTGGAAATCTAGTAAATTGGAAGACAAAAAAATACAACATCAAATGGGGGAAACTATAGGGTAAAATGGGCTAGAAAATTCGAAAATTCACTATGGTTTCAAATGATTTTTTAATATTTCTGCTTTTAGTAGAACAAATTAATGTTCTATTAAAAAACGTTTTTAATACAAAATTAAAAAGGTTAAGTTATTAAGAAAAAGAAAAAACGCGTTTCAACTCTTAATTGGGGTCTTGCACAATTTTCAGAAATAATTTTAATAGTTGGGACACAACTATTGAAAGATTACTTTTTTCATAATGTTTAGAGCTCGTTTTCTATCGTAAATAAATTATTCAAAGTGCTAAATTTGAAGTGTGCCTCGTCTCCTTCGAAAACGCCTTGCCATTGGTCGTTCCAGTATCACGTAATAAAGACATAATGCTGTATGGAAAGCACAGGAAATATCATAAAACTGCGTAATTTTTGTATTACACATGGAGGCGAGGCACGCTTTAAATTTAACACTTTAAATAATTTATTTACAATAGAAAACGAGCTTTAAAAATTCTGAAATAAAAATCTTTTAATAATTACATCTAAACTTCAAAAAATTATTTCTGAAAATTTTGCACTCGAATTGTCCCAAAATAAAGTTATGCATTGGTCTCTTATCGAACCCCACTGTACTGAAGACTTCGTGAAAAGGGTTATTGGGCTATTGGGTGATACGAAGAATTATCATTTGCTTGAATAAGAAATAGCTTGGTACTCATTTTGTTTGTAATTCCATTATGCTGAACGTAATTTTTGACTATTTTTTGAAGCAGCATACAAATATTGAAACCCACAGTATCCCATGGCCCATCTAACCCCGGACTCCCCTAGATATCATCCGCGTGTCTGATGATTTTTATAATAACTTTGGCAACTCCAAAAAAATTTAATTAAAAACAGTTTTTGATATCATTGCTGTGGTGGTATTTTTTTTTTTTTTTTTTTGTTTCGACGCTACAAATAATCTAGTTGACTATTAGTAAATGACTATTTAATTATCGTCTTATCAGCATGAAATATCATTTTATTTTATTTTTTCAATATTGGTTCCCCTACTAATTCCGAGTGTTCAAAAACACTTAGATGGTTTGATTGAGTCATATAACCGCAATTTTAAAACGGCCGTGTCTTTCATCGTTTTCAATTCAGAGTAGGTATCCTAAAGTCATGTCTACGTGTTTTCGAGCAGTTAAACACTCAATTACCATACACAGTTCGTACAACTAAATCATTCTATTCTTTTGTCACATTAATCGTTCTGAAGTATTTCAAGTAAAAGCGTACTTATACTAAACGGGAGCGGCTGGAAGTTCGTGATACCGTTCTCGCTCTGTCTTGGCGTGACCGTTGGCCGATACACATCGAAGCTCAACTCTCGGTTTCACTTCGAAAAAAAATCGCTGAACAGCCTCATTGGGCCGTGGTTTTCCTCGATTTGAACAACACCTGATGATGAATTTCGCTGGATTGCGGAAATCATTCCAAGTCTGAATTTTCTCGGAAGAAGGGGAGGAAAGGAGTCCCAAGAAGGCAAAATTTTTTTCGAGAGGTGGCAGGTGAGATTAAGCTTTTAGTTTTTGTACCTAAAAAAGGTATTTCATATTGAAAAAAAATCTAGTCAATTAAGGTGAGGTCGCGTGGGTAGCAGACGTACTGTTCACGACATATATATACCATATACCTATATATCACATCGCTATACTACACCAACACAGGTGGTCTGGTCTGGTGGTATACCCTCGTATGCACTAGACTGGTCAAAACAATAAGATTAATTTTTCGTACAAAGATAAACTACACACATAAATATAATTTTTCCCACTTCATACGTTATTAAAAATATCATAATGATTTTCAGACACATTTGTTTATTGAAAAACAATACTTTATTTTTTGTTTGTCTTTGACCTCAGCAGTACGTAGGAGCCCCCTTAAGAGAGAAGAAAGCGTGTCGCGGTAGGCAATGTATCCAAAACGATATTCCTTTTGTCTCTTTTTCAAAACACAAAACACAAGGCGACACGACAGCCCAGCATTGATTGGAGTAGGTAGTGCTACTGCTACCAGTGCTACCTCTCTTTCTCTACAGATGGCGTGCTGACAGGGAGGGAAGAAATATCTAGGGAAGGAACAAAGACTTTCGACGCATGGACACAGGGAGGGAAGTCGAAGTTTCGACCGAAGTAGGAAGAAAATACTTTTTAACATAGCCATGCGGTAACCTTACCTCTTGAAACTTGCAAATTAGCCATTTTAATTTTACTGAACTAAAAAATGTTGCACTTTTATTCTATCATTTAGTAAATCCCAACAAATTGTTAACTAGATTGCAAGAAAAAAACGACCCAATAGACAAATACTTGAAAAAACTGTTCATTTGTGATTATTATCATCTATCTTTCTAAATTGGATTGCGTTAATAAATCAAAGCACTATTTAAAGTTGAGTATAGTAGATTTCGCTTTTGACGGTACGCACTGCATGTTCTCCATGGCAATCAGTGGGCACGGGCCAAACACATACGTAACAAACATGTATTTTCCTACCTCGAGCGTTTTCAAGAGGATGGTGTGCCCTCGGTAGGAAAAATAGGCTTTGCCACATTAAGTAAAAGTACTAGTACGTGAACACTTCCTAAAATTGTACCAGTAGATTGAACAGCTTGAATAAACTATTTTCAATTTAAGTGGATAAAAAAAAATTGTTTCTGATATCTTTTTATCGTTCTTTAGAAAAACAAAATTTATATTTTAGTAAGTCTTTATACTCAACGAGAAAAAAATTATTTGTTCGTGCAACTTGTATGAGGTGGCTCGTGAGACTATTCCGGTACTGGTACCATTAGGTTTTACCTATGCCCAGTACTCGAACACATAAAAAGGATTGAAGTCACTGTTAATCAATAATAATAGTATGTCAAGCCAGTCATTATAGTTTTCATAATATGTTACCAATGAAATTAGAAAGAAATTTTTCGATTTGGTTATTTCCAATACATGATAAAAATATAAATCAGTAGAAGGCAGCTAACATAACCTCTCTCCCATTTAATTAACATGGAATGTTCGAGTACTCGGTCAAAAATACGTATCGATACCAATACCTGAACACGCTGTTCATCTACTAGGTCATTGATAAAGAAACATTAAAGTTCAGTTATTAATTGTATACGCAACGTAGAAAAAACTTTTTTGTTTTCTTTTGATAGGAAAAAATATAAACTTACTGGTGCAATGACTGTTTAGTTGTTATGCAATTCAGAAATTCGATAAAAAATGAGAAAACAAAGACTTTATGGAAAAAGTGTTCGAGTACTGGTACTTTTATCTTAAGCGTCATCGCACCGTGGCTTCTTTAAGTCGCTCGGACCGCAAAATAGCTGCAAAGACGATGACACTTATCCGGCGAAGACTACCATTGTTACCGAAGGCGTAGTAAAAGACTTGATATAAAAATATTTTTATCGTCTAATGTATGACATAAACAATGTGTTGACTAATAAAATGTTCTCGAAATGATAAAAACATGAACCATAAGAGAAATGTGTTTTTCTAGTACAGTCAACGAAACAAGGAGAAAAAATGGAGAAGCAGCTGATTTTATGCGTTTATGGCCATCATTGTCCACAAAAGCTGGACAACGACTGTAACGAGCAGCTATGCAGTAAAGTCACAAAAAAGCAACGTCACCACTGCTTTGTGTGCCAGCAGAACTACGACTCGCCCAGCAATCTGAAGAGGCACATGCGCACCCACACGGGGGAGAGGCCCTACCGGTGCACGGTATGCGAGAAAGGCTTCACCAGCTCCGATAACCTAAAGGTCCACTCGCGCACCCACACGGGCGAGAGGCCCTACCGGTGCACGGTGTGTGAGAAAGACTTCACCACCTCCGAATACCTAAAAGTCCACTCGCGCACCCACACGGGCGAGAGGCCCTACCAGTGCATGGTGTGCGAGAAAAACTTCTCCTCCTCCAAATACCTAAGAGTCCACTCGCGCACCCACACGGGCGAGAGGCCCTACCGGTGCACGGTGTGTTTCCAATCTTACTCGAAACGGAGTAGTCTCACGTCGCATATGCGCATCCACACAAACGAAAAGCCCTACCAGTGCCCCGCGTGTCCACTGGCCTTTCGGAAAATAAGCCACCTCACAAGGCACAAGCTCAACCACGGCCGCGAGCAAGTCGACTAATGTTCCGTCTGCTCGCAAATTTTCAGTTGACCCCACAACCTTGCCGCTCACGTGCGCACCCACGACGAGTTGTTGTACTTCCAGTGCAGCAGGTGCCAGGCTGGATTTACGAGGTCGTAGAACCTCACGAGGCACTACAGAAAATGCACGAGGTGAATCCATGCGTCAGCGAATGGGCAGTAATTCATACCATCAAACCCTTGCGAAATGTCTTTGAATCGAAGAGCACAATATGTTATACATACACTTTTACTTTTCCGAAGTGAACCAAGAAAACTAAGAAATTTAGACGAAATGCAAAAAGTTTAAAGTTAATGTATGGGTATTTTTTTATAGTACAGATAAAGTTGACATAATTCTCAAAGCTTTCACTGAAAAACCTGTTTATTTATTTCAATTTTACCTATACCATTCTCTAATTTGATGGCAAAAAATATTGCTGATCGCTACTTCAATTGACTTTCATAAAATTACTGTCTCAAAAAAGTAAACTAAAAAAATTAACAGTCGAATTTTTTTACGCAGTTGAAAACAAATAAAGCAGTCATAACAAATGGCAGTTAAAATGTTTATTGTTATCCATGTTATCCATAGTAACAATATTTTTAACTGGTAATATGTATTTTATCAACGATAGATAAGGAATAAGACATCGCAACACACAACAAACGAATTAATCATGTTGGTGAGCTATCATACGTTATAAGTACATCAATAAAATAAAAATAATCTACGTTTTGTATGATTTCTTGCACATTAACTACAAATGCACATATTATAAATGAGCTACATATCAAAAGACTTACAAGTTTTTAATACTGTATTTAATGTTAAATCAAGGAAAAACTACTAAAGTACCTTTTTTCTACAATTCTCTATGACTTACGGACATTTTTCGACAAATCATTTTTCTTTGAGATCTGCTCAAATTTGAGCAAAGGTATGTTTTTGTATTGTTTGTATATGAGAAAAATTTGAAGCACAAAAAACATTTTATTTTGAAATATTACGTCAATGCTGACATTTTAACAAGATGAATATACATGAAAACCTCATTATTACGAGAAATTATTAGTCATCAAAAATTAAAATATCTTTAATTTTTGTTTATCCAACATTTGTTGTACAGAATAATAGGGGAGCTAGGGGCTTGTTGTAAAAGAGGTAAATAGTAACACGCTGTT
The DNA here is from genome assembly GCF_000648655.2 of Copidosoma floridanum. The sequence goes on from NW_019379632.1 coordinate 234,521, forward strand.
TTTGCTAAATATATAAACTTCTTATTGAATTTTTTTGTATTAGTCTTATTTCTGTTTATCGTAGAACAACCTAGTCATAATCAGTATTCTGCAAGCCAAAGCAGTGAGCAGACGTGTGCACGTGCTTCATTTTGGTAAGGTAACGTAAAATTTTTACTTCGATAAATTTTGCATTTCACGACTGTGTCTTATCAATTTACAAAATAAAACTTATACATAGCTTCAAAATATATTCGATTTTAATATTCCGTCATATGCGTCAAATAACACTATTTAGGAAATCTTACACTAAATATAGAAAATCATGCACTGGGGCATGTTGTAACCAAGTTGTAACATGCTACAACTAAGACCAGTTTTGCCTCCACAATACTTGCATCTATTGTTTATGATTTCATACGATGTTTTTGTTCTAGGATGAGAAATCATAAAAAAAAAGACTGACAGGGCAAGTCAAGGAGACGAGGTGTACCAGTTGGCTGCAATCAAAGTGTCAAAGACTAGTTGCAGTGTTAAGCAAGCAAGCCGAGATTTTAATATTTGCTATGTACCGCTAGCCAGGTATATCAAGAAAAAAGGAAATTACAAATCTCATAAAGTTGGATATCTTCAGTCTAAGCTAGTTATTAATTCTGAAAAAGAGAGTCAAATGTCGACCTACATTCTCAAGTGCGCTGAAAGATACTTTGAGCTGCTTCCTCTTGATGTAATAAAATTAGCTTACCAATGCGGTATGCAAATAAAAGAAAAAAATATCCCCAAGTCTTGGCATACAAATAATATGGCTGGCCATGATTAGTTTCAAAGTTTTATGAGCAGACATCCTTAGTTATCTCTGATAACACCAGAAGCAACGTCATTAAGTCGAACAACATCTTTTAACAGAACAGATGTAAATGCTTTCTTTGATCAATATCGAGGGCTTCTTCAGAAATATAAATTCACCGCTTCTCGTATATGGAACGTGGATGAGGCTGGTTTGACAACTGCGCAAAAACCAAAGAAGATAGTAGCTGCGTGTGGACAAAAACAAGTAGAAGCTGTCAGAGATAAGTAGACTACTCATCTCTGGAGCTGTCACCTGTCACCTCAGCTGAAAGAGGGACTTTTGTTACACTTTGTTGTGCTATCAATGCATTTGATATATTCATTCCCCCAATATTTATTTACCCCAGAGTGAGATACTCAGAATTTTTTGTTCGGCATTAGAGCTGGAAATTCGTTTGTTTGGGTGACTGACAAATAGTTGATTAAATTTTTGGATCATTTAATACAGCATGCCAAGCCAACCCAAGAAGAGCCCATTGTTTTATTGCTCGACGATCATAGCCTATAAAGCTAGCCTCGTAAAGACTGGGTAGAACGAATTTCATGTAAGACGTGGGTGTATGTAAAATATGTTATGGGTGATGTTGAGTCATACCTAAGTATGTACTAATTGTTACTCTGAAGAAGACTGAATTTAGTTATTAATAGCATATTAAGTCCTTTAATGCTATAAGTTTATCAAATAATACCTAATTGATCTTTAATTTCCATCCAAATTATCTTTAATTTGATTGTTACAACTTGCCCCACAACTAGCCTCCATGACGGGGCAAGTTGTACTAACGGTTTTTTTTTTTTTTTTTTTTTTTTTTTAACAAATATTTTGTGTGATGTACTTATTGAAAATTTCGATCTTGTTTTTTTTCGTACAAAAATTGTTACAACATACCCCCTCTTCCCCTAACAGGAATAACATGTAGAACCATAAAAAATATTAAAGGAGCGAAACTTTGTAACATAAGTTACTTAAACACTTACCCTAACATTGCTATATTATTATTGAATATCTTTATGCATCGTATCATTATTTTAATACCAACACAAAAGTTGTAAGCGATAAATAGTAAATGCATTTGGAATTGTCTTTCACAATGAAGCTAAAAAAAAAAATTAATTTTCGAATCATAATTAATTTTATCAAACTACGCATTTTAATTTGATTATTTTTTATCACACATTATTCAAAATTTAAACATAAAGACACATCATTTAAATTGAAACGTCGGACGTGAAAAAGATTCAACGACACGTAGAAGAAGAAGAAAAAAAAACTCTACAGACACACGGGCGAACTTGTATGTAACAAAAGACCTGAGCGACTGCAAGCTTCGGCACTTGGCTCCCCGTAAACCTATCATCCATATCCTTGAAAAACATGTGGTTTCCGATTCAACGCTCAACAAACCCCACCTGGTCAAATCAAATCAGCAGCTGGTGCGGCGTGCAAAAACAAAAGCTCCCTTACGAGCGGAGAAAAAAAAAAATTAAAGACCAAAGTATACGCTACGGAGCATCCCTCGATCGCACAGCGTCACGGGGGAAAAGAGAGCCTCTGATTCTCTTTTATCACAAGGAGAGTGTACCCGCTCTTATGAAATACAGGCTGCTCGAGATATACAAGCTCGGAGGGTCCTCGAGAGGAGACAAGTTGAGGAGAAAAGAACCGACAGAGCAGAGGGCGAGGAGGAGAAGGCCCTTCGTTTGCGCGCGACAACGCAACCCCCGAGACCCTTTACAGCGATCATTGTGGCGACACGTGGAGTAATCGCTGCAACGCACACCGCACACGGAAACAACGAGTCCCATTCTTTCTTTCTTTTGCGAGCTCTCGCGGATGACTCGTCAAACGGACGGAGGGGAGGGCTATGATGGAATTAAAAGGTGTACAGAGGTGCAAGTAGACTAGAGGACCCAAAGGGGAGGGGAGGGGGGGTTGGGAACAAAAATCGGACGGCAAAGGGTTGCGGGGCGGAGTTTCCAAAGCCTCGGGGGGTGGGGGCTGCGAATCCCGCCCTCTTTTCTCTCTCTCTCTCTCTTTCTTTCTATGCTATGTACTTGGTTGTTGGTTCTAGCTTTGTTCTGTTCATGGGTGCGACGCTTTTGTCTGCCAACGGAAAGTTCTCATCGAAACGACGCGACGCGATTGCCAAGATTACGGGCGAATGCACTTTCTCACCGAAATGGCGGATGCTTGTTAATATGGTGGGATTGTGGTGATTTGCAGGCTGTTGGGCCTCACGGGAATATATTATGTCATTGCGCGCGATTTCCTTTATTGACGAGCAGTAACGAGGGACCGGCTTGATGCCCGCTGTTTTCGAATAATGATGGGTTGTTGCTGTTTTCGACCGATTGAGGCTAATTTAGGTTTGTTGGAAAATTTTTTTCATCGAATTTATATTGAAAAATAACTAACCAAGTGCGGTGGTTTTAGAGAATTTTCAAGACGTGCAAAAAACGATGGATAGAGAAAGTCCTTCACCATATATTTGTAAGACTTCATGTACACGAGCAGAACACCGCGTACATGTACTAATTATCGTGGAATTTTCAAAGTAAAATCAATTAAATATAGAAAAAAAAAAATGATCAATTCTGTCTTTCAAATAATTTTTGAAAAGCCGTGAATCGTTGTTGAAACATTGTATTGAAGATCTTGAGAAGACTTGCATTCCTTATTTTTTATGCCCAAAAATTATCGAAACAAGTCCCTGAATAACATTTTTTGAGACTTATACTTTTAATTGTTTTTACGCGAAGATTTTTTCTTTATTTTTAATCACGAAGGACTATTGCCTATGTTCTAAGTCTGAGTAAAAATTAGAGCGACCCAAAATTTTTTAAAACTCATTTCATTATAGTTTAAATCGGCAATGCCGATCCATATTGAAATTTCATCCCTTACTACTACCATTCGGCTCAGTTCGGTCGACAAAGTGAAATGGTGTTAACCGAAAGCATAACTGTAAAGACCTTTGGTTTGGAACACATTTGAGTCGAAGTACTGACGCCGCGTTTGAGAGAGACCCGTAGAACCTCTATAATTGACACGAAAACAACTGTAGAAGTGTATTTTGAAAATACATCTCCTAAATCCATTTTTTTTTTTTTTTTTTTTTTTTTTTTAAATTAATACATTCGTAACGACTCTTTCAGTCAACATCGAGGGCGCGCGCGAATGACGAGAGAAGGAGGAGGAGGGGATGTATATTATATTATATCAAATCTCGCGAGGGAGTGCAGAGTCGGAGAAACAGCAGCAGCGACGAGCATCCACGTGGGGAAGTAGGGGCAGGGGAGAGGGGGTTCATCATCAAGTTTAAATCGCCGATTCGGATGCAATTTAGCGCGCCCGAAGGAGGAGGACGGACTCCGGGTGATGCGCTCGGGGGGCCGCGGGGAGAGAGCAATTAGAGAAAGATATTCCTCCGCGTGTGCGCGTATACATGTATATGCATTCCAATTTAAATCAAGAGGGAGAAAGAAAGACGCGACGTCGGAGAGTTGCAGGGGCCGTTTTTCTGTGCGCGGCCAAAGAGAGTCGCTTTCCGCGGCCGAGACTGATGCTCGCACTGACACTCCGCGACCCGCCCACAAAAGTAATTTCGCGAGTGGGAACGCAGCCGCCCCTCCCACCGAGGCATACTTTGGTCCTGGGCATCATCACTGCAATTCTTTCTTTCCATCCACCATCCCCCTACCGAGACAGACTTGCACCAAGTGTGTATACAATATACACCGTCCGCGGATGCAGGTATATATAATACATGTTGCATGGGAACTATGTGACTTGGGATGATGCGTCAAATTTGTTGTGTCTCGCTTGACTGCAGTAATGACAAGTTTTACTTCACCGGGTGAACTGCACTAATCCGGTCATATGTCTATCTATACTCGGATCGAGTGTCTCTGCGAAGAAAAAAATAGTAATAACCCAATGTTTTATTTGCCTCGTCGACCCGAATCCAATTACAAAACGCATAATGTATAAATCACATCTGTACAGGTGCATCCATACTATGTATATATATACCCATGCAATTCTTTCTCTCTCGATTATCCTTCCTCGGCTCATTAACATCCCGTCGTTTTGTTCCCATGCTCACAATAATAAAAATAACAACAACAATCAGCACCACCAGTTTCGGACGGGGGTAGGTATATATAGGTACAAAAATAAGGCACGCGCCAGCAGAGCATCGGTATTTGCACAAGCTCTGCACGCCCACCCCCTTCTCCACTGGTATATATAAATCACACTTTCAATTCGGGCCCCCCTCCTCTTGGACACCCAAGACAAATGATTTCATTAATTCTCGTGAGTTATTATATCGCGCGACCGAGGGCTTATTAGGGGCTATACATTCGGTGCTTTGTTTGTCTTTAATTTGCGATTTTCGATTGCGACGATCGCTTTGACTTTTCCGGATTACTCGCTCGGTTGAGTTTTTTTTTTTTTTTTTTTTTTTTTTTTTTTTTTTTTTTTTTTTTTTTTTNCTGTTAATTTTTTTTTTTTTTTTTTTTGCTTCCAATGATTAAGTGGAAAAACTTTGGAGTGACAGAAACAGTGGTGTACGAAATATGCCCGGATTGAGGAAAAGAAAGGCTATGATAAAAACGTTGTACACAATTACAATTGACGTTCTTTTTTTTTTTTTTTTTTTTTTTTTTTTTTTATGCCCTCGTATCCCGTAGTAATCATTGGCGCTCTTGCTATAGATGGACTTGGTGGATTGTACAATGTTAATTGAATTTGGTCTGCATGAAGATTTGAATGGGACCATTTGTGGTGTTTTTTTTTTTTTTAAGACTTCGGTCATCAAAGTAAAATTTTCTGATGAACATCTATTTTTGTACGGATTTAACAAGAGAACGGTTCATTATTTACAAAACACTTTTGAATTTGCCGATTGTATACTTGTGATAGAAGAAAAATGGAAAAAACAGACTGAAACACGCGTTGCTTCTCGACTGAACTGTTATTCAAATTTTTTTTCCTCCCAAACATTATTCTTTAAAATTTCATACACGATACAATGTTCGAATTTTTTTTTTGAAACCTTGGTATTTCTGGGTAAACAAAATAGTTTTCTTAAACCCATCACAGTCATGTACCACAAGATTAGCTACTTATATTTTACTTTAACTCGACACTTTACTGGTAAGCCAAGTTGTGCACTTGACTGGGGATCGGACACCGAGACATCCTTAATGCATCGAGTGGACGTATTTTAATTTTAATTCGCAGCAACGGCGCCAACCATTGGAAATCATTGTACACCCATCGGACGCGATATTATAAATTACAATATTCACGCGTCGTTTCGATAAACTCGAGGACGCGAAGACACGTATCCTACGCATTCGGCGTTAAATGCAAGGAACGAAGGAACCAGTTTTAATTAATATACCCAGCTGTCGATGCAACACAAGTGAAATCGACTCGAAAACTCGAAACCGCTCTCTGCGAGCCATCAATTAAATTTCACGCGGCAATGCGCACAAATAATAATTCCGACTCTTGTACCTGTACATATATAATATGCATTCCTACTCGTGCGCGCTGTTTCGTCAAATGTTAGAAAACGTGCTCACGCATCGGAATCGATTAAAGCTCAATGAGATATATCTTTTCATTCGCACCAAATAGCGATCGATCAACATATACAAGTGCTCAAATGGTCTACTACAATTTTGTTGTTTTTTTTTTTCCCTTGCAATTGCAGCTTGGAACAGAGGTTCATTGGCGACGCGAGAGAGTTTTCTCTCGCTTTTGCCGTTTGCCTTCGAACTCGACAAGTGCTGGGGGTACCAACGCGTGTTTGGTAGGCGAAAAAAATCGTTTTATTTATTTTTTAAAAATTATTAATTTTCTGGCAAGTAATACTAGTATTTTCATATATATAGAAGTACAGTCTGATGGTAATTAAACGCAAGTCTTCCAAAGCTGCCCAGGACTCATGGGATCACCTATAATAAATACGGGACAATACGGAAAATGCAAGATTTCAGTTTAGCTACGTAGCCAAAGCCGACGAAGAGCCGTTTGATGTTGCAATACCCAAGGGATTGTAGGGGGTGCCACGAGGAGATCAGACAAAGAGAGAAAAAAAGAGCCTACGATACAATAAATGCCCTCTTATATCGTAGGATCTTACCATTTGAACGCGGACAGGAGGCTGTATTCACGAAAGTTTAAATCAATTATTGTTTAGATTGTTGCTTTACTATACCACATAGTGAATGCGGATACTTTTTGTTTGTTGGTATACTATTAAACACTACCAAAGATTATCGAATTGACGTGTATATACACAAACGAGATGAATAATCCAACCAGGAACAAAAATTTTCAGGCAATAAAATCCTTTCGTTTTGTTTTTTAATCACCGATGGTCCAACTAGGTACACCATTTTCCCTCAAGTATACCCCACAAACCCAATTTTGCCATCTATTCAAGGAAATCTACTTTTCGGAGGTGAAAATTCCCAAGTCAACAAACTCGCATCATATATTATAGCATTGAACCTTCAATCGTACGAACCCAAGTGGTAAACACGACCCGAGTGTATATTGTTTTCTTCGCAAATTTCCAAACCAGCTCAGTCGCGCTCGCACAGTGAACCCAAGCGAGCGTCAAAATCCCATGTCCCACCACCGCAGAGCCAACAAAGCCCGCAAACGCGGACCCCGAAGACCCACTCGAGTGGTGTCGCTGCCCCAGCCGGTCGTCCTCAGCTACGACATCCTGAGGCGGGTGTTCGAGTACCTGAGCCACGCCGATCTCCAGAGAGCGAGTCGCGTCCACGGGTGAGTTTTTTTTTTTTGTTTTCCTTACACAACTCCGATGTATGTGCATATAACGGGAGGTAACGAGTAAAGGCGCGTTTGAAGCTTGTGGAGGTCGATCGCCAGCGACGTGGCCAGATCGAGGAGAGCTCCCGAGAGGATCGTCGGCGTCGTCGACGACGCGAGCTCTAACTTTTGCCTCGGCGAGCACCTCAAACTCAAGCCGAGCTTCGTCCTGGTCTGCGAGCGGTACGAGTCGGATGACGTCAAGCGAGGTATGCTTTTTTTTTTTATTACCACGTGCTTGAAGACGATTTCTCTCTTGGGGGGAGTAATTAATCGGTGCTGGGTTCCGCAAGGGGGCTGCTACTGCCGGAGCGTCGTTCCGTTCGGGTGTCGGATAGTGGCGGTGCGAGCGACCGGCCTCGCTTGCGAGGAGGTCTACCTGGAGAGGCCCCGAGGGTTGTTCGTGTGCACCTCGTTGCCGGAAATCCCAGGGTTGAGGCGGCGGGTGCTGGTGTTCAAGGCGACGACCTACGATTCCGTGGTGCTCAGGAAGAGGCAGATCGCCCACTTGGCGAGGGTACTGGCAGGGAACGGCGACGCTGGGCCGCGGTGTGTTTTCATGTTTGCGAACGACAGGGGCTACCGAGTGGTGAGGAAGTACGACGTGCTGAGACAATTGAGGCACAGGTATACGCTTTACAGGTGTATATCTATTGTCGGTCCAAAAGTGTCGTTTGGAGCGGGTGGTTGAAATTTTCTTTTTTTTTTTTTGTTTTTTTTTTTTATATAAGATCCATCGGGTACCCTTATGTGGTTTAGTTTTTTTAATGAAAGTTCAGGTACTGTTTTTACGCAAGTTATGTTTTTACGCATACTCAGGGTACCCATAAAAGAATCTTTCAATTTTCTATGATATTTTACGACGATTTGAATTGAATTTTTTTTTGTTAAAAGAAATAATCAAATTTCGTAAAGTTAACTTTTATTTTTATTGTACAAAATTTGAAGTTTTTTTATGTAAACTACATCAAATTTTCATTTAGTAATTTAAACCACGCGCTTCAAAGTATTATTTATACTTGAACACACTAAGATATAAATGCTTGAGGTAAAACTACCAATTTACGGAACGTGAAAATATACCTGCTATGTTACAACTAAAATCACCAAAAAATTGTTTTTTAAGCAATTAACAATTTTTAAAAATATTTTAAAACTAAAAAGGCTCGATCATTACATTTAATTCAAAGAAAAATAAGTTCCTCTGTACAGTGGTTTCATGATTGGGACATAATCAAACACAACCTAATTTATTTAGTGGTCTATATAATGAAACAAACTTTTTAAACGAAATTTAATACTGTTACAATGAACTAATTGACGTAAAATTAAATTGTAAGAAAAGAAAATCGTGTCATTTGAGTCAAGTATTTCTAGCAACTTAAATTTATTACACAAAAATTACTTCATGGTGGGAGTTCTATAATAGGGACATAAATTATGAAACACTGGGACAAGCCTTTTGGTGCTGTTTCGTAATATGGGCATATTAATTGTTTCAATTTTATGAGAAAAATCAGAAGATTTTGGATAAAAATAATATTAATAATAATAATAACAATAGATTAGAAAAAGTTATTTAGCATTAAAAAATATGCCCACTTCTTTGGACAATAGAAGAAAAAAAAATGCGAAAAGCTGTTCCATAATTGATACTTTCACCTAACTTCGCCCAAAGAAAAACATTCGCGAGTTGCTTTTATAGTTACAAGCCGGGTCAGCTCGCCCTGATCGGCGGCCAATGTGAGGACGTCAAGACCTGCCGCGCCCTCTCCGAGTCCTGCTTGCAAAAGGAGCTCGTCTGGATGGCTGTCGTGCTACGCAGCGAGTGCCTGAAGAGCTGGTCGATCGTTTTGCCGGTCGAGGAGTTGGCTTCGCTGGGAGGCAAGTTGCGCGGGTTCCGGGACGCCATTCAACTGAGGCGGCACTCTTTGGGGTACATTTTCGCCAACGGGACCTCGAGCAGTCGGCAGGTTTTCGATTTCGAGGTTTTCAAGCAGGTCTTTCCCGGTGTACCTCTGGTCACGATCTACGGAAATCGGCAGTTTGGACTGAACACTCTCAGTCCGAGTGAGTCACACATTATCTTTTATTACCATTTCGATGTTCGAAGTAGCGAAAACACAAACGTATGTTATCTTCAATTGCATTGCAGAGAAGGAACACGGTATGGTGCACAGCAGCTCGATAGTCTTCATGATCTTAACTTACGAATTCACCGAGGACGAAGTGAAATCAACGCTGTTGTAAAAAACCGAAACGTCTGTATCACTGAGAAAAAAAAATGAAACAGTGTATCGAATGCAAGTTAGAAAAAAAAATAATTATCCTTTTCAACAGTAAAAATTATCGTATTAACAGTTAAAATTATGGTTCGAAAAGTAAAAATCATGTTTAGAACAGTAAAAATTTGTAACGCGGGTTAAGTAAAATTCATTAACCGGTCCTTTTAAGGTTTACTGTTCCAGCATAGTAATTTTTACTGTTCTAAACATGTTTTTTACTTTTCGAACCATAATTTTAACTGTCAAAACAATAATCTTTACTACCGTAAATATTAATTTTTTTCCTGTTTTGCCAACTTACATTCGATTTATTCTGTGGACTGGTGATATTTGCTGGAATTTCTCTACAATTTTTATTATTTTTTTTCTCTCGGTGTACTCTGTAATTGCCAATGCAAGTGCAGTATACTGTTTAGGGCCAAAATCTTGCAATTGTTGAACACGTATCCATGATGTACATGTATGCCAAAAAACTCATGATCCGATGTAGAAAAGATCCGAAAGGATAAAAGAGCGACGGCGTTACCAAATTCACCGTCTGTTCACTTACTTTTTTTTCGTTTATTTCGGAGACGTCGAAAGATACCGTACGCTGAGCCCTCGCGCTTGGGCAACGGTGATAAATAACGATGATCTACTCGACTCGGGAGGTATCTCGACCATCACGCGAACTTTGAAAATCGACGGAAAAATAATGCCCGTCGTCTGTATGGAGCGGGGGGCCCCGATGCCTAATTATCCCCAAACAGATGGCCGATTACGTATTTCACAGCCGAGAGAGCAAGGATGTGCACGTAATTTCTTTTGTCTGGGCAAAAGACGCTTGCGCTCACGACGTATCGTGCCACGGGGTCTTTATACCATTGTACACATCGGGTGTACAGGCATCATTCGTGTGCGATAAATTTGCTGATAGCGATTGCGCGATCTCGTGTATGTATGATAGTAATCCTTTTTGCGCGATGATGTATCGGCGAGTGCCATGTATGTAGCTGTTGCGGCTGTAAACAACGTGGTAATGGAGCACTGGGTTATTGTTCCTCACTGGGTAATGCACGTGACTCGATGAAATACGTAGCATAAATAACGCGACACTCAAAAAATACGTCATTAGTATCATGAATTGATGTACCCCTCTAAATTTTTAACCATATACCATACAGACACGCGCAAGCTATACGTCATATACAAACTTGTGAATTTTTCACACTTTCAAGATTTCTTAATGTAAGTACACAGGTATTATTATTTGCGCGCAATAGCTAGGTGCACTATTGTCTCAACTGTCGACTGTCAAAGTGACTCGATTACCGCGAAAATTACAGTGTCGAGTTGGTCGAAAAAACTTAAAATGAAAAAATGGCCGATTTTTTAATTGGAAGTTAAAAGGACAAATTGCTCTGTTATATAAAGTTGTAAAATAATAAAATTAAGCACAAAAATACTCACGAATTAAACAACAAAGTTCGAAACAAGAAGCCAAAACTCTATGTCTCTTAACGGTGTAAGGACCCATCGTTGTGGTTGACACCACTTCCCTCACTACTCCCATTTTTTTAACCAACCTTTCCTCCCCTCTACCCCGTATACACACTGCACCACGATCCATTCGCAAAAAATATATGCCAGCTACAGTCTCCTTTTTCTCTCTCTCTCTCTTTGTCTCTCCAAACCCATTGTGTCCATATATACGTGTATGTTGTATGTCCCTGTGATTGGTCCTTTTCGCCCGGGAGCTGACTATGCGTGCCAAACTCTGGGTATAATAATGTAACTTACATCTCTTTCTCTCGAGCGAGCGCCTCTGTTTTTTTTTTTTTTTTTTTTTTTTTTTTTTTTTTGCTCGCTCGTTTGTCTCTCGTGTTGTGTTGCGCGCACCACCTCTTCTCCCTCTCTGTCTCTCTTTTGCGATGTGGACTTACTTCTTCGAGTTCCATTGTCGATTCGACGCGCGCGGTTGGTTAAGCTGTCGATTACACGAAGAGGGAGAATAATTATATAATAGACTGCCTGTATAACGTATGCGGTATACAATACGAGCTCGATTTTATATGACAACGAGGAGGACTATCCAACATTTGCACATGAGTGTATGCGTATGTGCTTTGCTTCAATCTTATACATTCACTTGGGTTAAATTATACGTAGATCGAATTCATGTTTATTATAACGTACACTTTTTACTTTAATGGTGAATTTGACCATGAATATAAAGGATATTTATACTTTGATGATGATAGCAGCAATCATAATGATAATTCCAGATTTTCGTAAGTATACCATGCCTCTGTATCAATCAAAAAACTGTATATGTATGAGCAACTACCTTGCACGCACGGCCTAATGTTAGTGAGGAAAAAACTTAACGTAATCGAAGACAAGGATCCGATCGGAGAGAGAAATCAACGCTACTTCTTTTTCATACGCGTAATACAATGTACTAGCGTTCTGTGTGCGGATGGAACGAGATTTCACGTGATATGCTTAATGGTCAATGAGTAAGGATTTTTCTTTTTCACGCTTCCATATTTATACGTGTACAAGTGTACCACCTAAATAAATACGTTTGTACTCAAGCGTGGAGAAAAAAAATTGATTGAAGAATAGACGAGATAATTAACATTATAATATATATATATAGGGTAAGAGAGAGCCGTTGGGCGTGTTAACTATGTACACGGTTTAATCTGAATCATACTGGTCTTTTTTTTTCGGGCACACTTTATTTTAAACGTAAGTACATACGAAACCGGATCATCAATGATGTAGCAAAAGGCAATCGCTCCATCAATTTTATGTACGTATAAGGGATTAATTGAGAGATTCGCTTGAAAAGAAAAAAGAAAAAAATAACTTCCAATTAAGAGAATTTTTTTAAGTATACGTCACTTTTTGGAGCCACAGAATTGTATATTTCACGTTTTTTTGGTAAAACATGGACAAATTTGTATTTTTTAAATTATGCATGCTTCGGTTCTCATCATTATGCAGATTCCAAAAAACAGTATATTACTCACCTAAGGAGGAAATATAAAGAATGTCTCAGATCGCAGGCAATTGACGATAAGCATGCGATCTGAGGGATTCTTTGTTTCCTCCCGTGGGTTGTATACGATTTTTTATCAATCCTGCGCCAAGTTCCTACTTTCGGCGCAGTATGATGAAAATTCTATAACTTGGAGACGATTCATCATTATCTTTGTATCTAAAATTTTTTTGACATACCTCGGTTATTTTTGATCCACGAGTATCCCCAATTTCCAAAATCGCTTGGTGTATACGTGAAAAAAAACCCTCGTCCTGAAATTACGGAAATACAAAAAATGACCCAATTTCGCAGGTGATTCCGAACGAGAGGATTTATATGTTTTCTCGTATACATGTCCAGCTCTCTCCCACCTCGTTCAACACCAGCAGAGGCATTAACACTTCCAACGACCCTTTTATACCAGTTACAAAAGAAAAAAAAAAAAAAAAAAAAAAAAAAAAAAAAATTACACGTTCACGTAGACGAAAAAAGGATTGAGGAGGGTCGGCAGAAAGAGAGAGTCGAAAAGGGGAGTTGGGGGGGGGGAGGGTTATTCGGACGAATGTTATCGAAAGAGCGTCAAAGGGAAGCAGGGCTTTGATTGATCGCTCGACTGATTGATCGATGGCTCGATGACAATATTTTTTAATTGCCGTAATGCATTTATAACGACGCGATTGACATTAATATTACTTCCACCGGAGTCCCCAGAGTCAGAAAATCCAACCCTGAAACTCGCACCGAGTATATACCTACAACTTACGTGTACCCTATGTACTGTAGTCTGAGGATGCAGAACAGAAAACAATCGTTTATCCTATACCGTCCATGAGATACACTCGAGGTGTAGAAACAATCAAAGAGAAAGTAATCAGCGGTGCAGAGGTATACAGAAGCCTGGCGCCATTGCATTTCGATGCCCGCTTTGGCGGTGGCGAGAAAGGCCCCATCATCGCTGACTTGCATTCGTATGTGTATAGCTGCTCTCCGTGTCTCGCGAGCCTCGTGCACACGAACCGGAGAGACGGAACGAAAGGAAGAAGACTGCCCGGTGATTATAGCCGTGCGAGAGGGCCCCTTCTTCGTTTACCCTCCCTTTCGCCTGCGCTCCAACTGTACGCCCTTTTCCACCGTTTGGCGCGCGCGTGTGGGTATGCCTAAAATTTCGCTCCTTCGAGATCATCCCGAGTGATTTGCCTGTACGGGGTGCTCTAGCGAGAGAAGCGTTTCTTTCATTCGACGTATGCGTGATGGCCTACCTTTGTGAGAATGGATAGGTATAAGATGGGTTTCGTCCCGATGGCACTATGGTCCATAAGAGTGGCCATTCCCGCCCAGGCGAGCTATAAGGTTCAACAAACTCCTTCGCGCCTTTTGTGTAAACACACCGCCACAGTGAGACGCTCTTGTTCGCATCGACGAGAGGGAAGATAATTAATAGCCGTGTTGTGTATATTTATGCGGCTGCTGTGCGTGTCTTTAAAATTAAAACGAATTGTGTGCACATATTTTTCGGGGATACGGGGTGATTGCAACCTAAGGGTTATTGGTCAAAACGGTGTGGTTTCGAGCACGCGACCGGTGACTCGACAAAGATTTCAGGGGGGGAGACTCTCTCTTTCTCCCGACTTTTTCGGCACAGGTGCTAAAAAATCGTAACTGCCTTGTATAGTTGCCGAAACGCGAGATTGTGGTGCAGTTGTCGCAGTGTCAATGTAACTATTTACACGCGGTACAAAAATAGGTGGCCAAAAATGCCTGGAATTTATTCACCATGTCAATGGAAACAAGCTCTCATTAAACAGTACACGATTAAAGTTGCAGATACAAGTAGATTGTATTTACGGCAAAAACGCGGAAATTTTGGTTAATTTTTGTCTGATTTATTTAATGTATTTCACGAAAAATATACGCTCAGAGTAAAAAGATGAATTTTAAAAATTATCCCCCTACAAAATAGTGATGTAGTACTATACTTTATGGTTTAGAGACTTGTGCTATAATTTTCATACTATTATTTATTGTTTGTACGAGAATGTTTTATTGCTATAAACACGGACACATGTACATAGGAAAAATTAGGCAGCCAAAATTATTAACTTTCTAGACGACGAACTTGTGTTGGATTACCATTAAAAAAAAGTAATTTTAATAATTTTTTTCTTCTCGGTACACTTTATGTTTGCAAAGCATATTTTTTTTTTCTGAAATTCACAAAAATTTGCAAAAAAGCAGCATTCTTCATCCAAACCTCCACATATTTAAGTGATAAAAGTAAACACAACGAATCACTCGTTGTTTGTCCGAGACAGGGACGCACCTTGTACTTACGCGCAACGCACTTATAGCCAAACACCGAGGAGAAAAGAGAAACAGCGAAAGTATGTACTTATATATACCTATAAAGTAAATCCTTCTTGTTTGTCTTTGCATTAATTATCCAGAATTAAGAAGCCCTTACCCCTCCACCCAGCTACAGCAGCGGATTACGCTCTCTCTATCTTGGCTTTAATATTATACTTGTTGCAGATATTATTAATTACCCGGAATTACGGGGGACTGCCCCCCCCCCTCGCTCCGTACTTCCCGGTGTTATATAGCAAAGGACGAAGAAAAGGGACGCGGAAAGAAAGGCAAGAGCGCGCGCCCCGAGATTTGCGCTTTCAATTAATTTTCCTGAATAAAGAGCAAGCGGCGCCGATTGTCCCGGGGAGAAATTAATCAAGCGGCCGATCGAGAGGCTGTGCGTATATACATATATATAAATATAGAAGTACTTTACTTAATATATTGGTCATCGGAGACTCTGTTTTTGGTAGAAATTGCGGTTTCGGGGGTCCTTGCGATCTGTAATAATTATGTGACAAGTGAAAAACTTGGTTCGTAAAGCCGATAAATATAACTACTTTTTTTTACCGTGGCTGTGGAGAGACGACTCATTTGGGCAGTAAGCAAGTGCGTAAATGTATTTACAACCACCAACATGATATTAATGACATGACAAACAATTAGCGATTATCTGTGCCGCTCCCTTGGAAATCTCATCTCCGAATGATCACCACGATTAGCTGTTTTCACGTAAAGTTAACGCATCTTGTGACAAAGTAAAACTCGGAGTGATTAGACTTTGTGAGATTTTTTTTTTTCACGTTTCTAAAGTACCTTATCTTGAAGAAAAACTTGCGCGGCAAAGATCGCGATCTACGCGCGTTTCGATCCACAGCCTCGGATCATTCGTAAATATAGTTATCGTTTTCTTTCTGCACTTTTATACGCACGACCATTATCATCATCATACTATAGTTACTATATAGTCGTATATAACACAAGATGTGCCAGTTGAATTAAAATGATGTAAAATAATATTCGAAACTCAAAACGAACACACTTATCGACAATCATAACTCAGTCAAACACGGTCGAACATCAGACGAATCACCGACGATTCTGGTACAAGTAATAATTACTCTTTAACTCTATGCTCTTGAAGAAATAAAAGTGTACAGTCCCCAGAAGAGCACAATAATTTGCATAATTGACCCGAATTACCACCACCACCACCACCACCGATTATACGTAAAAAAAACAAAAAATTAATAAATAAAAAAATGTGTGCACCGTACTCTTTGCAACAATAGACACTTGAAAAAAGTTCCCTTGTATACACAGCGTCGCGCGGCCATTGCGACGTCGCCGTCATCATCAAAATGCGTTTAAAACATGTTTCCCCCTCCCCTCGGCCCCCTTGCATTTCGCACTGACACGCATCTGTACCAATATATAATATATGGGACGTACGAGTTGGTAACCAATGACTGTGCCACACACGGTCCTCTCTCCTGTTTTCGTCACATATAGGTAACGCGTACGGCGCAACGTATCCGTATCAAGGGCGGCGTCAATATAATATCATCACCATGATGATTACGATAGAAACGCCGTGTATACTTACTTGGGGTATAAGCACTTGTATATAAAAATGCTGCTGTGCGGAGAGAGAGAAAAAGAGAGTATAGGGTCACACGAGCTCTTTATTACGTGTTGTGTGCGAAGGCTGCTCTAATACGTGTGTAAAAAAAACGAAACGAGAGTATGTGTATGTATATATAGGTGTATACACACAAACGATTGAGAGAGATATCGAGGGCCAGCTGGTGCTACACCGCTGCGATCGTCGTTGCGCGCTGCTGTACTCCAATTGTTAACTTATATGTATATACATATACCGTGCGCCCGATCGCGCATAATGTGCAGTATATGTGTGTGTTTATACATGAGAGAAAATGTAGCTGGAGAGAAAAGAGCGGTGACTATACTAATGCCTAATGATGAGAGCTTGGGGCGGGGCAGAGCGAGTTTAGTAATTGTCGCGAATTTCTAACCCACGCGATGATGCTTGGGCGTGTCATTTTTAATTTCCCTCGATAGGAGGGGGCTGGTGTATTTACTGTAGCGATGTTCTTAATTTTGTAGTTTGTAAATTATATATACTATATACACATGGGGTTCAAATTAAGTAGATCATTTAAGTTTCATGACCAAAATAGTCCAGGGTCTGGTGGGTTGTTAAAAAAAAAAAAAAGGAAAAATTAATTCAAAGATACACCTTTCTTTATACACGCCTAAGTTCTTTTTTTTCAAACGAAGGATAAAAAATACATCTGTTTACAGGAGGAGGTATAAGGGGCCCAATGTATAATAATAATAATAATAATAATGAGCCATTTCACCGGTAGCGGTATATATTTCCCTCTGCATTATAGCACAGTTCGACCATCATTAAAAACTATATACAATATATGTATACAAGATAATACGTATACTATCTCGATTGTCGGAGCTAATGACTCGTCACGCGGCATGACGCTCATTGTGCTGTTACCAAAACGATACACCTACGTGTATTAATTTATTGCGCTCGACTTGCAAAATCATAAACCATACGCACTACAATATCCACCATCACCCAAATCATCGGTCGCGGTACAGTAGAGGCGAAAAAAAAAAAATTCAATCCAAGCTTCGATGAAGCCAAGCTCCCTCTTTCAGCACTTTCCGCGTGATGTTGCACTATACCAGATCCATATCAGATTGATCCCGTGTAACGCGTGTGATGTGCGCGCGCTTCAAGAGACTCGAGAAGATGAGCTCGAGCACGAGATGTAGCGTACGATGTAAGTACAGTAGTATAGACATGTAGCTCTGCACGCGCGAGTAATCAACCGATGTGCACTCGAGTATTAGAGGGGTGCTAAATAATTAATGTATTTTATTGTATAATCAGGAAACACACGTAAGATATACGAATTTTCATCTTTCGCACCTTCGTTTTTGTTATCATCATTACTTATTATTCTTCCTCCTCGCGCGTTCGCTCCATAGCTGATGCGGTGTATACACTATACATATATATATCTATTATTCGGTAGGTACTACTGTTACGGCTAATCTAGGGAAAGAGAGTGCGCATTGTGCGGCAAACCGAGAGAGAGGAAGCCAATTAATCGTATACGCATCTCCAGGTGTGTATATACACCCATATATATATATAACTATACACACTTGGCTTTGTAATTAAACGACTAATGGCGCATTGCACGCGGTCGCAGGGAAAAAAGAGCGACTCCCACGCGTATATACTGCGTCGTTAATTCATTTGCCGCCTACGATGATGAGAGGAGAATTTTTTTTTTTGACAACGTCCGAGCTTCCGTTTCGATGCTCCTCCTCTTTTTAGGATCCAAAAATGAAACTATTCGGTACGGCGTCAAGGGAGTTGCCGCTGCGGCGACAAATTGACTGATGAGCATATATTATGTACAGGCGCTGATTAGACATCACGCTTTACTGTTCAACATATGGGAAGCCGGCTATATGTATGCGCGCATCAGAGTATACAGCTAGCAAAATTTTGCCTTATGTCCTTCGAGCCGCGTAACTTGGACAAAGGCATTAAAAAATTATACATAGGTGAGTCACGCGTTGGCGAGGAGGTATGTTTTTACATCTTACGCAAAACGACATACACGCGCTGCCTCGCTAAAGAGACGTTTTTTTGTCACATTCAATGTATTGGCAAGAAAAAAGTAGATACATATGCACAATTACAGCGGAGCGAATTTGGAAAAAAACAGATAAATAAAAAACGAAGGAGAGGCTGATTATGTTTTTTTCCCATCAAGAAGAGAGAGAGAGAGAGAGTCCTTCCGTTTCTGCGCGAAACTAATGCCCGAGCGTGGATGTAATTATTGTGATAAGCATCTCTGCAGCATGAGAGAGCGCTCGGCTATCCATGTTGTGTGTAGGAGGTGTATACTTAACGTGTAAACCTGTAAAATGCGAGTGAAATGTGGTTTATGAAGGAGCGTATACACTGCACCGCGGTTAGGTCGATAAAGACCCTGTGTACGTTATATATGTATATAACGTGCGGCGGACCATATTCTTATCTCCACGCCGGTGAGGAAGTTGTTTTTTTTTCCTTTCTTTTACTCTCCTTTATTTTTCTCCACTGCAATGAGTGCGATAATTTTTCTTTGTTTGTACTCTCGTTTCGTACATTACACAGGTGTGTGTGTGTGTGTGTACGACAAAATTTTATCTCTTCGCGCGTGAATCGCTGAAACGTCTGACTGTGTGTTTATTACTAGATAATACACCCTTCGATACGCGTCCGTCATCGATCATAACTTATACATGTAATTTTTAATGAGTTCTCAACGTTTTTGACGGAGAATACCATTACTCATTAGGGTAGTTTAGGTACTGTTTTCCCGAAAGAAAAAAAAAAAAAAAAAACGTAGATTTGTAAATTAACCAACAGCTGGGCTGAGAGTTTTAGCCAGACCTTACACAATTTTTGTTTTTGTACACTGAAAGAAAAAAAAAAATTAAAATTATAGAGGAATTACAGTACAAATTGCCACTCCGCACAGTAAATCGGATGCAAGTTGGCAAAAAAGGAAAAAGTTATTATTTTTAACAGTAAAAATTATTGTTTTAACAGTTAAAATTATGGTTTGAATAGTAAAAATTACGGTTAGAATAGTAAAAATTTGTAATGCAGTAGAAGTAAAATTCATTAACCGGTCCTTTTAAGGTTTACTGTTCCAGCATAGTAATTTTACTGTTCTAAACATGATTTTTATTTTTCGAACCATAATTTTAACTGTTAAAACAATAATCTTTACTACCGAAAATATTAATTTTTTTCCTTTTTTGCCAACTTACATTCGATTTATTGTGTGGACTGGTAATTTTTACTGGAATTTCTCTACAATTTTTATTATTTTTTTTCTCTCGGTGTATAGCTGCTTGTATAAAAGTGTTTGCTTGTTCTCTGACTATATTATTATTATTACCCCCATATTATTAATCATCACACTATAGCCAATCTACCTTGCAATCTACCCCTCAGTATGGGTTTTTTTTTTTTTTGTTTTTGGTGGTTGCAATTGCAACACAAATCGCACTCAGCTATCAATATCTTTAACCTGAAATGACCTGACAATGAGCATTAAAAGTGCCGATACGTACCATGTTATATACTTGCACCTGTGCACTCGCAAAAATCGGTAAATAACTGTATCGGGAAAGCACAGCTCTGTTCCGTATTACCTCAAAATATACAATGAGGAGGCGGAGGAACATTGAACATCGTCACGCTGCGCTTGTTGTACATCAACTTAAAATATATGGATATACCTATACGTATGTATATACGTACAACGTACAGTAAAAGGCGGAATGAAAAAAAAAAAAAAAGAAAAACAGTAATTTGCATGGAAGCGGTTCGTAGGAAAATTTCACACAATGCGATCTACTTTCGAATTATTAATCTCGTTAATATACCGTACTGAGTACAATACGTACAACGATATACGTATACGCTACTGCAGCTGTTTTAATTAATCGATTCATAGTTTTTGTTGACTCGGCACATTTTACGCGTACACCTACACTCGTAAGTATTAATAACTACTCTTCCGGTTGCTACGCGCAGTCTTAAAGACTCTGATGCTTAAAATAAGGTGAATCTTTTGTCTTGTATCCTTGAATATAATATTAAAAATGTATATTTATTGTACATAGGTTGACGCTTCGGTTCTCCACAAGCGTCGCTTCAGTGTATAAAGATACAGAAATACAAGAAACGAGTAGAACGTAAAGGGGGAAATGTCAAGCGAGCGCGTGAAACGGAACGTCAAGAACAATAAAAAGTAGATGAAAATGGCAAAAAGCACACGAGTGAAAACAGGAGAGTCGATAGAGATAGCGGATATATCTTCTGATTGCTTTATATGTATATAATATACATGACTGGCTTCGATACACATTAATTTGTTGTAACATTATAGTACTAACAGTCCGGCGTAGCTAATTGGAAGTGTAGGAGACGGGGGAGGGAGGGACAGCCGCAGTTTCCGGCTACAGTAGTTTGTATGGATATAGGCGCGTCATCGGGTACCCCCTTCACCGCCAATTTCTTCTGTCTGTATAGTAGCAGTAGTGTATATAGTATACTCAGCAGAGAAAATCGCCTCTGTCACCCTTTCGCTTCTCATTAAGTGCAGTGTGTTTGCTGTGCCGTACAATACACGTATAAGGCCCGGCAGTCGCCAAGCTTTTTTATCCTACACGAACGTTTGTTCTTATGACGCCCCCCAATTCCCCCCCCCCTGGCTTCGACGATTTCTTTTGCCCGTTCCTCGATCGCCGTTTTTCGTTGATTTGCTCGACGCCGCCCGACGAAGCATCGCGTCACGCTCCATACCATCGATTTCTAATGGGTTTTTTGTTCGTTTAGCTGTGGGTATAATATATACAATTTATTGCGTGGTAACCACGTTTAAGGTGTAGGTTATATTTTTCGTATAAATTGGCTCGCGAGCTTGGATAATTTGTTTGCTTTCTACAATTTACGTTTTTGTTGACAATATACCTCTATACCTTTGTGTATTTGTATATGAGTCATACGTGCACAAGTAAAGCAAGCTCTAATGGTTTATACCCTGTGCCCGTGTATGCGTTTCTCGAGAGATAAGGTTACTATTTATATATTTTAACACTGTTATAGTCAAGTTGGTGAGGAAAGTGTTGGATTTTTATTTTCCGATGCAAGAGCGCTGTTGCTGCTGTAATATGGTTCAACTGTGTTATAGTTTATACAAACTATTCAAAGAGACGTGATTAAAATTGAAATTAAAAATTCCTCTTGAATGTACCAGAACAATAAGGGTTGATGGGCCGTGTCAACGATAGGTCCATCATTTGTAATGTAGTAGTCTCGGACATGTGATTATTGACATCCCGTTCGGCGAAAAAAAAAAAAAAAAATATCACGATAAAAATGAAAACTCGAAAATTTCTTCACGGAGGGTTCGTTCAAGCAACCGAAACAATTCCACGAGCAACTTACTTTGGGAAAGAGAATTATCAAAAAACTTGCAAAGAAACTCAATAAAAATCTCTACAGGTTTCCTGTTCACGCTGACGCGCAACGTGGTGACCAACGACAACCACGACCCCAAGATCCCATGGTCCACAACGCCCCGCACACTCGATGCAACTTGGCGTTATCTGGTATACTGGCGCACCGAAAGACGTTAGCGACCGTAAGCCCCCGTCTTCCCTACTTTGCGTGACTAGCATCTAAGAAAAATCGGGAGAGCACAGGGTATACTCATACTGTGTGTACCGCGAAAATCGATAATCCAAAGACGGAGTGCGTCGGCGGAGGGGAGGGGTGGCAAAGCCGTTTAGAGAGAGAGAGCCTCTAACCCCTTTACGGAGGCAGGGATTATAAGCGAACCCCGCGTGCAGCAGCCTTCGATCCCCAAAAGCAGCGCGTCGCCCCGTCCATTCTTCTTCGACACTGCACAAGTTCGCCCCCCCCCCCCTCTTGGGTGGGTACACTCGATATCGGAAAAAGACAGCGCCTGTTCTTTTCGCCCCGCGTGTGCGGCTTCTCCTTCACCTTGAGTAAAACGGCGGATCGAATGTCGGCCCACGACATATATATCTCCAAAAGACAAGCTCCAGAGCCGCTGTCCCGGTCGTCGTGCAGGGGAGTCCGTTCGTTGCAGCCGGCGCCCCCCATTTCATGCGAGAGCAAATACAATATAAGTACACCGACCGACGTACACGAGATACCGCAAGAAAAATTCGTCCGAATCGTCGCTTGTGGTTCTCGTTTATGCGTACAAGTGTGCGGTATTCTCTGCCACTGGACTGCTTGCCTCTGTGTATATATATACTTAAAATATGCACCATCCAGTTGTAAAAATCGACTCCGCGCTTCATGCATTTTCGAAAATCAAATTACGTGATTTATATCATGTTTGCCATGATAGGGGACATTAGTAAGTTGTTGGTCGCTGATATTGGGTTGCAAACTGATAAGCATAGATATACCTGTACGTTCACAGTTTGAGTATTTGCCTTGAGATTGACATTTTGGTTTATTAGATTTAGCATACCGTGGATATGATCATATTTACGTGCGAAATATTTCATGTAGAGTATTGTTCGTTTATTTTTTACGCTATTGAAAGACTGTGCGCCACGTAGACCGTCCATAATAAAAAAAAAAAACAAATGTGTAAAATATCCATCCTCATACTGTTAGCAGTTGCAGAGCCACTTTTAGTTTCTTGTACACCTGCATGGGAAAAATTATACACACCCAATGTGCATACTTAGGAAAAAACCGCGAAATGTTAGAGAAAACCACAAAGATTGCGACGCAAAATCGGCAAAACAAGGATAGTCGAGTTGAGTCAAGTGTTTGAAAAAAAAAATTCACATAATTATATCCCAGTTTTCTTATGTTTTCGTAAAGATGTCATTGAACTCAAGCACACATTTTATCATAATTCGATACATATGACGTAACTTGCACTTTCACCATCGATGACTCTTTAGTTCAATAAATTAACAGTAACTTTGCGATAAATATTCTGGACCGGACATATTAACTTCTTTTTTAACAATCATTATATTGTTAATCAAGCATAATTATTTATATTGTTAACTGTTCAATAATTACTATCAATCATCAACATTTTTTAACCAAACAATCGTTACACATGGACTCTCTGCCATATGTTGTCACTATTGGTTTTATTTACTTTAATTTGCGATCTAAATCGATAAAATTATACATAGCCTGTTCACCAACTAACCAAACATACTTTTGCAAATTTTTTCAACAGGATTTATAAAAGAGTTTTGAATTGACAGCACTTTGAACAAAACATGTGTAGAAAAAAAAACGTGGTTTTTGTTTTACACTTAGAACAAAGAAACTATATGTATTAGGTGACATTTCTTAATCGTACCTTCCATACACTCATAGCGACATCTCTTCGTCATTAGATACCAAAAATTAAGATAAAATAAATACCATCACAACCTCCAACACCACGAAATAATGGCACCACCAGTACATATTATATATTCTCTTTTTCCCCCGATCGATAGGCACCGCGTCACCGGTAATTATCACCTGCCAAGGAAACACATATCAGGCACACCTCTTTAACCCCCATTGCATATACCCGTCTCTCTCTTTCTTTCGTTCATTCGTCAAACCTTTTCTCACTTCCGCGTGGTCAACGCAACCTCGTACTCCTACCGATACTACATCCTGAGGGTGTAGCAAGAGGTTCAGGGGTGGTAGAGTCCGTCCTCTCCGTGGTGTGTGTAAATGTATTTATGACACAAGAGGTCATCGGCTCTGCCACTTTTTTTTTTCACTTTGCCTTTAAACGTGTGCTAGAAAAAGGTTAGAAATTCCTCTGCCTACCGTATACTTGACGCGCATGTCGATCAACCCTTCTCCTCTCGTCCCTTTCCCCCTTATTATTTTTACAGTAAATGAATACATGAGCACCCGATAGAGAAAAAACAAACAAACAAAAACACAACAATGGTCGACACACGTATATTTACCCAAGCGCATGTGTGATTTTTAATTGAAATTCATCCGCTCGACCAGTGTGTAAAAATATCAGTGTCCCGCATACCGCGGGCTTTTGCGCGCCACTACCGTGTATTATAGGTATGGCCACTGTTGTCGGAGGAAAAAGAGAGATGGCACGCGCGAGTATATACATATATAATTCATGCGAGCGGGTTCGGACGGTGATTTGCGCGTGCTGCCGCTATCTTATCGATGTAGGTATTAGAGAGAGAGGGGGGGGGGTAAGGGGGGTGAGCTTCGCGGCGGATGTTATAATGTATTTATATTTTATGCGCAAAGGAGCGGAAAACTCGTCGCGGCCGAGAGTGAACGAACGGTGGCGATTCTACGCTAATTATTCGTGTCGAACAAGCTCTCCCCGAGAAAATTTTGATGAATAATTAAATAGTCCCCCCCCTTCTCCCCCCTTACCCCCCCTACGTAGCTCCTTATCGCCGCGCTTGTGTTTTGCGTCTGCGCCTGTGTTTGTTGAACGTGGAAGAGGAAAGAAAAAAAAAAAAAAAAAGTCGCTGAAATTTATAGCGGCGCCAAGCTTGAACGTTTAATTACAACGGCCAGAGGACGATTTCGCGTGCCTAGTTGACTCACGCGTGCTCTTTCTCTAGTTTTTCTCGCCGCAAGAGAGTAGAGTGTAGAGTAGAGTACGCGCGTAATCATTGCAATTTCATCGGGATTTTTCGCCCCCCCCCCCTCTACTAATTTTTTTCATTTCGCTGAAATTATTGTTGCGATGCCCAGATACGAATTCAATTTCGATAAGCCACTTCTTTTTTTTTCCCCTTTTTTACTGCCGAGGGAAAATGGCGTTTTAAAATTATAATGCGAAATTTGGTTCGTACCCACCAGCGTTGCACGTATATACCTGTATCAGTATTGTTCATCGTCTCACAGAGAGAGAGAGAGAGTGGGTAATTTTGTTATTTTCTCAAATTAATTCAGTTTTTCCTGTATACAACCTCTATATATGTTTTTTTCGTGAAATGACGCGGTTAGGGCAAAGACGACTTGGATGCATATGAAAAAAGTGCTTCCAATTTAATTACTCGATCGACCCTTAGAGGTATATAGATCCTTCACGGTTAAGTTTCCCTCAATAGGGGTGTATATATATATATATATATATATATAGATTTTCCATCTTCGAAGAGGGGAAAAACACACATCATACAAGATACCGAAAGACGCTGGACTATTAGCGTGCGCAGTAATCATCGAGTCGTGGATGTAAGTGTATTTTGGAAGAGGAAACGAGAAAAGCAGCGAAAACATTCACCATTCACCCACGAGACAATGGCCTCCTCCTAAACAGAGAGGGAAATCCCACAGAGGGCCAGCGGTGGTAAGCAGCACCATCCCGTTCGTATGTGCCTATACGTGTGTAGGGCACACGATTATTTCTCAGCTGTCAAACGCTCGACGGAGCGCCTCTGCCGCCGCCGAACATGAAAGACCGGATCAATCCCGCACTGTTTATATACCTATAGCGTGGGAGAGGAAAAAAAGTGTAATGCTCAAAACGCACGCTTCTCACACACGAGCGGGGAATTGGTAAAAAAAAACTCGCTGCTACCATGCGTTAGAATTTGTACGGCACGCGCGCCTATTGTATACATATATCAAAAAATATAATGAAAAACACGGGGATAGAAAACTATTGGGTTATTGGAGAGGGGGAGAGATGGTGGCCCGCGAGGGTTTTTCCTTCCACGCAGGCTAAATGCAAGGAGTTGGGTTGCACGATGTATAAGGTACAGCCGTGAACGAGCCGACGGTAGACTCACGGTGCGGTGGTGTACCTACTGTTTCATATACGTTATAATGATTCGATTGAGACGCATCGCTATATACTGTCAACTGATGTGCAACGAAAGATATCATTGTCACTTTTGACGATTGTTAAACCATCAGTCCTCGAAAACCCGTCGACCCATGTAGTACTGAACAAAGCGAAAATTCTCCAAATCGCTAAAACCGAATGGTTTTTAACAATCAAATAAGCAGACGTATGGATATACATATATATGTGATAAGTACAATCACAGAGATATAAGAATAGAGTGCACTATCCCCACATTACCCTGTACCCTCATGCTGTCATAAGTGCAAAAGATAATGTACGTGGCATTATCGCACAGTACAGAGTTTGATGAGGATAGCTGCTCACTCTATTCTTATATCTCTATGAGTACAATCCACAAAGGCATATATGCCAATATATATTTGTAAGTACACATACATAGAGCCAGAAATTAACGCTCCCACAACTGTTGCGTCATCATATGTATGTATATTGAGGGTGAGAGACACACACAGAAGATATACAGAGGAGGGAATCCCCGTCGTTCCGTTTACCATTCCGTTTCGTCTGGCGGTGGCGCGTGGGTGGGGTATAAGTACAGATATACAACTGCTGCTGAGCTTTTACACCACACAAAAGAGCAACAGAGAGAGAGTAGAAATTCCCCGAGTGTTATATCCCTGTAGCAGGAGTGTCGGTGGTGGCGGTGGGATAGGGACAGAGTGTGGGGACGATTCATTCAGAGAAACAGCCGTGAAAGGGACACCTGTTGGGCGCCGGCTTTTCTCTCTCTCATTCCCATTCTGCAGTGGTATATATAGATACGTTCTCTGCTCTGCGCAGGGATCGTGTGCGGGTCCCGCGACGACGACAATCGTAGAAACGTATACCTATATATGCATGCAAGCCACGGAGATCAAAACGGGGAGGGAAAAAGCCACTTGTGGTTACGGCTGTCGTCCCGTTGCTGGATTTCTCTTTCTTTTTCCGGACTGTCGCGTGCCGCCGCTCCTCCAACAACATACATATATATATATATATATATATAATCGAGGGAGATTTATTTTGTTTCGTCGCTTACGACTGTCCCGTTCCTTTTTTTTTTTTTTTTTTTTCTCTCTTTTCTTACGATGAGCTCCGTGTACTATATTTATTTCAGATTCGCATACTGCTAATTACATTTTAATCATCCAAAACAGATAAACGGCTTTGGAATTAACGATGAGTGTCTGCATGTATATGTATACAACATTACAACACAAACCTACACATATTATATGTAAGTAGTGTTGAAAATGACCAAAAAAAGTGTGTACATGGCGTTTCGACGAATCCGTGCGCTCCGCAAACGTCGATATAAAGAAGTGAAATCAAGTCGATATTATTATTATGGCGTGTATACATTGTATGGACAAAGAGCCCTGCACTCCGATCACCGGCATGCTATATCGAAAGGAAGTGAAAGGCAGGCACGAGCGAAACGATCCACACCGAATAATCGAATATTTTTCTTCGAGTTTTCATTTTTCTCACCCCCGACTCTATGCGTGCCAAAATTATAAAAATATACTACTCGAAGGCAAGGGCTCGTTACGCGAAACGAATTGGCCCTTTATTTTGCACAGCCGATTGATTTTCTCGCACAATTCTATACGTATCTATACACCCCTTTTTTTATCTTGGGTGGGGGGGGGGCATATTCGATGGGTTTCGAATCAATGGGTGAAATACGAGTGCGCACTTTCATCTCATATCCGTATTTATCATGTATTTTAATTACATATTATGTGTGTTTTACTGCACAACTTTTAACATATATATGTACAAGGGTATAAGTACAGGGAAAAATGAAGATTGATCGAAAACTCTGGTGATTATTACAAAACGCGAAAAACGTCGATAAGATCATTGAAAAAAAAAAAAAAAAAAAAAAAGTTGTTTACACGGACTAACGCGCACATTAAAGAGAAGAAGCGGCTGTATAGTCAAACAGTGGAAGTATAAGTAATTTAGATGTATCGGAACACCCGAGGTATACATATATGTATGTCGGGAGCGATGATTTAACTCTTTCTTGGCTTCTTCTCGTCGCTACAACATAAACAGTCTCTCGGCCGTGTACATATATGTATAACAATCGGCCTCAAATTCAACCCAACGTCTCACTGTCTACGAGATCAGATTGGGGGGAAAAGGGGGGGGGGTTGGAAAAAATAAAACAATCAAGCAAAGAACATAGAGCCGTGGCAGCGACTGTCTGTACTGATGAATGTAAAAAAGATAAATCAAATAATCCTCGCCTATGTAACGCCAGAGTTCCCCTGAGAGTGAGAGAAGGGGGGGGGGGGCAAGGTGCGAGATAGGCAAAAGCTCTCCAAGAGAGTCCGAAGATGGAGTGCTGCCCAGAGGCGACACGTTGTGTTATTAACGCGCACAGGCTTCCGTTTGCCCCCCCCCCCCCTATTCACACGCACACTCTATCTCTTTTTTAAAGCTGCGCGTATATATTATACACATGTGGGTATACGAACACATGATGAAGCGCGAAGATTATTTGCCCTTTACACGCCTGGTTTTTTTTATGATTACTTCAATTTGCAATTCTTACCCAGAGGACGAGGAGTGACGCGACGGGCCCCCCGCATTTCCACGAGGGTTCCTTCATCTTCTGTTTTTCATTTGAGTTGATCTTTTTTTTTTTTTTTCGCTCGACTACCTGAAATTA
This sequence comes from Copidosoma floridanum, assembly GCF_000648655.2. The sequence goes on from NW_019379632.1 coordinate 264,024, forward strand.
TTCACCCCCTCTTGTTACATTTTTTTTTTTTTTTCCAATCGTACACTTATCCAAGAGATAAAAATCTGGTGTACGTACAACACTGACAATTTGATCGACTTCTGATGCAACGTCTGAACAGAAAACGTTTGGAAAAAACGGAAAAAAAAAAAAAAAAAAAAAAAGAAGCATTTGTGTTCCCCCGCTGCAAAAGTCTAGCAAATCTTTCGAGCAGACATACACATACCGCGTACCAATATATGCCGGTATCTACTCCTGAAATCGTGATCGCCACAGGGCATCAGACATTCACGCACCGTATATATACACAACGCATTCCTGAGAGCCGGACAGGCCAGATACGGGCGATTTTGCATCGTATGTACGCTCGCTCGTGTATATACAAGTATAAGGTATGGGTACATCGTGTATACCTACACCGGAGTAAACATTTTTTCACACAATAATTCGCCGAAGCGTTTCTCTCTTTCCCGCACACGAAGTACTTTTTACAAGAAAAAATAAAAAAATAGAAAAAGATACACAATACGTGTAATATCGACGCGCGTGTGACCGTCGCCGCGTGCAACAACCATGCAAGGGGAAGGGAGAAAGTCGCACTTTGCTTATCGTCGTGCGAACGATTTCGGCTGTTTTGCGCTATTTTTTCCTTTTTTTTTTTTTAATGGCATGCCGAGAGAAATTTTCCGTGCGCCCGATTGATTTCTCTCTCTCTCTCTCTCTCCGTGTGAGAGATATTTGCCCGGAGCCAGAGCGCCTATCGACGGGACCGCGAGAATGAGTCGCGTTATTGTTGTTTTGTTATACATTATACCCGGAGCTGATTGACTTTGTTCTTTCTGGTATAGCTCAATATACCCGGTCGATATAGGCGTATGGTGCACTCTTAACGAAAGAGCTGATGCGTGTTTGAGCGTGGGACACACCTTGAGAACTCGCTCGATGGGAAAAGTATTGAGTCTTATTTTTTTTTTTTTTTTTTTCCATTTACGAAGGAGAAATTTTTTTTTTTTTTTGGAATCCATACGTTTGCAAGAAAACGATTGCTTCTCGGATAGGATTTCAGGAGATCTCGATCACTGAAGAAGCTGAAACTAGCAGACAAATTCCAGCAGCTATACCTTCAAATAACAAATTCTACGCGGGGTACCCTTAAAACTAAAATAGATAACACCTCTTTATTTTACTAAATTAGGAAGGTTCCTGGTCTAGTTTTATGGGTATACCCCAAGTAGAATTTTTTATTTGACGGTACCATTGCTGAAATTTGTCTGCTAGTTTCAGCTTCATTGATCACTGCGAGTACTTTTGATAGCGTCCCTTGGTTAAGATTTGCGAGTTCCATTTCCTCGTAAAGCGATCGTTGGCGGGGGAAAATCGTCAACGGTCGTGTCAATGTTTGCTCGTTGCAAGCAGTAAGTGCAATATCATATACAAGTAAAAAAAATATTTGTGCGCGATCCGGACGAAATCAAGCATTTTTATTTCATTCGGCAGAGTGACATTCATGGAAAACGTCATACGTTTCCACTCGAGCCCGTACACGAATGACGTATAATTACGATTGACATCGATCCTTTGTGTTGATGCGCCAACTAAACCACGTAACTTTGAAAGAAAACTTTGACAGTAGAAGATCAAAGTCACCTTTGAAATCGGTACGACGGGATTAGGGCACATACTGATCCTGCCCATGTATCGGCGACGATCGGCCGATTGCTCGCGTTATAAACTTACCTGGCGGTCGTGCAGTCCTTGTAGAGTACGTCGAAGTCCTTGCAACTGAGGAGCTTGCACCTGTTGACGCCAGGCTGTATGGCCCCGAGGCCCCTGAGGATCCTGACCTGCTCGACGTTGCAGACCAGGGGCACGATGTCAAGCCTCTTGAGTTTCGTGTACACGGTGTGGAGGCCGCCCACCAGGTGCTTAAGAAACAACTCGAAGGCTTGGGGCAGGCAGAGCATCGTGTCCCCCGATATGATGAACGCCGCGACCTTCTGGCCCCGGTAATCCACGAGCTTGCACTCGTTGGCCGTGGGATCGCTCGTACTTATCGGCGGCGGACTGCTGCTGTAGTTCCTGGGCGGCATGACCGCATGGTGGGCCGCCATCAGGTCGAGCGGTGACCCGTGGTGGGCCCCCAGCATGCCCCCCAATTGTCCAAGCAGGCCCAGTCCCGGTGGCGGCAGCCCCGGCATTCTGGGTACCATGCCGGCCGGCGTCCCCGGTGGCCCGGCGCCCCCTCCGCCCGACAACGGGGGCGGTGAGAGGGGCAGGCCCTGGGGAGGCGAGCCCCTCGTTGGGGAGCCGGGCGTCGGCATGCCCCGGTGCTGGGGTTCCCTGTGCTCGGGGCCGCGCAGCTGGTCGCGCGGGTGCGACAGCGACGGTGGGACCGGTGGCTGCTGGTGGGCACCCGGCGGCAAGCCGTGCATGTGGTGCTGTTGTTGGCCGGCGCGTTGGTCCGGGGCGCCCGGGCTCGGGGGGTTCTTGGGGCTCGCGCTGATCGGGCTGGCGCGGCTGCTGGGCTCCGACGAGCTGTCCATCGCCCCGTGGTCCATGGTGCTGCTGCTCGGCGGGGGCGAGGCGGATCGGCCCTCGTAGCTGCTGTAGCCCGACTGGAGGTGGTGGAGCTCGGCAGGCGCGGCTGTGGGGCTACCCCAAAGCTGGCGCTCCGTATGCTGGGCCCGGAACCACGGGTATATCTTCGCTAGGGGATGAATTTTCGGGGCCGGTTGGCTGGCTCGCGGGCCCCGTGGTTTACACGGAGCAGCGAGTCAAGCGAGACGAGACACGAGTCTCAGCGACCGGTCGCCAGTGTCATTCTTCCTTTTTTTCCCCAACTTCCTACCCCGCGCTCTCCCCCTTCCTGCCTCTTTGTTCACTCTGTTTTTTATTTATCCTCTTTTTTCTTCAAGCGAAATAACAATTGTAATATACAACACCAACAGCTGATTTCACGGATAACCGGTTTCCTCCTCCCAGCGACATTCGCTGCTATCGCTCGACTATCCACCAAAAAAAAATATATATATATATATCGTACAAGCACAGCACAGTTTTATTATTATTACTATTATTTCACTCGACTCCTATTGTTATAGGCACTCAACTGTTTTCCACTATTTCGTTGTTTGGTGGTCATAACCCGTATAGTTTAAGCACGTACACCACAACAACACACTCGTCTGACAACCGAAAACCGAAAATAAAACTCGATCACAGAAGTACTCGAATACTCATAGATTTCACGTGTGCCTCGCAAGTGTCAACTCAACCGTCGCGCAGATCCATCGCGACTTTTCGCTCGTCTGCATCACCGAGCGCACAGTGTTTATCGCGAGGGAAAACATCGTTTGGAAATACTCGGGAGGGGGTGGTGTTTTCTCACGGGTGATCGGCAAGGATGATAACGAGCGCTCGATCTGGACACCCGCGTTGACAGTTACGTGCCGACGACACAGCTGACGGGGCGCGCGCGCCCGCGCGGCGAACTAACCTCCGCGCACTTTTTGCCCCGTGTATCTTGAAAAATAAATACAAATTGGGGAGAAAAAAGGCACACACGCGGCACGTCCCGAGGATAACCCGCGAAAAGATAACGAGATCGATTTTTAAGCGCGATCGCGAATAGTACCACTGCCACTGTGCAGACAGCTCTGCGGAGCGGGATATACGGGGCTGAAGGCTGTGCTGGCGGAGTCTCTCTCCCACCGCGCGTATGCTCCCTTCTACCGATGCCCTCGTCCTGCGGCGTTTGCCAAGCCACCAGCGCCAGCAGTCACAGATGTAATAAATAAAAACACACACTCGGCAGTAGTATACCAGCAACAGCTCTATCTCTCTCTCTCTCCTCTCCCTCTCTGTGTAATGGGTAGGTTGGTACTGTATTTTCACCGCGCGTCAGTGTCCCACATCAGAGACACAAGCGCGCGCGCACACGCCACTGCCACCGGCATCACGAGCGAAGGTTATACGACCGTCCCCGCCGCCGCTTATTCCGTTGCTCTCTGTTTCTCCCTCTGCAGTCTCTTTCTGCGTTTGTCCGTCTGTCTCTGTCTCGATCCGGCTGGCTGGCCGCCGCGCGCCGACATCACCACGCGCCGAGGGGAGGGGACAGGGCTTATCACTCGTCCACCGGTGGTGGGGGAAGACCCACAGTCTGAGGGGGCGGGGCCACTACGAGCAGATTGGAGGGAGGCGAGCGAGTCGGCGGGGGCCCGATTGGCCGACCGGAGGGGGTTAGGCCGCGCCCCCTGAGCTGCCCACCACGAGCCCGTGAGCTATCGGCCAATCGGCGGTGGTGGGGGGGGGGCGAGACCGCCGCTCGAGCCGCCGTTCGGGCAGGCGCAGGGCAGTGTGCGCCGAGCCGCTGGGGAGGGGGTACAACGCGCGTGTTCCCTGGTGGTGGGTAGCTTTTTTAGGCGCGCTCGCTTCTCCTCGCGCTGTTTTCTGTGTGTATACGGAGTGAGGGGTGCAACTGCCGCGGAGAGGGCTGTTCTGCACCTCTTTTCTCTCTTCCCGATATTCTACGTATACATATAAGTATTTGCCGGTCTTACAGTATAATATTTATATGCACACACGCGCTCACTGAGGGTATTGTGACCCTCTCTCTCACTGCGGGCTGCCCTCACTTTGTGTTCCGTGTGCCAGCGGTAGTGCAGTGGGCGACGGGCTTTGCACGCGAGAATATGGGCAGCACACGCATGCACCGGGATAAAAGAAACAGAGTCAGTAGTCAGAGTGTGTGCCTCCTCCCTCTCCGACGCTTTCTCGTCTTTGATTCGCCTCTCTTCAACCCTCCGTGAATTTTCTTCTTTGTCTCTCCCTCTCTTTCTCCTCGAAAGTTTGTCTCCGACAGCGACAGGAAAGAATGCCGTGTCCCCGGCATTGGAATCGATCGACGGGGCCGTAGAAGAGGGCAAAAAGAGGAGGAGGAGGAGGTGCTTCGACATATATATATATGTATCCTTGTGGCGAATAAGAAGGAGGCTGTAGAAGAAGGACGAATGTCTGCGCTCTCGCTCTCTTGTCGCTTTCACATCGTCGTTCGCCATCAAAGTCACACATCACGCGCGTAATATAATACACTTTTGTTTCGCATCCTGGCTATGTTATCCAGGTATACATGCATAGCTGAACACTCTAGTCCTTCTCTTTGAGTCACCATCTTTTTCTCCTCCATACCATCTCTTTGGCTTACGTTGTACATAGGTAAATTTCAACCTATAGTGGTTTGCTTTTTTAGTGAAATTTATATTTATCTATGACGTTTTTTGTTTTGTAGCGACTGCTGTTGAGAGACTTTTTTTTTGTGTTTTCATTCCTGTAGTATGTTCTTTCGTAGAGATAAAATATGAATAATTTTAAGACATTGTACAACGAGAGAAAAAAAATGATGATATAAATGACTGTGTTATAATGATAATCTACATCGCCGTCTAGAGACTTGTTTTTTCATTTTTACGATTATGGACAGTAATTTCTCTATTGTATACACAGTAAAAATCACTGTACTCACTATATAAATTAACGTTCCAAATAGTAAAAATTCGTGTTTAATCATGACAACTTCTCTACGACCAAATAATACAAGATTACCCTTCTAGCATAGTAATTTTTATAATTTTTTTTTCCCTCTCGGTGTACTTATTTGTCAACCTTGAAATATTTGTACATACGAGGAGTTTATAGTTTTCATTAATTTGTTTAGTTATGTATAACTAAAAGTAAAAGACAAAAAAAGCTTATTTTCGCCAGTTGTGTGCTTTTAAGACCCTTATGGAAGTGTTTATACACTGCAGTTGCGTAATCTTGAATTCATCTGACAGCAGATGATAAAACCAAAACTATGAGCTTAATAGATGTCAAGAAAAGATGGAAAACAACTTTGGTGTATTGAGTATAGTGAATGGCTAGATTTTTTCATATTACATTATTTGTTTGATCCAATATTTCGACGTCCTCGTAGCATCATCACCATCAATCAGGATTGAACGATGAAAATCCGAAAATACATCATGACAGCGAACAACGATACCTTTTGCCTTTTGTGCATTTCTTTTGGAAATTATGTGGTTTTTGCGTGCACAAAAAATAAGATGGCAGTAAATTGATAAAACGGCACTTGAATACGTTTACGATATAAATATTGTGACACAACATCTCAAATTAAATGAAGGAGATGCTCATTGAATTTTTTAAGTATACCCTAAATTCATTGTAAGTAAAATTGTTCATCTTCCTCGAAATAAGTAGGTATTTACACCATAAAAAAGTGTCGTTGGAAACCTTCTCAATTCACTGCTTTATAGTTTGGTATATACTTTGTAAGGTATAAAATATGCAACTGTGAACGTCATAATCCATGTATACTTTAACAGTTACATCCTTGACGGCGACGCGTTGAGGATGACATCGAAATTTTATACCTGGCACAAAATCGCGTATTCGAAATTTCATTGATATTAATCCTAGCACAAATTAATACCCTTAATGTATAAATACGTCGTTGATGGAAAAAAAAAGTTTTTTTCTTCGAGTAATTTAAAACGAATCGCGTACTAAATCTCGGCACGCATCACTGCACTGCGTAAACGGCAAATTTGAAAAAAGAAAATTTCAGAACAGGCGTTCGTTTAAATAACGCGTAAAATAAATCAAATCTCCCTTTTTTTCCTCAAAACGCGCAGTAAAGTAACAATATATTATAACGTTAGTAGATAAGTAAACATGAGTCATAAACAGCAGCCGATAGAAACATCAAAATCAACGGCCGAAATCTCCATCGTTTTTTCGTCCCCCCACTCCCGCTATCTCGAGCATCGAAAATGGTAAGGGATAAAAAAAAAACACTCGCCCATCCGCACCGTGCAGCTATATATATGTATACAGCATCGCAACAACCTTCGTGTACATGACCTGTACGGGTGAATGTACGTTTATGCAACATCATCACATATACGCTTTAGGCTCAATGTTTTTTGGTTTGTAAGTGTATATAGAGAGTAATCGAATAATCTTTGACCTTTCGGCAGCTTATCTCAATTACATAGTCGTTTTGCGGCCAGCGGAAGGACTTGTGCACCAAAAAAGAAGCCGATATTTGTATATGTTTGTGTGTTAGTGTGTATATACATGACAAGAGCCTTACACATTGCACTCAATCAAGGAAATAAGTGTAGGTGATTTTGCGGTGATTGGTCCAAATGGTGTCCATCTATAAAGTTGAATCAGTCAAATTTCACTGCGAATCAGTAAAATGTTGTTTACTCATCACAATAAGTAAACGACTTTTCACTTGTAATTAGTCAATATTGACTAATTCGACTGATCTAACTTCTAGAGGGAGAGAGCTCATGCCGTCAAAACGTGTTAAATTAGCGAATATCCTATGAAGCTCTGCCAGGGAAAAATAAGGCTTTTTTGACGAATTAGCGCGTACGCGTTATCAACCACATTTTGTATAATCACAGATGATATTCGTACTCTGTTTGAACCAACAAGTGAGAATATTCTTATCACCGCATACTTTTTTTGTCATGCACAGTTATACCAATCAAATCATCGTTGTGAAAGCGCGAATTTCATTGAAAAATGACTCGTTTAGTTTCGCAGTTTTATATACTTGATCTAACATCAATGACTTTCTAAATAACAAAGCTAAATTAAGCAGTCACGCATGCCGGTGATAATGGAAGTTTCAATCTCTTGGATAGCCAAGCGATTTATTTTTCGATACTTAAGTAACGCGTACAAAAGTTTTGGGGCATGCAGTTCTAATTCCGCTCCTTGAGCAATCAATACCTATAGTATATAGGTCTGCTTGTGAGGTACGTATGACCTATACTTTGTACTGATATTTGATGATAATGGGTTATTCTGCAAGTGGGACAATGTACGTTGATTTTGTCAATATCGGAAGTAAGCGTAATTTAAAGCTTAAAAATGCCAGTTCTGACTCCCAGCTTCAGTCAAAGAGGATCTTTTTCTCGTTGCAATGGATCTTCACCATTTTTATTGGTTAAAACACGTGCCTCAGCCGTTCCTCAATGGACCTTTTTGCACAAGATACATCAGTAGGTATGTATACGAATATGAACATTAGTTATAAAGTGGCAAAATATATCGGATGGTGATAACTCAAATAGAAGTGAAACCTAAAATGAGATAGAAAGGGTATTGTTCGATTTATTATCACCGATGAAAAGTTATACAAAAATTAAAAATTTCATCTGCATACGTGAAATTTCGTTGTTTTTCTTTAAACTGATACATTTACTAACTCTCGATCGCTTGAATTTAACTAATTTTGTCACTCAATAGAATATTCCATGTCAGTTTACAATTAAAGTAAAAAACGGAAGACTTGCAATTTACAAATATTCCTATGCATTCTTATACTATATACGAGACTTTTTTCTTCTTCAAAAATTTACTAAGACTCTCTATCACAAAATGTTGTATACCTTTCGACGAAAAATCCTCGTCATGCTATCGTTTTTAGTATTCGTTTATAAGATAGAATAGGAGATAAAAAAACTCGAGATAAAGAATAAATCTTTTCCATTAATTTCTTTTTTTCAAAACTGAACTAATTCTGACAGAATCATCCATACATATACAGATACACATACAATAATATATACATATATGTAGTACAGCATGAACAAAAGGAGGAGAAGGACGAGCGCGTGCGTTTATCCATGCGAGGGAGAATATTGGAGTAAGGGGGAGGGGATAGTCTAACGGTTCGACCCCATCGACTTGGTCAACCCCTATACTCTCCGGTTAGCCCCGCGTGCGTTGCGTCCGATGCCCTCGCCGTCAGCCCCGTGACACAGATTTGACGCTCCTCGGCCTGTGCTGCTATTATTATACTTATACTTACGCTGCTTCCGCAGTCCACGTGCTTAGGACCGTATATATACACGTTTAGGGTCTAATTTTACACGTATAGAGGAATTCTCCCTTCATTTTTCACTTTTCAGGGTACCAAATAGTGCCAAATTTAAGTTTCAAGCTATACCTCTTGTATACTTTTTTTTCATTTGGTAGTAACCTAAATAGTAAAAAAAAAAAAAAAAAATCATAAAACACGCAATTCAGGTCTTGGCACATTTTTTTCAGCGTTAAGTGTAAAAGAATATCAATTTTTGTTAAAACAATAGACGTATTTTTATCTTTCGGGCTAATTAACGTAAAAATATCCATACCAAAAATAGGCAAAATATCTTTCCCACCATTTTTAAAGGTCGCTCTTTTCAATGGTGCCAATTTACATTTTGCTAATGTCCCGTTTGTTACCATATTTTAGCAAAATAAAATTAAAAAAAAAAAAACCCGGTTTGAATTTTAATTTTGGCCTTTTTGGTTCCCTTGAAAGTTGAAAAATGAAAGGAGAATTCCTATCATAGGTACATGGTGTATTGAGATCCACGTATGTACTTATAGGAGTAGGTTTTTTTTTTTTTTTTCAAGGATGATTACACTTTTTCGTGTTCATTTGTTTAATTGCAAGACAATATAGTACAATTACGTATGTTTGGACAACAAGTGTTGTCTTGAACAAGTGATTATCTAAAAGACTGAGTATACTTTTGCGTATAAAGTATGTCTGATGTCTTTGTCATCGGGTGTGTTTTGCCATGGTCTTCGACCGCAAAAAATATGTAACATATGTAACATTTATATCACCAAAACTAGTATAGGTAGGTAACGACAACCTCAAAGTCTCGCAGTTTGTGATGATGAAACGTATATGGAATCAATTGTTTAAGGATATCTGTAAAAGTATTTTGTAATACCAAAATATTTAACAAAGAGTATATTTAAGGCAGACCTATATAAAAAGGAAAAAATCCTACTAAACCATAAAATTTCGAGCTTCTCTTGAAGTACGGCAATTTTCAATGAAAACTTTTCTTAATGTCCTGCAGTCAGTGAAACCCTGATGTTCATCCCGGTTGGTTGACTTGGAGCAAAAAATAAGTATTTGCTACGGTTGACGTAGTGATAAGGATATTATAATGAAATATATCAAATGAAAAACTATTCGATTATAGAGAGATTTTGTTAACTGTTAATATGTATTAATTAAATAATAAAAAAAAAATGATTATATTGATTACATAAATATTAGAGGTCGGTGAAAAAAAATGGGAACAAAACCAAATAACTACCCGATAAGTATTAGTAACTTAGCTTGGCTGTTAACAAATATTGTTTACATCAAATCCAAAGTCTCGAGTTACTGTCAAGAAACGATTCATTGAGCACAAGTTTAGTAATCCTTTCTATGAGTGTTTAATTACGAAGAATTTATATCACCAAAAAGCCGCTTCTGTTTTAAGGGCACAGTTTGGAATTGAGACAAAAATTAATCATACAAGCTCTTGCTAGGCAAAAAAAAAAATCAATTTGCATTTCAGGGAAAGAGTGATAAATGCAGTTGATGTTAAAAAAGGGTGTGTTGAGAGAGCTAAGGTGTCCTATAGGCGTCGATAAAATCGATGCTGCGGCTATATATGCATCATCTGACCTATGCAATTAAAAAAGTTCTTTGATAAGTGGATGTGAACTTTTCAAAGTTTAGCGTTGAAAACTTTTTTAAACATTTTTCCCAAATTACGTGAGGTTCAACCTAACTGAAAACTATATTGAGCTCAGTTGCACCACCACTTTTAAATGATGAATCCAACAGCTGAGCACATTGTATTCAAATAAATAAATAGATGAAAAAAAAAAAAAAATCATTTCGAATCGCATAACAATCAATGAAATAATACACAGTACCCACACTCGTATTTGTATAACCTACACCTATAGGTGCGTTTTTTTGGTTGTCGAGGCGGTGGGCTTTGCATAGATTTTTGTGCAAGGTTTTACAGGCTCACGACATTAATTTCATATTCCCATGCAGCTGTAACGTAATAACGGTGCGAAACAACGAAAAGAAGGGGTCGGAAGGGGGTCGCGAGCTTTTTGCGCTTGGACCTAATTACCGATACGCCGCGCGCGTCATTATAAATAGCCGATCGTTATATCGGCACTGCTTTACGTATAGGTATGTGTATATAGGTACGGGGAATGGGGGGGTTGAATCTGGTACCTCTACGTAACACGTATGCCGTATATATCTATATGTATCATACACTGCACGTACTGCGATATTCAACTCTCTCTGGCGTGTCCATAACGGCGTGTTGTATATCGGATAAATAAAACAGATAGCCTCGCTTGCATTTATACGTGTATATGTGTAATATATAGACGCGCGCTTTTACGAGTAAGAGGGAGTCAGTGGGGAGAAGAAGGGTTGCGGACTCGATTACGCGTGTCGACACCCTCTGTTGTCGCCAATGCTGTTGGGGAATCTATACATAGGTGCACTTATATGAAGAACAGCATTTGTACGTATATGGGTATGGGTGTACCTTATGATGCACACGCAGTGCAGTAGGCAAGCGGTTACAAGTGTATATCTATATGTATGAGCTGCAGGGCATATATGTGCAGCGACATAGTAATCGGCGTCACCTCGCCTCGTTGCCCGATGATGCATCACGTTATTTCTCCATGTGTCCGTAAATGCTGCACTGGCCTAGTAATGTTACCGAAATTTCCACCCTCTTGCTACTGTAATTGGATGAAGGTATGTTCAAGGAGGTAGGTACGTTGCCGATCTTCAACCCTTACCCGTTACTTCTTTGGGTGAGCACACATCCGTCTGATTATACTCACTTAGATGATGATTAAGGTGTGTAAATATGTACGTTTTTGATAAATCTATACATAAGTATTAATTGAAAGCCCTTTTTAAGATTTTGTGTGTCGAATGAGTTGAATGAAACACCTTTTCGTTAGAAAACAGTACCATGCTATAAGCATACATACTTTTAGGTTTTCACGTTTTCAGCCCCACTTGTCCAATTTTTAGGACGACTCTGCTTAAATAAGAGAACTGATGCTCGTGCAGTAAATGTTATACTGCCTGTATCGTAAAAAAATAGTGTAAAGACAACGGAATAATAAAATATCACCATTTAATAAAAACTGAGAGGTGATCAACGAACCGTTCGGAGTAAAGTAGAGAGAAAATGAATAAACGTTGCAGTTTTTTTTCAATTTTTTATGTTACGGTGTTTTGATAGCGATTTTGTCCTAGCCCATTTTAGGCTTTCTCAGATACGAGTTTTTTTTGTAGAAATTATACTTTCGTTTTATCCAAATTAAACTCATATTTGCAGTTTACCAAATATGATATATTTGATATATGATATATTGATATATTAGATAGTTTATAACTGTGTACTGTGTATTGTATACGCGCCCAAATATTTTGATTTGAAAATTCTCGGTGTCAATTAACAATGATCTCACTACTTTTTTCATAAAGTAACCAACAACATGCTATTACCTTAACTGGGATGAATATCTTTAAGAGTATAGTATACTGAGAATTTTGTAAATTTTAGGTTAAATATATTTTTGAGTTTCGTGAATTACTCAATCGCCTACGTTGCAAAATGTGCCTTGAAATGTGTAAATTAATTGATAATAAACAAAAGAAAAGTAGCATTTTTTTTCTGTCTCACGGAGTATCAGCTTCCGCATTAAGTATAAATACCGTATATGTATTCTTTCAAACAAAAACCCATTTCGACTGATATTGTAATACAGGCCAACCCGACTGTGATATAAATATATTAAAATTTTACTGTCAACGTTGATTGGATGGAAGAGAAAAAAGAACCCGGGTACACCCCAGAAGACTCGTCGCACGATCGGAAATAATCTACACCAACCAAGCACCGGCACATCACCGTACATATAC
>NW_019379632.1:276920-374249 GCF_000648655.2 Copidosoma floridanum
AAAAAAAAAAAAAAAAAAAAAAAAAAAAAAAAAAAAAAAAAAAAAAAAAACTCACACTATGCAAATATATTCGTTTTAAAAAGAAGAGTGGGGGAGTCAGCCCCGGAATCCGCAGTATAGAGGATATTCGATGAAAAAAGAAGAAAAGAAGAGACACATCGCGCCAAACGAGGGAGCTGCAACGATGAGCCAAAGGAGAGGATGAAAGGATTACGGGCGCGTCAACGCCGATGACGGAACGGTTGGCATCACCCAACTACGTATTATATACACACACGCACACATATTTGGCTGCAGCACAACACGGTATCCAACACTTGTGTTCCCGAGCAGTTTGCATTTACAATGGGAGAAGGTTTATCGGTGGGAAAACTGGGGTGGCTGATTTTCTGCGCAACGCGAGAGAGAAGAGATACGACGCTCTCGCGCATCCATCACGCGACGTCACCGTGATTATGCCTTGCTGTAAGTGTACCGGTAAAGTATTGGCCCCTCGGTGCTGGAAAACCCTTACCTCTCTGGGCCGATCGAACCCTCTTTCCTCCGTATTATTTCCAATCCAAGGTACCAAACTTGCTAATTGCAGGAGATCGGTAAAAAAATCGGATCGGTAAATGCGACCCTCTAAGGGAGATCGGTAAGAGCAGGGTTGCGTCTCTGGACAACAGATGTGCTGCGAGCGCGTGCCACCCATTGTGCCCGTATTCAAATGAGCCGTCTAATGTATTACGTTTTGTGACGTGACTCGTTAAAGACGCATTTTACTCGCCGATTTAAGATTTCATCGGCGGCGACTTAGGGCCACCCGATTTTTTCATTCTCCGTTCATATCAGGGTTGTTATTTTTTCGGGTATATACTACACGTCCATAGATGGGATGGATCTCTCGCCGTACATTGGAAAACGATTTCTGTGTGGGTAATTGATTCAATATCGTGGCGGTCCATCGGGGATCCGTAAATTGCCAAATGATACGCGGGTCGGTAATCCTTGGATTGTTAGCCGCATGAATAGTATTACACGTGTTTGGTGCTTCGTAGTAACCAAACGTTGGGAGGCGTTTCATGTAGATCATTTAATTGAAAAAGTTACAATTATATTACTTGGAACCACGTCGTTGCAATATCAGCTCGCACGTGCGCTAATAGTCTCTCGGTATCAAAAATGTACGGAAAAAATTCCCTGCAGCGTTAAATCCTCGACTCCTCCTTTCTTTTCCACGCACCGATTGATTACTTAGCCACCGGTTGCATACGCAAGTATGCCTCGAGCGAGGGACAAAAAAATAATCGTTCGAATTCCATCGGTACGAAAAAATGATCCATCTCCCCTAGCTCCCAACAATCGAAGCGTGCATCATCTGCGTGCATGCTATGCATGTATGAATGCAGCGTAAACTCCCTCCAGTTGAAAAAACATAATAATTTATCTACTATGTCCGCACGAGAGTTGAAAATGTAGATCAATGACTAGGAAGGTATAATTGTTTTCCAAAGTCAATCGAAACGAAACAAAACTGCTCGTAAACAGTGTATACAGTAATCAATTTACACATAATATGTTGCATGACTTTTTGCCCGAGCATCAGAGACATAATATATATATATGTAGAACGCCGTGTGCACAACTCCATGTGAGGGCACACGTTTTGACTCTTTTTTTTTTTGTTATTTTTTTTTTGTTCCTTCTCATCTTACCCGAGTCTGTTCGCGCGAAGATGATGGATCGGTGGGTCCTTTTCATCTGCGCGTGCAGCGATACACGTACATGTACATCAACCGTATTCGTCGTTAAATACGTACATCTATATACCTATATACAGCCCCGCTCGACAATGTTTATCGGCGATTAGATGCGCGCACGCGTATGAGACTCCTTTGGGCCCTTTTTCTTCTTTGTCTCGTCGAACCGATTCCCCGGGCGTTCCGATCTTTTTTTTTGTTTTCTTACTTTGATCTTCGTTATGGGTACGAGTTGCTGTTATTTCAGCGAGTTTTGAGGAGTGAAGGACAGCTGCAGCGCAAGGGTGAAATGATCGAGCGATCGTCCAAGGCCCTCCTCCTGTTATTTCAAGCGATGAGCCTAATATCCTTTTCATACGTATTGGTGTGGATGTATATACGTGAGGTACGGATTTAATTGCGAATCGATGGATGTGGCGCGCGAAAGCTTTCGCTCGCGCGTACCCTCGGAAGGCACTATTTGCGCTTTTAAAATGGAAATGACAGATGCGAGGCCTTTTTATTTATTTTATTATCTAATCGTATACGTAATGCGTTCGGGTGTACATCGATGCCAAACATTGAGCCAAATGTGTGTATACCTGTGGTCGTGACGCGTGTGCGCTTTTATCAGTGGCAACGGAGGAGATAAAGTTGCACTTTTCGGCCTCACAATCCTCTCTGGTTGATAAGCCACTGAATCAAAGCTAATCTTTGCAAGCAATGGGTCGTATAGAGGTATTGGTTGAGTAAACGTTTATTCTGTGTTTATGTTAGATTGTAAATTTCTTATGGAAAAGTTTTGTGTGTCTGGGCTAAAAATGAATGACTGTCGAACGACTTGAATCGAATGTGTTTGATTGAATGGCAGCTTGGCTGGTTACGTGTGAAATTTACAATGATAATAATAGCATATACTTTTTGCAGTTTAGAAAGTATTGACGTATCAGTGTATGTCTGTTAAAACAAGAAATAGATGATAATTACGTAGAGATAATACCGCAAAAAAAGAGAGAAATAATAAAAAATCATAATAAATAAAGAGTAAAAGAATTGTAAAAGTAATTAAAAGTTAACAGATGTAACGATAAGAACAAGTTATTATCCAACAGCGTCACATTTTCGTGATGCAAACTTGATGGTCAGACAGATTTATTAGTGGTGGGAAAAATTTTTAACAATTTCCAATGGTAAGTTCCTCTTCGAGTCTTCATCTTAAACATTGGTTTCGCCCATCAATGCCCATCAACGAGTCAAGAAATTTATCTCGTCAAGATCTTTAACTCAAGATGATCTTGAGTACATCTGGTTCCTGAATTTTGTGAAGCGAATATAAAATTTTTGATTAAACAGTTTTTAAAAAATTGCAACAAAATTCAACAAGTGAATTTTTGTTATTTCTTGAAATATTAATCGACAAAGAAATCAAAACTTTTTTCGTCAAGCGATATAAAAAAAAAAAAAAAAATGTAATAACTCCATAGGTAAATTAATTATACACCAAGTTTACAAGCTAAGAAATAGAAATCCAATAAATAAAATTAAAGTGTTAATAATAACAAAATTAATTTCAAATTGTATACTCGTACTTTCATAAGTGAATCGTATGTTGTAACTGTAAATAATAATATATATTATAAAATAGGTATTGTACCTAAAACATCACTTGTAAAATAAATATATTTTTTTCATCATTAAAAAACGATACTTTCACTGTTTGAAAATAATACTGAGAATTTTTAATAGAATGTCGATTGTTTGTTAACTCAAGACTGTGTATACTTGTACAAAAATATTCCAAAAACGAGATGAGACTCAAAATTTTTAACATTTTTGAGAACAATACCAAGAGTCAGCAAAAAGTATTGTTTGTTCAAGTAGATATAGAGATGAATAATACTACAGATAAAGATTGCTTTTAAATAGAGTAGTTCGTAAAGTGCGCTCGATTTTTCAATAATTTACTCGATTTTATACTCCCACAGAAGAAAGAAAAAATAAAAAGTCCACAAGTCTACGTACGGCAAATAGAGAGAGGAAAAAATCGATATCCGCGAGCAGTAAAATCCGTGCTCTTTGGGCTTAGACATTTTTTTTTTTTTTTTTTTTGATGGCTCGTGCGAGTGTATCGAGAGCCGGAGAGGCTATAAAAATATCGAGGAAGTAAGAAGAGAGTGGCGTCGAGAAAAGAAAAGACGAGACGAAAACACTCGCGTGGGCCCAGCTTGTCTTTATATTTTATACAATAGGTGTAAATAATAAATCGAGAATCGAGACGTGCGATGATGGCCTGGGTGCAATAAAGTGGCGGCGGGAATGCGGGTAACTCCGGAATTATAGCGCCGTATGTCGCATCAAGTCGTAAAAAATTGGGGATCACTCAGAGTCTTTAATTAAATTGACATTTTTTACTTAAATACGTGAATTCGGGAAAAATGCGTCTGGTTGAACTACTGAAGTATACTTTAAAGAATTACTTTCGATTGTCAGTGAAACTGGTGATGGAGAAAATCGTCTAAAAAAAAAAACTTTTTTTAAATCACCTAATGGACATGATAAAACTGATGGTAACTGGTGATAGCTTTATAAAAAAGCCTCCGAGTTTGAGACTAGAGAAGTTGTACGTTGATTCATGTAAAAAACTGTCGAGGATGTTTGCCTCGAGATTTTTCAACGAGAGTAGCACCCAGTACCTGGGAAAGGCGGAGTAACTGATTATTGGCTGATTTTCTCATAAAAATAATGTTTAGCCCTCCCCGAGATATCTTTCGGTGAAAGCGCAAACATTTGGGACATTTGAAGAAAAAAAATCGTTGCATTTGTGTAGGAATTATCCTCGAAATCAATACAACTAGGGTGTGTTTAGACCATCAATGTGTCGACGATGTTCTGCGACCAGCTAAATTGGCCAGAAAAAAAAAGGTTTTGGCCAAAAACAAGACAACAATATGTTCCAAAAAACATAAGTTGTCCTGGAATGTCTGAACAATATTTGTGCGTAGGTACTTTTTTAGACGGATGAATTTATTTTACCTTGACAAGTAACCAACATATACTTCGATATCGCACATCTACTGCAAGAAACCATATATACTTTGGTAATATCATCGATTGGCTAAAGACGATTGTGGTATTGTCTATTGTCTGAGTAAAAACAACAATAGTATTAATCACTCATGGACCAAGAAGTATAGTTGGTGTTTTGTTCTATGCACGTGATTTTTCTCTCTGCAAGTTTATTTCGTTCTTGTTTTGTTACTATTCATAAATCTGACATTAAATAAACACTTATTATTGCTCCAAGTGTTTCTCAAAGATCGAAAAATATTACTCGATGCTTTTAAATTAAAAAAAAAACTTAAGGACGCATAAGATTTATTTTTTTGGTACAAATTTGTTGAAACGAATTATTATTATTATTTCTTTTTTTTCAACAAACTGCAAAAATCGCTTTTTTGAGTCAAAAAAATTATTAAGATTTTTTGGGTCATTTCAAACAAAAAGTCTCTTATCATTTTTTCATAAAGTTTTACGAGTTATCGACAATTTAATGATTGAAATAAAACAGAAATAGACATTATCAAGATTAAAAAAAGTATGAAAACTTTGATTGTTCGAGTTTACGGAATTTTTCACCCATTCATCGAGCATCCCTTAATAATATCCTGAAGAGTCAATATCGATTATTTGATACTAAGGCCCAAATTTTCAATTATCAAGGGTATATCGAAGGGTGTATACTTGTGAAGATCGCAAAAATAGAAAGAAGACTTGTTGATTTTGAATAATCCTAGGAAAAACTAATATAGAAAATAGGAGACAATAGAAGTGAATAAACAAGACGGAAGAATTGTGAAAAAATACAAATACAGTCTTGGTGCAGAAAAGCGGATGGAGGAAAAGAGAGACAAGAAGGCAAGGTAAAAATAGCTAACAGAATTGAAGATCTCAGCCAACGGGTGAAAAGACATCCCAATCAACGTCGATGATTTATGCGAAGACGTTAGATACATGACAATTATGGGGAAAAAGAGGATCACGACCGGCTCAATTATAAGCAAAAAATAATATTGAAAGCAAGACAATGCAAGTGTTGAGTTTGAAGAGTAAATTGAAATTGTAAAAAAGTATAAAGAAGTGAAAAAGTTCCTTAGATCTGTATCTAAGTTGTAATTATAATATTACTTAAAATTAATCTGTTTTCTATGTTCGTTCAATTAAAAGTAACCCCACTGATTAGTCACTGTGCGGATAAAAAAAAAATACAAAAAAACACACAAACAGCTTTAAATTCATTTAATTTATCTGGTTTATTTTTGCAGTACCGTATGTTAATGAAAAAGTGTTTAAATCAAAAAGAACAAGTATAAAAGATAAAATAAAGTTGACATGAAACAAAATAGAAAGTAAAAGTTCTTATATTTATGATAGTGAGAAGGAGGTTGTTGGGTATGGTTTTCAATGTAAAATGTGTGTTGCTAAACTTTTATGTATGAGGAAATTGGATGAAATAAAGGATACATAAATAGTAATACATGAGATAATCAAATTTACATTTTCTGATTAACTGTCTTATGTGTAACAATACAATTGTGATGAAGGTAAAAAATATATAGACTATCATTGACGTGTTTGATAAATACGTTGTATATGATGGCATAATAATTATATAAATATAATTCCTTAACAGTTTGATGTTGGTAAAACATTACATCACAAAGAAACTGGTGTTTGTAATAAGAGCTATTATGATTAAAAAGAAACATGAGAAAAAATGCAAATACAAAATTTGTAAAACTATTTAAATTCTTAAGCGAAAATTATGTTAACAAAACAATCGAAGCTAACGTAGTTATCAGTAAAATGTAAGTAAATATTGTTGACCGTTCAAACATTTTCACGAAAACACATTTTTCCAATTTCTGTGTGAAATTTTTAATATTTTTAAATTCTCAATAGAAAAATCCGGTTTGACACGAAGTAAGCAATTAATAATGTGCTTTATACCGGTGACGAAGAATAGGTTATCATGGAACAGAATGTAATTTTTTTTTACAAAATAATAAAATGTGTTTAATGTGACATTTGTTCCATATATATATGTATATATATTCCTCGCATCATAATTTTTTCGTGGTGTTAGATATTAATAACAGAATGCGATACCTCATAGAAAATTACGTTGGAACTCGTTGGGAGGTAATCGTGAAACCGGATGCAATAATAAGAAACTTGATGGATAATAAGAAAAGATATTATATTAGAGATCGTATAAAGCATAGAAACTGGCCAAAACACTCCTATACACGGTATGCTTACCTCGTTGTTATCTCACTTTATTTTGAATTATTATTATGTGAAAAATGTGCGAAGTGACACTATTAATTGGATTGTAAAATTTAAAATACAGTTTGTCGTTTAAAATATTAAATCTCGCATCAAATATAACAATCATAAATTTGGAATTCCAATGTTTAATTTCAAAGTAACCACATACTCGTATATCGATATTGCTCTATTGAGTATACATAGTTTCATATTGTTCTCCCATAGAGCAAACACACCTGTAATAATTTAACCAGAAGATGCGTGTTTTGCGGATGGCTTTCTAAAGCTCTTCATTCGTTTGCTGTATCATGGCAAGATCACGCTTCCTTTTGTATTAGCGACTGACCCTCCTCTCATCCCTTTGTGCGAGAAGTGGCAACTAATTGTGGTCGTATATTATTTAATATTCCTTCGATCGCTCCTCCTCTTTTTCTTTTCTTTTATTTTTCAAGAAGAAAAAGAATTCGGTTCGGTCTCCTGCGGGGTGGTGGACTTTGGTCGAGGAGGTGCCAACTTCGTTCGTTTGGTCAATCCGACACTAGGTTCTACGAACCAAAGGTGACTTTCGAAGATTCCTCCTTCTTCACACCAGTTAAAAAAAAAAAAAAAAAAAAAAAGAAAAAAGAGAAAAAAAATAGCTAGATCATCACATTTATAATTATTTTTCCACAGCTTGTCAAGATCCAAAGCACCGAAAGAAAAATTTTACAAATTACTTGGCGCCAAAAACCATTTTGTGGAAACAAGTTGCACGAGTAGCTCAACATATATATAAGCGTTCACCTAGTTTTGGTTGGATAAAATAACGTTTTGAAAAATAATTTGTCACTCTGCGAAAAAAAGCTTGCTTCTTCACCTGGCAAGCCTCGAGGGGTCGGAGCCAACGCGGTGGATTCGATTACCATCATTGGTTTTTGAGATTTTTTTCCTCAAATTTTTTAACTCAGTGGGACCGCCAGGAGATCCTTTTTTGAAGGATTTAACGTTTTAGTCGGTAAAATGCCGAACCCATACATGTATGGGGTCCATATGGGTGTATTCAACACCATTCCTATACGTTGGCCTTTCGTCAACTCATGGGTTTTTAGATAATTTTCGCCTTCTCACTATTGAAACAAAAAATGTTCTGCTCAATCTAATTGTATATTACTGTCTCTACATGCCACACACCTGTGTTTGTCCCGATCATAAAACTATTCGATTATAGAGGCTTTGAAGCTGGTCAAGAGACGGTGGATACCGTTTTTGAATGAACCTCCCTTTTTTGAATAAAAAAATTGTGGTAGTTGCATATTTTATGGATCTTTATGAATTCATAAGAAAAATTTCTTTTTACATACAATAAATGACCAATTTTAAAGATAATTCCATAAATAGGAACAAAGTAGTACATAACCTATTTTTTGAACTGTACGTATTATGGCACCAAACTTCAACGAGGAATTTTTATATTTCTAGCAAGCAAATAAACGATATAATTATTATTTTTGTTAAATAAAATAGTGTTACGCAAGTGAAAAAACTTTAATTGTCTTAAANGATATACTTCTAGTTAACAAACAAACGAAATAATTATTTTTATTAAATAAAATAGTGTTATGCAAATAAAAAAACTTTAATTGTCTTAAAACAATACACTAAATCTACGTTTTTTAAAAAGTTATATAAATAGGGACATAAAATGAAACAATAGGTATAACGTTTCATAACTATGTACATTTTGGTCTTATAATCTTTTTATAAAATAAAGTATTTCAACAACTAAGAGCCATATTTAAAAAATAGAACAATAATGGTAAATTTATAGCGCACCAGCTAATACCAAAATTGCTACTTTAAAAGCTCACAGTTAAGAAAAAAAAATTAAAGATGTAAGTGTGATGAAATTTGTGTTCATAATAGAGACATTTACCTTATTATATTTCTCAAGAGACCATCGCAAAGTGGGAAAATGAGTCTCAAGAAACGAACTTTTGAGGTTTTTCCTGACTAAATTAAACTATTATATGGATTTGCATACGTCAATATCCTCGTGTTCGTTACAATCGTCATGTAACTCCATGTAGGTAATTACGTTCAGTTGTCAGTAATGCGTATATATTATATGTAATCGCACGGGCTGAGAAAAACATTATACAACTACTTAATTACCTAACTACATGACAAATGACAATTAATTATGAAAGAAATTTTATGTATAATTTATACATGCCCACCCCTACACTAGCACTAGATCGAGCCGATGCGACGATTTTCTTATGATTATTTCGAATGTATGAGGTATTGGTATCCGAAAAACGGTCGAGATGGGGGTAAGGCAAAACATATCCTGCCTCGAGGCTTAAAAAAGACGTAAATTTACATGAGCTATTGGCGGTATTGGAGTTGCTCGGGTCCTAATAATTATAATTAATTTGAGATGGATAATAGAATTTAAGCAGCCGACAATTGTAAAAAAATTTTCAACACTTTTTCTCAGCTAAAATATAGATTATAATTTTAAATTTAATTTGTAGACTCAATACTATCAAGATAGTTGAACCATTTTATTTTTCATTTAATTCATTTATTGGCGTCGTATCGAATATACATATGCCAGTACACTACTGGTTACATTTAATGATATTTACATACATTTATACATACAATACATTGGTTTGAATATAAGTAAATTATTGAAACATTCGTGCGCTTAGAATACTAATGTTGCGCTTAACAATTCATAAAAATACAAAGTAAGGCTGGTCCTTAGAGTGCGTAATTAATTGTTACATTTATTCTATTAGTACGTATTTAAATAGTAATTTTAGTTCCATAAATGAAGCTCTTAAGAGCATTAATCACAGCCAAGTTGTTTTCTTGAATTAATTCATATATATTACATGGTCCGAATAACTTTAATCTGTAGAGTTCCCCGATTAGTTCTGTTCGGTGCTTTTCGTGAAGAGGACACGCAAAAAATACATGGTTTGCACTTTCGCATTCTAGACCACATTTACATATGTCAGAGTGTACAGCTTTAATTTTGACTAGCGATTGTTTTAGTGAATTGTGGTCCAACTTTACCAACTTGTACATTCTGAACAGTGACATCTATTATACCGATTCAGAAGTTACGAAGTTGTTTACCACAACGCAACTTACTGACAACAGGTAAGTTACCAATTAAAAGGATTCCTTGTCTTATCAAAAGTTGATAAGTGAGGTATTTATTATGTTTTTTATGGCTATATATTCATTTAAGAAAACAGTTGTGCAATATTTTACATTTACTTACTTGACAGAAGAGGGCAATTATGTTTGTTATCCAATCATTATTTTGTTATGTTAATGAATAAAAACATTAATTTATACGTATAACTAACAGAGTGCTCGATAGGTAAGTGAAATATAGGCAGCCATCTTTACTTTCTTTCACTTATATATTTTATTTACTCGGAGCAGTCGGAGCATTTCGAAGCATGTAATGATCATGAATGATATAAGCATGCAGAGTTGCAGACATGCAGTTGTAGAGAGTAAACTGCACGTCTGCAGTCGTCGAACCTAATCTCTGTCGACGTGCACGTCGGCAGGGGCAGATCAGCTGATAATATTTTCGAATATCGCGAACGCGACAACATCCGCGAGTACAACCGCGTGGAGTGAAGCCAGAGAGTAAGAGTGTAGTGCATCGACAACTACCTCTCCTTGGAAACAAAGGGTTTTGCAGATGAGTCCAATGGTTGTCGACGACGACGTGCTTCTGTGAGAGTCGAGGAGGTCAACGACGACGACGTCCACACAGCGTAGATATATCGAGGTTGGTACATCAAGTGTTGATGTCTTTGTCTGCGGCACCGTAGACAACACAACACGCATAATACTTATCTACTTTGCATTGCCAATGCAGCTCAAGTACTTTGACTTTCAAAAATGAAGTGCAAATGAGTACCTTCTTATTTCGTATTCTATTGTCGTCGTTTCTGTGAATACTAAATATTACCTCTGTACAACAGAATACGTCTCCGTATGCTCGAACGGCAGCAGTGCTCGGATAATGGGTAACCAAGGGAGCAACCAGCCCCTTAGGTTGAGGGAGCCTCCTCACCGAGCTGGAGCCGGTGCCCACCATGATCATCATCGCGAACCGCAGCACCACCATCATCACAGACATGGAGCAAAAGAGCATCCTCCACCCTCGCCTAGCAAACAGACGGACCAAGGACAGGCCTTTATTTTTGATAAAAAAGACAAAATTATGGTCTTTCAGTCCTCCCACGAAGAGGAGGAGGAGCCATACTTTGCCAAGGTACAGCTGCTCTTTTGAAGGATTTTCATTGCACTCTTATGTTCTTGTTGATATGTTGACAATATAATCTCATTGTTATCCAAACGACAACTTAAAAGTGTCGTCTTGTTATTGCTGTGAGCCATCAAATTCATGATTGATTTTATTGCTTACTTTTGTTGTATTCATTTAATGCCAATTTCATTATTACTTTTCAACTAGATGTCCTTATATTAGTAACCTCTTATTAATAATCAGCTAACATGTGGCAAGTTGTTAGAAGAATTAATATGAAACTTTTGTGTGCCGTGTGTTTTTGTATCGCGTTATTAACATAGAAGGATGATGTTAAGGAGGCACATAATTACCACGGTGCTCGACCTCGCTCTCATACAGTCTCTGAAGGAACAACCAGTAAGAATTCCGACAGAAAAACTTTGCCAACTGTGTTCAAATGGGAAGGTGGAGGCAAACAAGTTTTTATCAGTGGTACATTTAATGATTGGAAAACTTTGCCTATGGTGAAAAGTCATGGTGATTT
Source organism: Copidosoma floridanum (assembly GCF_000648655.2). The sequence continues at coordinate 288,781 of NW_019379632.1, forward strand.
TGTAACGATAATTGATTTACCGGAAGGTGATCACCAGTACAAATTTTTCGTTGATGGGGAGTGGAGGCACGATCCTGGCCTTGTAAGTGATGTTTTATAATTGTTTATTTTGTTTAAAAAATTTAATGCATATCTGTTGAGTAAACAAATGATTTCCACTGTCTAGAAAATCGTCGATAGTGGAATGGGCTCTAAGAATAATTGTGTAACCGTAAGAAAATCAGACTTTGAAGTCTTTCAAGCCCTTGCAAAAGACAGCGAAGCCATTAGTAGTAGTGCCCAAACGGAATATGGCCAAGAGATACCTCAACATAAGCCTTGGGAAAAAGTTTCTGGGCCTCCAATACTGCCACCGCATTTGTTACAAGTTATACTCAACAAAGACACGCCTTTATCGGTAAGATGTTACTGTTAATTGTGTATTTACAAAGTGTACGCCGCGAATGAAACAGAATCAGTGTGAACAATAAAATTTATTTGAAACACTTTATAGTATCTGTTTGCTCTGAGACATAAATAAAAGTAAAATCTAATACTTACGAGCAAATTTTTATAACAAACATTAATACCAATAATAACAAGAATATTTACAATTTTGTTTGCAGTGCGAGCCTACCCTACTACCGGAGCCGAATCACGTAATGTTGAACCACTTGTACGCCCTAAGTATCAAAGATAGCGTCATGGTGCTCTCCGCGACGCATCGCTATCGCAAAAAATACGTGACGACGCTACTCTACAAGCCTATCTAAACAAGTTCGCATCCCCATCCACTTGAATAGCTAACGAACTACTCGCATTATAAACACATGTTTGCCCACCCATGCAACGTCGACTAGGGACTTTGGAAAAAAAAAAAAAAAAAAACCAGTCCAAACAAGCGCAGCTTTACACTTAGCGAATCTTCCCTAAGAGATCATTGTTCTTTTTAGTCGTGTGATTTAACGAATGGTGTGTGACGTAGACACCCGTGTATATTTATACATACACGCATAATACACCAATGTGAACAAGGTTTATGCCATTGTGAACAAGATAAAGAGAGAGAGTCATTTGTGGTGCGTTGCGACCTCGGAAATTGTAACATATGTAATTAATTTATTAAAACTTATGCTCATAGTTGATTGTAACGAAAGAAAAAGAGAGTGAGAAAGATACGAGGAAAAAAAAGAAAAATTTTAGAGACTATAGAAAGTAATAAATAACAAATTTGTATAGTATACACGATATCATGTGATTTTTCATACTCTTCTTCTAAACGTAGTTATCTGTGATATCCTTGACGTAAGCGTACGGAGACTCGGATCGTGTTCTCAAGAAATACGAGCCGCGAGCCGATTTGTCGACATGCTCGCCCAGCAGTATGATTTTCTCGTTGTCGCAGTCGCCGGCCATATACTTGTCCCAGTTCTCGCATTGCTTGGCTCGCAAGCCCACGTTCGAGTTGATGCTTTCCGTGAAGTACTGATAAGATCTGCCGTGACTGCAAGCATCTGTTTGATTGAAAAAAAAAAAAAAAAAAAAGAACTGCAGTCTCCAAAACACCGCGTTTATTTTGTAAATAGACCGTAGAAATGTAAATATCGGCAATACCGATGAGCTCTGGCATACAACAGCAGCCGGGCTGCACTGCGACGCCGGCGTTCGGATAAAAGTCCACGTGTCCGAGCGGCTTGAGGAATCCGAGGACGCCACCGCACGAGTGGATGATGTCGACGAACTGAGCGTCGGTCGGATCGAGGCGGCCCTTGTCCATGGCCAACAGATGGAAGCCCGGCAGAGCTGGGTCCAGCCCTGTTACTCGGCCCAGCTTGCCCGACGTTACGTGCTCGCCTGTATTGCCCGCCACGTGCGCTCCCAACGAGTGGCCTTTTTTTCAATACCAATCGGACCATTATTCAATCATCTTACAATAGAAAAGGAATAAATGCGAATTTGCACGGGAATAATCCAAAGCACGAGATTTTAACCAAGTTCTTTTGGTAGATTTTGACTATCCGCCTCACCTCGTGTAATTTGTTCACAGCGGAAGGCGTTTTTCGTACATCTTGTCGATTTTAAGGTGGTCATATCATAATCTTTTTTTTTAACCGATCAAACTGTCAAATTTAGTTTGAAAAAAAAAAAAAAAAAAAAAGAATCAAATTTGATCCAAAGACTCGTTGAACAAACAAGTACATGATGTACCTATTTGAATATTTTATGCTGTTCGCGTCGCGCGCTTATCGCTACTAACCGATAAAGTGTACCCTATTGGTGTCCATGCCGGTCTGCCGTGCGAGAAAATCTATGAACTCCGCGGCCTTGGCTCCCACTTTGCCGGTGTTGCGCATCGGGCCCAGGTAGAACGTGCTCGCCGCCAGGGGCTCCCAATTAACGACAAACACGTTGTAATCCCCGCGTGCCAAGTACTCTGAAAAGTCCATTTACAAATCTGGATTTACTCGCCGACCTTGTACCGATTTTAATACGCAAATACATGTAAATTTCACGTATGAATTTCATATCAAGTAAACCCCGCCGGGGAAGGAAACAACGGAAAGTCTGAAAGATGATTATACCTTGCTTCATGTTCACTATGCTCGCGCTGAAGGCACTGGACTTCCAGCCGTGAGTGATGAACTTGGTGGGTCGCGAAGCCGAAAAATTCGAGCTCGTCAACGAGTCGGTATCGTTGACGAAGAGCGACGAGCCTTCCGTTGGATTAGATCTGTCGAATCGTCAATACAAAGCAAATCACCCTACGTACTCTAACTGGAAATTGCCTGACCGTTAACTAATTTAAAAAATACATGAAATACCATCGCTTTAAAAAAAAAACAAAAACAAAAAAAAACCCCTTGATTAAACCAAGGAATACAAAGTACCGTGTGTACAAAATAAAGCTGATGGGTTGTTCGAGTATGCTGCGGGATTCCTCGGGATCCTCCCCCTTGAGCACAGCGACCTGGGGCTGGCCCTTGCCGTCCGGCATGAAAATCCAGTACTCCCCGTAGTCGTCGTATTTCTCCTTCAGTCCGCTTTCCCAGGCCACGCTCGAGCTGGTCAAGAGCGCGCTTACGATCAACAGCGGGCCCAGGGTCATGGTGGCTTGTAATTTTTCTTTTCCCTTTGTAAGCCGGTATAAGGGGGGGAAAAACAAAAAGATGCACCGAAAACCCACCGGACACCGACTGCATCACCATCACCCATCGGCATGGGCTCTTATACAGAAGGCACCCGAGAGTAATCGTCCGCGCGGCTAGTCGAGTCAGGTGCACTTGCTGACCCACTTTTGCTTCGCCGGCCACCACGTATTATGTACACTATCAAAAGGTCATAAAGCCAGGGGTATCAGGATAAAGGCAGTCGCTATCGTGGTAGACGCGCGAGTACTGTCAAATACTTGGAAGCCAAGCACGAAGTTTCCGCTCGACGTGGTAATCGGCCACCGTAGCTGGGTCAGATAGCAGAGTAGAAAAACGAATGTCTTTCCGGTTGTGTGGACGATAATAGGCATCGTGCCAGCTCCTCCTGGTGTTATCCAAAATCATCCTTACACCTTTATTTACATTCACTGCGTCTGGCTCTTATTTTAGGCGAAGCAACGTATCAGAAGATTTGTGCAATTGCATGCAATGAAGAACATTTTTTTTTTTTACGTTGATTTCTCGGACAAAATGGGAGACGTTAGACGCCGAATGGGATGCGTTGAGCACTTGGTCGTTGTTTTCGTAGATTTATTTAACATTTACCTACAAAATTTTCATGAAAATATTAATTTTGTTCTATAAACAATATTTTTGTTCATAGTCAGCTACAGGCAGTATCAAGTAATCCAGCAGGACAGCCAATTTTTAAAGAAAATCTTCCTTGATCCATAATTCACATCGATAGCTCGTTACTTGTCTACTGTCTGAGTAATAAAGTGCCAGCCTTTTACAAAATATAGAACATCTCTTTTACCATTTTAACTGTGATTAGACTTGGGTTATTGAGTTTTTCATTCATAAGTTAATATAAGAAAAACAGTTGAATATGAGAGCTCCAGGTTCTTATCTCGTTCTGAAAATTTTGGCGTAGAAAAAAAATTTTATTTTCTATTTAACGAATAAATATTTTGGTTAAAGGGTAAGATTACCTTTATTTAATGTATCTAAGCCATACTCTCCATCACCAAGAAAACCAACCAGGTCGATCCCCGGAAATACTTCCTTGAACGTTCGGATTTCTGTATGCGTGTTACCCTCCCGAGCGACACAAGCGCACATCAAGGCTAAAGAATATTTCTTCAGCTGAATGTTCTCTTTGAAAGCCCGCAATCGTTTTTCCATTTCACTTTTGGAGGTACAAGATTCGGGCAGTACAATAGACCAAGATTGTAAAGAAGGACTTGATATGCATAAAACCCCACATACAATAGGAGTTAAACATGGTGGGACCACATTAGAACACGCAGCATACTGTTTGGATGAACAATTTGTTAGATTTGCAGCAACTCCACCCCACAGAGCAACTGTTCCTGGTTTATACCTAAAAAAAAAAAAAAAATCCTTCAAGTTAGAGAATGTAAGTGCAAAAAGAAGTTAAGTAGTGAGTAATTAACTGTTAATATAAAGATTCATAATTACATGCTTTGAAAATATTCGGTTGCATATTTCGACAGTTCGCAAGCCTCTCCAGTTGTCAATAAGATGACACACTTGGACTGTTGATTACAATTCCACACAGAGTCCTCAAAAAATTTTTTTAACAAAGCTTTCTCTTTCTTTATATTTATATGTCCTTCTGTAAAAGATATATTATGCCTGTCCACTGATAAGTTTGGAATTTTCGGTAAAAAAGTTGCTACAACAGTATTTTTTTCATTCGTATCTTCGTGATTGGCAACAATATCATAAGCACTTGAAATCATAAGAGGCGTGCAGCTTGATGGGAGACCATTAAAGAAGTACACTGAAAGATAGACAAGTACACTTATACCATCAACTTTTAAACCAAACTCTTTAAACTTACGATTTGGATCCCACGTTGTGACGCCCTTCTTCTTGTGCACATTTGTTCTCATGAAAATAAAACCAAGATGAGGCTTGATACTCAAATCTATAGCTAGCAAATGGACCTTTTTCACCTTCTGTTTGTTACAGATTTGTTTGCGTCTTGAACTACCGACACTTTGAAATTGTTCAACAATATACTCGGGATATTGTCTACTTTCCACCTCATCGTAAGCAGCGACTTTCCAGGATCTGAAATTAAATCGTTAAAAATCAATGCTCCACGTCAACATCGAGGCCTCTTGGATTTACTTGCAAACTTGAGCTGCTCTCAAAACATCAATGGCTTTCATAAACTTGAATACTGTTCTCAATTCATCATAGTTTAAAACCACTGGCAGCGATTCTTGTTTCTCGTCTTCTTCGGGATCGATTTGTTTGTCGTCACTCGTACCGGAGCCAAGCTTCACTTTTTTCGATACAGGTTCCATTTGAAAGAGTTTAACTGAAAATGAAAAAATAACTTTCTACTCCAGAGTAAATCTACATCGTTAACTTCATTAATATTACTGCTTGAAAAGTAATGGACACTGTTTGCTTCACAGTTAACACCACCAGTGTCATCGACACGCTTGATGTGTCAAATTGTAATCTATGAGGTATACTTTACCTGTCAAATTACTTCGGGGGCAGCCGGAGGATGCTTTGTTTACAGTGTTTACACGAATCTTCTCGCATGCATCTGCGTGTAGTTGCAGCTCACACACGCAGTTCACACAATCACAGGTTGGGTTAGGTGAGTCCTCCGTCTGCAGCAGATGACATTTCCGAAAGAGTTCGCATGGTTCAGTAAGGCGCACGTGTTTTGTGGTTTGTGTATGGTTTCGGAGTGCAGGGCGCAAGAGCTAAGGAAAAAACATGGGGAAAGCTAAAAAAGTCAAAGTTTCGAAGGGAGAATCGAAACCACCGAAAATCAGTTTAGCCGATCAAATCGCAGAGGCGGCTACCCTGAAGCCGAAAGATCGGCAAAAGGTCCGCAATCGTAAGGACGAGGACGAAGAGGTTAGTGAGTGTTTATATATCATTCGAAAATCATTAAAAATCCTCCCACTTGTTGTAAATCCTCGCTAATGGTTAATTTTTGCCTCTGGCTTTGTAGTTCGTCGACCCGAAAACGTCGCAAAAAATCCTTCTGCAAGCGCGAAAACAGCAACAAGAGATCGAGGAAGAACACGGCTTGGGCTCACACAAGTTCAAGAAACCAATCACGAGCTTAGGTAATCTGCAGATCAGCGACGATGAGGACGATCTGCCCGAAGAGGGTGATGTCGCGGGCAACGAGTACTACGAGGACATCGAGATCGACGAGGAGGATGAGCGAGCGCTCAACATGTTCATGGATCACACTCGTCAGCCTACGCGTACGCTAGCGGATATCATCATGGAGAAGCTCACAGAGAAGAAAACCGAGTTGGACACGCAATTCTCGGAGACTTCGTCCGTCATGCACATGCAAGAGCTCAATCCCAAGGTCAAGGAGATGTACGAGGGTGTAAGGGACGTGTTGGCCAAGTATCGCAGTGGCAGGCTCCCCAAGGCTTTTAAGATCATTCCGAGCTTGAGGAACTGGGAGCAGATACTCTACATAACCGACCCTTCCAAATGGTCTGCTGCAGCTATGTATCAGGCTACAAGGGTGTTTGCGTCAAATTTGAAGGAAAAGATGGCACAGAGGTTTTTCAACCTTGTGCTGCTGCCCCGTATCAGGGACGACATTAACGAGTACAAAAGACTGAATTTCCATTTATATCAGGCACTTAAAAAGGCACTTTTCAAGCCTGGTGGTTTCATGAAGGGTATTATAATTCCACTGCTCCAATCTGGCACTTGCACACTGCGGGAGGCTACCATAGTTGGATCTGTCATTACGAAGTGTTCGATACCTGTGCTACATTCTGCAGCAGCGATGCTTAAAATTGCGGAGATGGATTATACCGGTGCCAACAGTATTTTTCTCAGGATATTGTTTGACAAAAAGTATGCGCTGCCTTATAGGGTCGTCGATGGTGTTGTGTTCCATTTTTTGAGGTAAATTTTTATACATCAACTAGGTCTAAGTGGAAGGATCTAGAAAATGCAAATCATCGTTTGTATGATTTATTTTACAGGTTTGAAAGAGATCGAAGAGAAATGCCGGTCCTTTGGCACCAAGCTCTCTTGACATTTGTTCAGAGATACAAGAGTGATATAAGCACAGAACAAAGACAAGCTTTGCTGCATTTGCTAAAGTATCAAAGCCATCATACTTTAACTTCAGAAATTAGAAGAGAATTGCAACACGCTGAATGCAGGGATGAAGAGATGGATGCGCCCATGGATAAAGCAATGGACAGATTTTTTGATGATTGCTAGTAATTGTATGTAAATTAACATGTACAATACAATTCGTATTAATTGTTGGATATATTTTATATTAACTAGGATCAACTCTTTTCACCTAACTTTATATGTATAGAAAGTAACATCCAAATACATGTATTTGAAAGTTATTATCGAATATTTTTTTATACATCTTGATGATTTATATAACTGAAAGTTTTTTTTCTTATCCATTTCTCACTGCAGTGAAACTGAAATTTTTCGAGAAAGTAATGAAAGATAGAAAGTAACAGACATTTTATTAACACTAATGTGTTGGAGTATCAAAACTAATGTGAAATATAAGTGTAAGGTAAACTGATGAAAAAACATAAACACTCATTATGGGTTACTTAAAGTTTATTTAAGATAAATATAGTCAAAGTATGCGTTGTACATTGACGTAATAATGATATTTCGAAAGATTAAGGCTCGTTGCAACATCGATTTCGCGCAGACTCGAAAGAACATATACCACATTGCCTTGTATACCTTCTTTTCTTTGTATCTCTCAATCATTTCTCACTCATTTGTTTTTTATATAGTAATACGCAATAATTTATGCTGCAGAAATATTTTCGACTTTTATGTGAAAAATACGCATTTCTATAATTATCATTACGATTATTATCAAATTATCATCAATATCTGGTAAGTCTGGGTAACTGATTCAAGAGTCGGATGTACGAGATAAGCGTACACATTAGGTTTTTTTTCAATCGCATGCGTAAACTTTCTTCCTGTCGATTGAAAAAAAAGGCAACATCTGCGACGGATGTTTAATTGTTTGTATCTACATCTTGTGTCCATTCATTGTTTAACTGGCGGCTCATTCATTTTTTCTTTAGAGGTTTCTTCGACTTTTAAAGCAGATGCTCCTATAGTATATATTACACCTTTTACTTCACACTTCAATTTTTGCACAACTATATAACAAAACGATATGAATGTCTCACATGTGTACATATTTCATGTAATTCTTTCACTTTTTTTCTTTTATTTGTAACTAAAAAACATACAAGTTATATTTTTATAAAGAATAAGTAGGTACACGTTATACATAAAATGTCTGTTTACGAATCTACAATATGTTACGTTGCTTCGATCATTCGTAAGACGTATTTTCAAAACTGGCGCGTTACTCAAAGATTGTTTCTTCTTCACATTTTTCAAATACACTACATTGCAAAAATAACGTACATACATACTCATCAACAGAAAGCAAAAGAACAAATTGGCCGTATTTCCTCTTGGGATTGCAAATAATGTTTTTCTTTCACTTTAGCGTACTAAAACGCTGAAACAACGATAAACCTATGGTATATATAATTAATCAATAAATATAACGATTGAAAATGTCAAATGCAATGGTAAATATATAATAATATATGTATGCGTATCGTCGGGAGATGATTTTCTTACCTTTTAATTTTTTTTTTTTTTTTTTTTTCTTATCAAATAAGTTATACGTTGATACTCAAGGACAATAAATGAAACAAATTTACACATTACATAAATATCGTAAAAAACCATAACAAGCATCTCACCTAAGTGTACTTTCTAGTCGCTGCTTACGAGATAATACATCTTTGGATAATTAACGAAAAATTCAATATACGTATTCCCACGTTTGGCTTATTTTCTCTTTTTGCTTTGACGTTGAATTTTTTCATTTTTTTTCCAAACTGAAAATGCCAATTTAACAGAATACTCAAATAGGAACCCACATGCCCAGGCACGTGTACAATAATCAAACATACGAAAATGGTAATGTAGTTGACATTGTTTCATCTTATGAAAATTTTCCTATACGTGATATGCAAATGTATATCGACATGACTTTTTCGATTTTTTTGTCACTAACAAAGTTTTGATCGTGAAGAGACTTATGTACTCTTTTTTTTTTTTTTTTAAGTTAGTAAGTACTTGATTGATTGTTTGATTAAGAAGAAATGTTATTTCTTTTGTCACCAAAAGAGAAAAAGGGAATCCTCCAAAGGTGCGTTCCTTCATCAATGCGAAAAATAATTTGCTGTGTACTTGTTCGAACGCTCGTTTCTCCATACGCTTAATATCATTTATACGGTTGATTGCAAAATTGTCGGCGTTACTTTCTGCTCCTATATCATTATACATATTTTATCGATATTGTTATTTGTTACCTTCGTAATTGGAGAGACAAATACATTTCTTATTTCGAGTTCATGAATTAACGGGGAAAAATATTACACAATAGCACGCAATGGACTAGAATATTTCTTACATTATTTTCTCAAACATGTGTGTGTGTGTATGCATACCCATATTTATAACTAGATTTATACTATTATCTTTTATCATCGGTAGAATAAAATTAAAATTACGTTATGAATATGTACAAGTCCAGCAGTCTTGGCAACTCTAAAAAGAAGCGATAGAAGAGATTAAAATAAAATAATTAGTCATCTACAATTAATCTATTGCGGGTTAGTCTCGTATGGCAAGGAGTCGCAGAATTCCACCGATACGTTATACATGTTGGGATGAACTTTTGGTGTACCACACTGATTTTATTTTATTTATTTTTTTTAATTGAAAATAAAAATTTTTTTTTTCTTTTAACGATTTTTATTCTCTTTGAAATTCATAAAATGATATTATGGGTAACTATCAATGTTCTTTGAGTTTTACTAGTGTCAACTATAAATTTACAAAACTAAAAATAATTGTGCCGCATTGCTAAAGTAAAAGATTCTCTCCATCAGATCCATTAAAAATTTTTCGGTGTGCATCCATGTTATACAAATTTTCAAATATATAAGTTACACAACGTAAGGTCGGGTTTACTAATTGAACAAAGAGAGATGGGATACACGCGTTAATCGGCGTCTTATCGAGAGATTATACTCTGAAAATTACTGTACTGATATACACATAGCATACATATGTTTATATATATTAAAAGCTTTTTGCCTTAATCGCAATGTCGCTATGATTACTGGGATTACGATATTTTACGGTATGGCTACACAATTTTTCGTTACAAAATGACACGTTTCCCTCTCTCTTATTTCTGTTTAATATAAATAGTCATAACTCTTCTATTCTACATACTGGTATATAAATACTTGTTTGTTCATATCTTTTTTTTGTCTTATATTTTGGAACTTTTGCCTTCAAAAGTATGTATTTATAAGTTATCTTGCTATATAGATCATCAATTTTCAGCACACGGGTTTGTCGAACGTGTTATTGTTAAATCGATAGAATAAAAGTTTTTTTTTTTTTTTAATTTATTTAAAATGGCAATTTTCACGTGATATTTACATTAACTCGTTATGGGTACCTTGGTATCACTTGAAAAAAAAAAAAAAAAAAAACTCAAGCTTTATTTAAAAATACTTGTTCTATTTTCACTGAAGAACCTCAATTGATGTTGGTATCACTTTTTTTCCACTCTAACATTAAAAATATAACACTGCACTCGTCAAGAATACATTGTCAAAGTATCGAAAACGTCTCTTTAAAAAAAGTCAATTCAATATAAGCTTTGAACCTACAGTTACGTAAAAGTACTCGTATTTCTGCACTTAACAGTATTTGATACAATTGGTATTTACTTTCTTACGGTGATATTTCAATATAATTCGGAAGACGGTATTTGACAGAAAAAAAGGACATAAGTATAGCTGAAAGAAAAAAAAAATAATCGATGTGGTAACAAGGATCACTTAAATTTATTAAACAGATCATCTTCTACCAATACTATGCAACACCTAAAATTATCAGCACTATAACAAACGTAGATACTAACATGTTTTCCAACGATTCCCTAAAATTAATCTGAGAATCTTAAAAAAGAAAAAAAAAATATCACACCTTATTACAAAAGCGGCTAATCGATGACATTTTCGGCATCCCGATCCGGAGCAATTAACGCTACTGTACATGTACGATAAAAATGTCCTCGTTCCCCGCACACACTGCACACTGAGCTTTCGGCCCTCACTCTTCCTCATTCGAGGGACAAAAAAAAAAAAAAACACTTTAGCCTGAGATCACGTGGACCGCAATTGCGCTCCAAGCGATGGTATCAGAGAAAATCCACCTATATATTACTAAAAACGGTACGCGCGCTATTTACAAAAGTGCCAAGCGCCCTCGGTCGTGAGAGCTGACCTGCACATGATATACATGTATTGTAAGCATATACTGTCAATTGAAACTCTCATATGTATCGCTGATCCGAGTGAACGATCTTCCGCGAGTTGGATCAGCTGTTGCCGCTATTGTTTCTCTTCCTCGTCTTTTTCCACGTCATTATCGGCCAACATCAATTGTCGCTGTCCGCGTAATCGTCGCTATCGCAGCTATCGTAGTGCGAGTTCTTGGCCGCGGAGGTTCGCCTGCTGCTGGTGTTCCCGAGCTCGTCCCTGTACCCGGCACCCGATGCCGAGCGATCGACTTGCATGGCCGACGTAGACGTGTCCACCGACTCGCCGATGAGGATGTCCAGGTTCGCCGAGTACTCGTCATCCGCGACCGTGTCGTACAATCTGCAAATCATCGGTCGTACTGGTGTTTAAATGCTTCGGTCAAATGTGTCTTATATATTACACACTGTGAGAACATTGACTTTTTTTTTTTTTTTTTTTTTTTTCAATGCCGAACAATTAAAATTTTGCATGATGTGTATTAACATAAATATTTGACAACGATGGGTATAACGTTGAATTATAAAGTCACACTTATCTTACATTAACATCTAATGTTTAACGCAACTAGAGCCTTCTATTTGTATCCAGGAAAAACAATGATATATAAATAAGTAGAGACCGTTTCAAGTGGCCAACCTTTTTGATGTTATCATTAAAAATGTTAGAGAAGGAAGAAACTAAGTTTTGATACAAGCCAAAAGTATATAATATGTTCTACAATCACTTTGAAAACCATGCATAAAATTCTAAGATTATTTATAGGTGAAACGAAATAAAATAAATAATTACTTTCGCAAATAAAAATAAAGTTTCCAACTACCATACTACGTTGTGCTCTATTAAGTGCGGTAAAATAATTGTTATTTTCACTTTAGTTAATAATAAGGTGAATATTCAAAGTCATCTAAAATAAGAAGATAAAACAAACACATTTGTTCTTACGAAAATTAAAAAAACACACTTGTAACCAAGGACTTTTTTAAAAACTAACGATTTACGTCGTTCTCATTTTCAGAAACGAAATTTTAGTTTTTCTTTTGTTTTATTTATAAAAGTCTGACGAAATTAATATTCTTTTAGCTCAGTTTCGTTCTTTCCATAACAAAATAAAATGAACGAAAATAACTGTATTTTGTTTCCTAAAAATACGAGGAAGTGAAATAAATTTTCAGTTTAATTATATTTTTTTATCTTCAGAAACTTTACAAAGTTTAGTATCAAATGAAAGTAATATAATTTAATTTCGTTATAAATATACGAACTGATGAATTAATAAAAGTATATATTTGTGTCGCTTTATCACGATTTATTTTAATTTTGATTTGTTGTCAAAAAAATAGACCTAATTGTTTGGAAGTAATATGAGAAATTTTTTTTCGAAACAAAAAAAAAACAGCAAAAGTTTTTAAATAAACGAAATTTAGTTTTGTTTTGTCACAAAAAAAAGGAAACCAAACATAATTAGTTTTTACGTTTCTTTTTGTTTTGTAAAAGTCTTTGATTGTAATTAAATACTTATTCCAAAGTTGGTAATAAAAAACCATGCATCAAAAAAAAAAAAAAAAAAAAAAAAAAAAAAAAAAAAAAAAAAAAAAAAAAAAAAATAAAAAACAATCATAATAATAAAACATCAAAGCAATCAACACTACAAATGTTTGCACATACTAATGCTCGCATGCGATACTCGGACTTACTCATTGAGCTGTAGATGATGGTTACATTTCATCATCACACAGCCTGTAACAAATTTATTATAACGTTATTGCGAACTTCGTGATATTTACGAGATAAAACCAAATGATGGTGCATGATACGTGTTATGGTCATCATGACATATATTATATATTATATAACATGGTACTGAATGAATGTTCGAGTAGTGTACATGCTTGCGACGTGATTATGATGGCTTATCTGATGTGCAAAGCTCTTCTACTTGAAAATCATGGAAATCATAATCGAAAAATTAATAGATTCTGAAAATGATAGTCGATTATTTTCTTTAGACTCATCGTATACATAAAATCAAAATGATGATAATAATCCAAATGCAAATAAAAAGTGCTAAATCGTATATGTACATACGACCACACACGAGGCATGCCAGTAGTGTATGGCAAAAAATATAAATAAAAGATCCATACTTGTGCCAAAAGTAATCGAAGTTATGTACGTATGATTATTCCAAACTCAAAGTAAAAAAGAAAAAAAAAAAAAAAAAAAAATGAAAATACAAAACTCAAAGTAAACGTCAGCTATAAACATAATATGACGAAAACTCAAAAAACTACTCGTGATGATGAACTAATGGTTACTCGAAAGGAAAGAAACGAATGCAGTAGCGTACACTGGAAAAAAAGTATGACAAAGTAAAAGCATCATGACGATAGTTTGTATGGGTGTAGAGAGGTGAGAATTTTCTTCATCTGAATTTTAGCGTTCAACCATAGGTATGTTATGTTATGAGACGAAAGAGGCGGGTGAAAAGTATACCGAGATACTCACGATTGATCGTTTTGGTCGTTGCCGCTTTCCTCGGCCACCAAAAGTTCGTACTCTTCAGCTGCAAAACGATCCCAGTCCGAAAGCTGCAAGGAAACAAAACAACAGTTAGAGTTGTACAACATAGCTATACTTGGGAAGGCTTGAAAAAATGGAAAATTACCTCGTGTCCGTCCGCGTCATGATCCCTGGCCGAGGCGAACGGATCCCTCTGCTCGTGATCCAAGTACTTCTCGAGATTGAAGAACGTGTCGAAGAATATGGACGTCATCTTGCACTTTTTCAAATCGCTCAGCGATATCTTCCCCGGAATCACCGGATGGAGCATGTCCAGCATCTGCAATACATTTTAATATCACGTAAGTAACGAGTTTCAATATCACGTGGATGTGTTATGGTCTTCCCTTCCCCGTTGCGCACCTGACAGAGGCAGTCTTCGAAGGGCAAAGTTTCAATTCCGATGGCTTCCATCCTGTGCAATTGTTCCTCGTAAAAGTACTCCAGCTCGTACATCGAGAGGTAGCCGTCACCGTCCAAATCCATGCACCTGCACGGGACCAAGAATTATTTATTGGGGCAAAGGCCAATGACAACAGTAATAATATGCAACGTCAGGGCACGCGTATGTTGTACATGTATACCTGAACCAGTACTCAATGGCGGTGGGGTGGTTCTTGTCCTCCTCGCTGAGTAAGAACCAGACGAACTCGGTGTAGCTCATCTTGTCCTCGAGGTGCTGGACGCCGTTGGCACTTTTGACGCCCCTCGTCACCGCCCCGCTGAAGATCCGCTCGATCATCCGTGTCGACAGTGCTGTGGACGAAGCAAAATGTGCCAATTGTTTGGAAACGTTTAACGAGCATATAGTTTGCTTTATGGTTTTTTTTCCTATCAAAACTCGATTGAAACATGTACTCCGTGAAAACGTGTCGTAAACCAATAGCCAGCAAATGGTTGATTTTGGGGAAAGAAAAAAGTCCTCACCGTGATCGTTGTGTCGGGTGAGATCCATCTTGTCGATGAACAGGTCGTGGTCGCGGTCGAGCTCCCAGAACTTGCAGTAGATGACGTAAAAGTGCTCGTAGCTGAAGTAGGCGGTCACCTGATTGATATCCTCCTCGTGCTCGAGTACGCCGATCACCGACAGCAAGTTGCTCCGCCTGAGCTCCGACAGCGAGATTTTGCCGCTCCAGCTGCGATTGACGCAGTAAAATATCCTCGCAATCACCTGCAATCGAATACTTGTGTGAGTTGAATTTTTTCGGGAAAAATATATCTTTCTCGTTGCATACTAACGAATTTTATTCGAAGTTTTCGCTAAATATAATTGAATTTCATCTAGATTTTTAAAGCAAGTTGAGGGTAATGGGCTCCACGTGTAATGAAACAAATACAAATTCACGGGGTTTTTACATCCAAGGTATTTAAAATACAATTCATTTACCAATTACCAAAAAGTGCAATTGCCATATATGTATGTATATGCGTAATGTCGACCGACGCAAGATATTTCGTGAAAATAATTATGTAAGTAGACGATAAAAACCATTTTGGGTATGAAAGTCAAAAACATGTTTTTTTTTTTTTTTTTTTTTTTTTTCTCGAATCACAAATCACGTAAAGTAAAGTAAATACTGCAGTATTAAATTTAGGTGTTGCGTGACATTCTACGGAGCCGTGCACAGTTAGACCAGCGATTGCCATCAATGTATTTCTAATCACGCCGATACTATACTATATTTTTGCCCGCGAAAAGCACTTGGTAGGCATAAATTTCGAAACTTGAAATGAAATGAAAATTCTCGAGTGGCGAATAAAATTGTCTCACGTAAACGATAAAAAGTATACCCTGCATTTTCCCATCGAGTCATTCGTTCTGTACAAAAACAAACCGCTCCCATACCTCCCCCTCAAAATCCAAAAATCAAAACCCAAGCAAGCAAAGCCATACCATATACACCGATCGACTTAGTTATATACTATATTGTCTCGAGAGAAGAACCTAAACGCACGTATACCACACACGCGCTCCGAGAAAGGCGTAAGGGTACGTAGGAGACAATGGCCGTGCCGGTCTCTAAATGCATACCACCCATACATACATATATATATATAAATGTAATATACACAAACTCTCGCCCACACCTACACGCTTTTGTGTAAACATATAAAATATAATGTACGTATGGTACAACTATAGAGGTTTTGTACGTAAATGTTGTATATACACATATATTTATAACGTGTCCCTCGAGCAGCGGCAGAGCGCGCCCTATTGATTTTCCAACAAAGAGAACGAGCCGAGCGCGCGCGCGAGCGACGCTTTCCCGGCCTCCGATGCCGCTGCGCGGGGGGAGAGAGTCCCCCTTCTTTCTTCTCATTTACAAGTGTATACAAAATGCTGGACGGAGAAAGCATCGGCTGATGCACGTGTGGTCGATCCGCGTATAATATATATATATTGATGGGGAAAAAAAAAAAAAAATTGGGTGGGGCATCGGGGGAAGATATCAGATCTCTTACCGTGTGGACGTAGCGCGAGTGGAACTCGGTCGCCTCCTTGAGGAATGTCAGTCCGGGATGGGTCTCGACGACGTCCTGGACCAGGGGTATCAGGTCCTCGGGGAATATGCTCGGCCTTAGGCCCCGGGTCACGATGCGCACGAATTTACTGGCCGCGTCGTGATGCGAGTTCGTCAATCTGGGGGCAAGCCGATCAAGGGGGTTAGTGCGTAGTTCTTGGTCACTTTTTTTTTTTCTTTTTTTTTTTTTTTTTTCATTGTTTTACAACAATATGTGACTCGGTGATTTTTTTTTCACTCGATGGAGATTCGTGGCAATGGACATCAAATTAGATAGACGACACACGCTTACTCGTGCAAATGTTGCGAGTAGCTTTCGGCAAAGGACATCATCGGTTCAAGTGTGTCACAAAAAAAAAAAAAAAAAAAAAAAAGGAATAACTATCATGGCGCTTGTAATTGGGGTACTCTGTTAACTTGAAACAGTGAAAATTTCACTATTTGCGCAAATGAACAGGATTTTCACTGGCGAAATAGTGAAGTTTTGTAGGATCTTTTATTCGCGCCAAGTCGACATAAGTTTTAATTCTAAATATTCATCAGTAATTCAACTATAACGATTTTGATCCAAATAAAGATAATTGTACAACCCATGCGCATTATTTCAAATGGTACCAACAATAATTTTACCGACTAATTTAAATAGTGGAACGTTAACTTGGTAGAAATAGTGAATATTCACTATTTCCCAGTGAACATTCACTAGTTCAAATAAGTTATAAATATATACAACTTTGAAACAGTGAAATTGACTGATTCGCTATTTTGAAAAAGTTATACTGCACTTATCACTATACTTATTTAAAATTTAGAGAGTATACATGCACCGGAAGAGGTGCTTGTTACGGGTAATTAGGTGTATATATATTATGTATACTCACTCTTTCCAAAAGTCGAGGAACTCGCTCATCTCGATGATCCCGTTGGTGTCGCCCCCCGAGGCCAGGAAAAGTGGAACCTTCCAGTACAGCGGCAGATCGCAGGCCTGTAGACCGCGGGCAAATTATTAATCATCATCTCGCGGGAATTTTTTTTCGCGCGCCACGGCTAACTCATTTGCGTACAATGGAAAGCCGAGGAGAGAGCTGCATCGACGCGTGAGTCATTATCGCGTCTCTAATGGTATTGGGGAGAAATTTCGAGAATAAAGAAAAAAAAAAAAAAATGCATCTTATGTATAGTTGGAAAGTTGATGTTATCCTGAAAGAAGGAGAGGTTGCTTTATTGTGCTCGTTTGGAAAAATTTTTTTACCTCGTTCAACTAATTCTCTCACGCGCTCTGTATCAAAATTTCGAAGCGAACCTTAAATACATAATATATTATTGATCCTGCAGCTTCAGTTTCTGCTTTATTAATTTTTTATTAAAATCTAATTGGCAAGTAGTTTTTTTGAAAATGTAAATTTCACTACGATTTCCCGTAAACATCCACCACACCNTCGACAGAAGCAAACCTAAACGCGCGACCACCAGCGCGATTCATCCACACCCCCGAGTATACGTTTTCGTACACTGAGAGAAAAAAATAATAAAAATTATAGAGACATACCAGAAAAAATTACCATTTCGTACAGTAAATCAGAGTCAAAAAAGGAAAAAATTATTACTTTCAATAGTAAAGATTATTGTTGTAACGGTTCAAATTACGATTCGAAAAGTAAAAATTATGGTGAGAACAGTAGAAATTTCGATGCTGAAAAGTAAAATTTATTAACCGATCCTTTGAAAGTTTACTTTACCATAACTCTAACTACTCAAACTATTATCTTTACTATATAAAATAATAATTTTTTCCTTTTCTGCCAGCTTACATCCGATTTACTGTGCGGAATGGTAATTTTTGCTGGAATTTCTCAACAATTTTCATAATTTTTTTGTCTCAGTGTAGGCTCACGAGATTTGAAAGAAATCTGAACAGTAACTAGAGTCTCGAGAGTACTACCTTAATCGACAAGCCCATAACTTTTGTTGAAGTACACGTGTAAAAACGAGCGATGGATGGTAACATGCAGAATGAAGCGTATACCCTGCACATCACAGAGTAAAGCAAAAGAGAAACAGCACCTTCCACTCTATCTTTACATACAATATATGCATACAAGTACATAGTAGTACTCGGTAGTAGCAGTACTTATAGGTATACATAAAATGCGCGTACGGTTGTATCACGTGTATATACAGCAAAAAGGCAAATAGCCGGCATACCTTCGTAATGGCATGGAACTGCGAGCGCGAAGCCCGATGACCTGGAAGACTCTGGAAAGCCGCGCTGATCCGGGCGATCGTTGCCTCGACCTGCGATAATGGCACTGGCTTACCCCCGGGATAATAGAACCTTCGAACAAACAAGGGACGGTTGGACTCGTTCGTTGTTGTTGATCAAAGAATTGCATTTTAATCTGCATGTTTTTTGGATCTTCGACGCGCTGATTTGTTGTTTGGGGAAGGGAAGAGATATCACACGTGAAAGTGTATACATGCAATGGGTATCGGTAATTGGAAAAGAAAAAAAAAATCGTACGAAAGTTCACACGCGTCTATATATACAGAAATGATGACTATAATGTACTGTATCAATAGGTATGTATAGGTGTAAGTGGCAAGAGCATGTAAAGGCAATAATATGTTGTTAGTCTTACCTTGGTATGTGGACGTTTCGGTTTGCTTTGACGTGTCTCTGGAGAGTCGTGTGGGGCGGTAGACTCTTCGGCTGCGCTTTGTCTCGCGCGTACGACTGTAAAAGAAAAACAGAGATGCGACCGTTAGGTAAACAAATCTTTTTTTTTTTTTTTTTTTTTTTTCATTTTATCATAGATTATACACCGTTATGGTCAAATAAATGCTTTTTTGCACTAATGGTACACAGGGATGTTTCCAAACGAAACTATTGGCTATCTGGCTTTCATTTGATTGTTTCGTGGGTAGGTTAAGCGTCACAGTAACAATACATTTTTACTTGTATATTATACATCTGATGATTCAATAGCGAAAGTGTCTCGATCACGTTCGTAGTGTGGGTAAGTAAAGGCGTAGGTGCTATTCACATCGTCATATATTTGTGAACGGTAAAACTGTGAAAGAATAAGTAGGTGATTCCTCCCATTTCTTGGATTAGGAATAAAAGTAATTGTTACTCAGAAAAATGATTACGATTTTACAGATTTGTAAACTTTTTCAAACGTTAGGCATTTTTTAAAATTGTTCTTGCTCATAATTTTTTATTACGAAAACTTTTCAATTTCATTTTCAGTTGAATACCAATTTTTGGACTGAAGGGTAAAAAAATTATTTCATTTTCCTACTGCAAATGGTTCCTGCAATTATTTGAATCAATCCGAAGCAGCAACATCACGATTTTTATGAATGTACATGAGGAAATCCACGAAAAAATTTCCCATTTTTGTCCCCCATTTAAATAAATAAAAATTTTTTTCGAGGTACACCCTTGAAACTGGACTCATTTTAGTCGCAATGCCGTGTACTACGAGGCAAAAGTTTTGAACACGGGTTTGAGTAAGGGTGACACTATTTAAAATTACATGGGGGACAAAAACGAGATATTTTTGGTGGATTTCCTCGTATATATACCACAACTTCTATTGATTTCCAGTATTTATGTGTTTGTTTACTATTCCCCCAACACATGTCCGATCTCAAAAGGTACATAATATACGCGCCAAGCACAACGCCGCACACCAAATGCTGCCGAGTGCCCCTCACGAATTTTCGATTGCAGTAAAAGTCATTGGCCTTGCAGCATCACACTCACCACCTTACACTGTACGGCGTGTACTCGCAAACATTCATTCGACGTTGATGTCTTAGAAACGAGCTCTGAAGTTATATAGTATGGTGCTCGTGAGCACCAGTCATGTGCAAGGTATTTCACAAATATAACTCAATTCCAAAGTTCCATAAGTTCTTATGCTAGCGAATATCTACTGGAACTATAGTTACAACGAATTATTCATAAATGTTGGTATAATCTCATTATTAACCATATGGCGGATGAGCGAAAAGAATAATCATGTGTCCATACCAAGTTTTGTCCGAAAAATCAGCAATAAATATCAACATACTAGGTATGTTCGAAGATTTTGTTTTGAAACTTAGAATGAACATTATGTATCTTTAAAGTACATTTCTAAGTAAACATTGTTTTTGCAAATAAGTTGTGCATTCTATCTAAAGTACCTACTTATTTGACAGTTGAAAATTGTGCAATAATCGTTGTGGTTTGAGTCGAGTGCCAAGAAAAAATCTCAATAGTAGGGTGTTCGAGAATTTATTTAAGGTCTGGAAAAATGACCCTATAACTTCAAAGTGAACTGGAAAACAGCTGTGATTCTCGTGATAACAACAAATTTGTTATTCCTTTTAACGTATTTAATAATAAAAAGTTACAAATTTTTATTGAATGAATTGTATGTTTCAAAATTGTTGTGACAAAAATCATGATATTTCTATTAGTCTCGAAAAACTTTCAAATACCTATATACCCCTATCGAAACTTTTAGTATTCAACTAAAAAAACGTTTTTTTTTTTTTAATTTTAACTACTTATCAAATGCTTTAAAACGTTAAAAAAAAAAAAACAAACGTTGTTGCGATCATTAGCTCGATAAGAAAAATTAAAATTTTTAGGCCTGAGTTAAATATGAGAGGGTTTTTTCTGAGTCTAAAAAATTTAGTGCACATGCCTAAACGCAATAATTGAAAACTTTTTTTCCAATACCTGAGATAATACACGAATAAATAAATACATGGTAGGTGTCTTTTTTAGCCTTCTACTCTTAAACCATTGCAACTTATAAGCAAAAAAAAAGAAGTTAAACTTCAGCTATGAATCCCACCTATAGCTAAAGATTTTTGCAGATACTGTGAAAATTGGGTCACGCACTACCTATACACAAGATCCATGCTTCTGCCAAAGTTTTCTTGAAGTCCAGGCTCCAAAAAAATCATACTTTCATCTAACAGAGAAGTGGCTGGTTATGAGGACTTGAAAGCTTTTCTTAGTACATATCACATGATAAATCGAAACAGCAAATCTTCGCTTGGAATTACGAAATGTTATCTTGAACAAAGATATTACCACTCTGTCATATAAATTTTATGATGATGGAAATTTGAAATTCAAAGTGCATTTAAAAAACCATAAACTGCTTGTTACGATCTTCACTTGCACCATTCGTCAGCTTCTTATCGAAAAATGAGCAACAAAAAAAAAAATACATCGGATGTACCGAACGTACCAGATGTACAATCTTATTATTACTATTTTTTTTAAATCAGTTCGCAATGATTTTCACATCACTTAGCCGAACCATTCGACATATTGACCATTCGGAGGTAATGCTTTCTGCTTCATCGAGTAATAAATAATATTTTCTCACGCTACGTTATGACGATAAACAAACTATACGTCTTAGCCTCGCGTGCACGCACCTGTGCACCACATATTATACGTATAATCGTCCATTTAGCTTTGCCCAGTAAATTAAAGTACCCACACCGACTCTGCATCGTTAAATTTAATACGAAAGACAAACTCTGTGCGCCTACAGCAGCGCAACTCGTATTTCGTGCAGATGCACACAATACACATATTACTTATGTACATGAAAGAAATTAGTCCTCCGATCATCATCATCATCAGCAGCGACGGCACGATCACGTCCATGTATGAATGTGTACAAGCTTGCATTGTGTGGTGTACGTAACTTGCAATCTACTTCGCTTAATGAGCGACACAAAAGGTGTTTGCATGTGTATATATACACACATACACACGGAACGTGTAATCAATGTGTACATCGCATGCTCAACCTTTACGAGTTTTTTTTTTTTTCTTACTCCCTCGTTTGTGCACCACAAATTACGACTTTATGGTACATAAGTGCACGTATATTATGTATATGTACTACCAGTTTCAAACTCGCAAGTTTGTTGTGAGGAATCGTATACGTCATTTTTCGATTTTCCACGCGAAACGCGTAACTCAAGTATGCGTGAACAAAAAAAAAAAAAAAAAAAAAAAAAAAAAAAAAAAAAAAAAAAAAAAAAAAAAAAAAAAAAAAAAAAAAAAAGAAACAATTTCGAGACAAAAAAGTTAATGCGTCCCTCGACAACATCATCACACCAAGGACACTCGCGCTTGCCTGTCCTGATGGTATTGTGGACCCACGTATATAGTGCACACACGCGCTGACGGTTACGTGAGCCCATTGCCATAAAAAGGACTCGCCGCGATGCGCGTAATAAAGGCGAATTAAACGAGAGTCGTTTTCCATTTGTTGGTCCGCGCGTGAGTGTGTGCGGGAGCGCGCGGATCTTGAGATTACATTCAATGCTCTTTTTTTTTCTCCATTGAATGCGAGGATAAGAGAATTCGTCGTGGGTGTACGCGCATGCGAACGAGCGCTTATATGAGGATATAACGAGCGATTATATACGTGAATGCTCGCTATTGACTTTATGTTTCGCGCATAAGTCGCGTTAAACAAACCGACGCGTTATTTATTTATTTTTTTTTTTTTCCAACAATCAGATTTTAACGAATGCAAATTGGAGCCGCGGATGTATACGAGCAGTAATTTGGGGTATGTTTTGTTTTTCTATGTAGGGTGGTGAAACTTAAATTTGTTCCGATGCCCCTTTTTCTTCATTTTTCATCTGACCTATACTCGAGGAGCTGTGCACTCCGAAGTCTGTTTGAGACTTTCGAAGTCTTTTTTAATGACTTCACTAGAGCGCAGCCCCTCGCCGATACCGTAAGTCCCGCGAAGCAGCTATAGTCCACGAAGTAAAAACTTAGAACCAGCCCCGAGGATTTAGTAAAAAATTCAACCTGATGCAAGTTTGAACAAATGTTTTAGTTGACTCCATAGGTACCGGGGGATTTCAGACTTTTTTCACAATCACGCGTCAAGTACATGTGGATGCTTCTTACTTGGGTGTACATACAATTGATTGTCTACTATCACTTGCAACGGAATTTCCATGTTTCATACACCGTAAAAAAAACTGTATCTACTATTTATCTTGAGTAAATGAGTTGAAACAATAAACGCTATAATGTTTACTAAGTGGAATCATGAAAATCATCGTTTGGTACATACAGTACATGGTTTGGTAACAAAACTTGAACACAGCCAATGTATCAACGATTATTACCTATATATAATATACGAAACACAAAGTGGCTATACCTCTATACATGCTAATGAAGGAATTTCTGTAAGAACGTTGTCGAGGCTTTGATTATTCGATTACCAATGGAATCATAGCACTCTGATTTTTTTGTACTGGAAAAATGGTTTTCACAACAGTTGTTTGGGAGCAAATTTTTTTCCAAGATTTATCTACAGTTCTGAATTGATTTCCGGATTTTTTCCTATCACTTTTAGTAAAAACTCGCTTGGTTGGTAATGAAAATATACAATAATAATAAGGAAAAACGTGCAAAATTTGAAAGAGAAGAAAAGACTGAAGGCACAAAAAACATGAATATTGATAAGGCACGGATAAGTAAAAAGAGTTATTGTAAAGAACAAAAACTGTAGATATACATACAGATGAACGTAAATGGTCATCAACGTGGTACAGGAGGAAAAAATCCATTTAGGATTAACACAATAAAGCACTACCTACGCGTACGTAAATATATAGTTTTGATAAAGTGAGTATTTATTGATGCACATAACCAAGGAGCAATAATGTTTTTATCTCATTAGAATATTGTGTACCGGAATTTTATAAATAATTTACAATCTACCTACAGTACGATTTATAAAACATGTCCACTTGTTTAGCTCCAACATAGTGCATGTAACTCCATAAACTCTTATTTCTACTCTAAATTCATCCCAAAATAATTAAATTCGCCGTCATTATCCACCGTTTGTTCGATGTGACCTTTCCGAGGGTCGCTAACTCAAAAACTTTCGAAATGCGTGCCCTTTGAAATCGCGTGCCAAGCAATTAACCCTGTTGGCGTCGAATGACATTCAATTAACTCTGATTTTAATCGAATTATCGGACTGTAGCCAACACGAAGCGGAACAAAGGAATCACTTCGGCTCTACAAACTCACCGGCATAAAATAACTTTTAGAAGAAAAGAAAAAAAAAGCTCCAATAGCCTTTTCCACTATACTTAGTCTCAAGGAATCCCATCCGGAGAGACGAATGGATAACTCCGAGCTCTTACTCGGCTCGGCTTTATCTTTCCCCATCTACCCCCTTACAAAGTAACACTCAATCCCACATACACCGGATTCGAGAAATTCCTGACTATGGCACCATAATACTGTACACGTTCTCCAATTGAATTTTACCCATCACGTGTGAGCCGCAGTAATAATTGAATTAATTTTTCAATCGGCACGAGCTATACGCGTCTTGACCGTCAAAAGGAACGAAACGCATTACTCAAGCGCTCATCTAAAAATATAAGTACACAGCGACGACAAGACGGAAAAGGCACGGAAGCCAGTGCCCTTTTAGAACATCGAAAAAGAAAAAAAAAAGGGGGGGGAGAGGAAATAATAAGAAAAAAAAATAAAAGAAACAACTCGTCCTCGTTTCTTAAATTAAAGTGAACAAAGTGTCGTGCCTTCGAGTGAGTGTGCAACAACATTATTATACATGCTCACGTGCACACGCAACGATGGTTTCTCTTTCCACACCTGACACATGTAATAATATAACATGATGCGTGTAAAGGTCTAGGCATATAAAACAGTATATATACGTGCACTTGACAGAGGGAGTCTTGCTTGCGGTTACGTCATTTACGCGTCGTGCACACACGAGCACATATTACGCGTGGCGGTGATGTTGGGTTGTACCGCGACACGGCCATCAGTGGCTCGACACTCGCTACAACCGTAGTGATTTTTGATGCGCAACCATGCGTCGTCAGTCATACAGGTACTACGTTTATTCAAGTGTGTTGAAAAAAAAAGAAAAAAAAAATGGGAAGATGGATCGAGTCCGAGATTGATTTTGTTTCTCTGTGGCTTGATTCTCTGTATGCTTCCCGTGAGCTGAAAATGGTGTAAGTATATGCATCGTCGTTGGGCATTAGAAGGAGGAAAAAAAAAAGGAAGGTACGACGTGAGGTTGTTCGTATGTCTGCGTCCTCGCACGGCGACTTGTCATCGAGCCGGCGTTGATGGGCCGCTGTGGTTGCAGCAATTGACAGACATAGTGTCTCTCCCACACACGTGTGCTTATATACATATATTTGTAGGCATAAAATAACAGATAATATATCGACCGCCGTTACTTACCTCGATGCTGGTTAGTTATGTGGATTTGGGTATCGGTGAAAGATAGCGGTGGCTCAAAATTGCCGTCAACAATCGCTTCAAAAAAGCAAACAACTGAGATTTGGATCGAAAAAATAAGCGCCGACTCGGAGGAATTTTTTAAACTCTGAAAAACAATTTTTAGTTACAGTGACGTCTGGTTTATTTCGTGAGGAAGCAAAAATTTTCAATGTAGGGATAAACGACAGACTTGATAATCATCTGAACGAGCAGTTATGTGTGGCAAAAAAAAAAAAAAAATGACCAAAATATAAATACACTGAAATCACATTTCTCGTGATACGATGCACTAAAATAACTTCTCCTACTGACGATGAAGTTCTTCGTTTACTCTTGTATACATGTTTGAAATGATGACTGATAGTAAAATAAAACACAATATTGCCACGACTGACAAAATTTTAGAAAATAAAAAATACCTCCGAGTTAAGGTAAATTCAGGTAATTCGGGACACTTCAAATTCTTAAGCTAATTCGGGACACAGACTAAAAACTGTATTTATAAATGATAAACAAGTCTTAAAAAAAAAATAAAATTCCAATGTTCTTCAAGCCTTTATTTATCTAAAGCAACGAAAAAGTAAAGTAATTAATAGCAAAGAGTAATGCGAAAAAAAAATGTTGTAAGGTGTTCTGACGGCAGCCATAAACAACCAAGTTTTCTTCCTTGCCGGGGAGATGACCGTGTATACTCATATATGATTAAAAAAAGATTTATAAGATGGAAAGTGTTGTGTTTCCTGAAATAATTTATTCATAAATAGTGTCATGAAAACAACTTTGATAATTTAAAATTGCGCGTCCCACATTACCTCACAAGTAAGATACTGATGAGCCAATTCTGGACGGTGTGTCCCGACTTACCTTAACGTTTTTTACTCCTTAAGGTATTATTGGACACATCATATCTTCGCGAGGCACAACTTTCATTTTTTAGTCAATACAGTAAAAAAGTACTAGTTAATTAACTTTTTTCACTTTAATTAAACAGTTAAGTGTATTATTAGATCAAGGGGAACAGTTTTCACGTAAAATTCAAGTGTAATTAGTCAATTGAAGGTGTATGCGACATGTAAACAAACATCATAACCTTAATACTACTGTAAACAGTAAGTAATCTCAACTTATATAAGTATTTACTTATTGTGCAAAGTACTTACAAGATTTTTATTATAAAGTATTATAGGTTTAATTGTAAATATTTAGAAAAAATCTAACAAAATGTCCAAGAGCAAAAAATCTGAAGCTGTGAGATCTAAAAGTACCTTGATAAAAAATAATTCCAGAAAAAAGGAAAATAAAAGTTCAAAATCACAGATAATGAAAAAGAAAATTTTACGAGCCTCAAATGCAAAAAATACCTGTGTAACTGAAAATATAACAAAAGCACTTGACTCGATTGGTAAGGGAATTCACAGTGAGGGAGGCTTCTAGGGTTTTTGATATTCCAAAATCAACGTTGTTTGCAAAATATATAAGGGCTTATCACCAATAGACAGTAAAGCAGGACATCCAATTTTTTTTTCAAAAGATGACGAAGATCAAATTGTTAACTGGATTATTTATTGTGCTACTACAGGATTTCCAGTAACCAAAGGTTTGCTGTTGGATTCTGTACAAAAGTATTTGCTACAGACTAATAAGAAAATTAGAAATTAAAGAAACTAATAATTAGAAAAGAAAGAAACGGAAAAGAAATAAAAGGAACAAAAAGTATTACAGAATAAACAAAAAAGAGCAAAAGCTAGAAATATGAAAAAAAAAGAATCAATTTTAAATAAAAGTTTACAAGAAAAAAAAAATCTCTAATCAAACAAAAAAAAGACATTTTTAAAAAAATAAAAGAAAGTAAGAACGCAATAAAATTGGAAGAAAATGAAGAAAACAGACAAAAGTTGAGAACAGATATACATAATTACGAAAAACAAGTTGATGAAATAGGACGAACCTTGGTTATTCACGAAATGAAAGTTTTACAATCAAAACTTAAAATAAAACAAGAAGTTTTGCCTAACTAATTTTTTTTGATATTTTGTCACTTATTGGACGTTTAACTGAATAAAATTAAGATTAAAATCTTGTACAAAATGACTTTTCGTTGGTTTTTATATTTCTTGAAAAAAGTCGATTTGTTAGACTACTTAATAATTTTAAAACTGATCAAAATATAAAATACACTCTCTTAAAACAAAGATTTTACATGTGTCCCGATTTAACTTAATGGGTGTCCAGAATAAGCTGAAATCTAGCGTACATATATCCCGCAAAGGCTTAATTACAAAAAAATTTATAATAGCATATTTTTCAACATTTAGAAAAGCACTACAAGATTTTTTTTTTTACTTAAAATAACGTCCGACTACAGGGAAAATCTTCTTAAATTCTAATAAATAAGGGACATTAAAAAAAGTGGAGATGAAAATTTTTCTACTGAAAAGTGTCCCGAATTACCTGAATTTTAGTGCTTTCTCGAAGGTAATTTCGAGTTGGCGCTTTCTTAGACCGAGGTGTCCGATGTGCATGTAACATACGCGGATCGGTGATCATCAGTCACGCAGAAATCCCCTATGGGTTACGACTATTCTCTGCGCTATCATTTTGTCTATATAATTTGATGATAATTCGTCACTTGCCTTGCCAAACTCTAAGAAAAATGAGTCATTAGGTATAAAAAAAAGTTTTTTTAAAAAATTCATGCGAGAATACAAAGTACCCGTGCACAAATAGAGTTAACTTCTCTTTGCAAAGGACAACAAAGCCGACGCAAACATAATACTTGTGTGGCCTATTAAGTGGATAAAAAATACAATATGCATACATACGACCTATCTGTAGGTATAATTGACAACATGTATGTGTATATATTTGCTCGTGTCATCTTCAAACATGTATACATATGCACTGCAGGTATAAGTATATACACACATTTATCAGGGTCTAATTGGATTCGGTAAGTTTGCATTAGTGGAGTAAGAACGTCGCACGCGCGTTTCAAGTACGAATGTCAATGAGCAGATGTACTTATAACATTGCGGCGCGACTTCTCCTCTCTGCCCTTATACTTGCATACACATATAGATGAAATATGTAAGTATGTATTGTATACACGTGCATCACAAGGGAGAGAGAAGGTCAAGATCTCTATTGTACTGTTATTTTTATCTCTCGGTATGTTTTATTCCTTGCCTTGTTGAAACTTCTATTCTTAGATGTTTTATTTATTATCGTTATAATAATAGTAATTATTATTGTACGATGATCACGTTGAAATTGTGTTTCGTTCGTTACTTCCAATAATCTTCAATTAGACTCGTTACTAGAGATGATGACAACAATGGAGCACACACATCATTAACTCGTATAGGTATTGTAGGACCCAATTCGCCCAATAAGCTAATCGATCTCATAACAAAAAAAAAAAAAAAAATATATATATATATATATATATATATGTGAGTAACGATAAAACAGATAATGACTTTGTGAAAAGTTGTATTGTATCGGAACGTATTACAGCATGATTTCTCGGAGGGCATGTATACTTACTATACGTATGTGTGTATACTTGTATATACCTCAGGGTGAACAAGAACAATAGACTGCACTTTCTATACGCCTTATAGAAAGAAAAAACGAACCGAACCAACTATTTTCCCATAATCCGCGAAAAAGATTTCATCAGATATTTACGTGGAGTGTATAGGTGTGCAGCAGCCTTCGCTTCATTATTTTATAAGTATACCGGCAGCAGAGCACGACAACAACAAAAGCGAATATACATAATATATATGTATAGCCGACAGCACGGAAAACTGCAGGCCCATGAACCGTGAAATATCATGGTCAGTGTAATTCTAATCTGGAACGCGTACCATATGGCGTGCAGTATATATTATATATGTGTGCACTTTAGACGTCGGGGTTCGCGCACGCGATGCACAATATATGTATATACGCGTGTATACAATACACTTTGCGTGGAGAAAAAAAGCACGGCGGCAAGTGCCTCAATCCCCCAAAAAAAGAAAGCCCTTTGACATTAAATACACGTGCAGTTTGTAGGTATAGACACCTACCGCATTTTTTTTGCATTCTAATTCTATATTTTACGTGGTTATTATTATATAAGTACAGCTCGTGTGAATTCGCCAGGTATACATTATGGGTACGGCAACGAGGGCCGAGATTTTTATCATTTCGACAACCTCACGGCAACGAGAGGAGAGAGGAATCAAGTTTCTCATTTACGTATGGGGTTTTTTTTTTTAATCTTACGTTGGCTCAAAAAAGAAGGACAATTATAAAACCCCCCAGAGGTGGAAGAAGATGAAAATATGATTACTATAGCGAGACTCTCTTCGAGAAACTTTCTTTGAGTATTTTCAAGCGCGTTTTCTTGGGTAGCCTCAATCTTGTATGCCGAGAGTAATTTTTATGCTAATTTTGTTTATTCGAACCCTTTTGGATATATTCTTATAATAAATTGACGATTCAATCACAATTGATACAGGTATAGGATTCCGCGCGACGCGCCACTGGACATTTTTGCTAGAGACAAACAAAACAATACACTCAAGTGCCAAGAGTTAAACTTACGCACGAAATACACGCCACGAAACTTTTAGCTTTTATACCGTAACGACATGTTATACATATATATATATATATACACTTATCTTCTTTATGTTTGGTCTATTGTTCTGCGAATTTTACTGTTTCTCGGAACGGCATAAACTTACCGTTCGCGTTAATCTTTGCTGTACAAACGATTGCGGATGGAAAAATGTATTGTCCGAAAGGCGCAACACAGACGTTTATGATTATTCTTAATTGACACACGTGTAGGTTTGCTTATGTATGCTCTTGTTGAAAAAACCTCACCGTCAATTCTTTAAAGTCATGTTTTACCAATAATTATAAATTATTCAAAGTATAAGTGCAAAGGTTCATTTGACCAAGTATACTTGACAGGAATATTACGTAACGGTTCATATGTGCTACGGCGAGTAAAGACAATTAAATGAGATACTACGAGTGACTGTAACTTGTTAAATTTTGTAACTTTGCTCGTAAACTTGAATTTAATAAAACTTTATTTTATCGAGTATGGATATAAAAAAGAGTGCGGTTAAGAACATAACACATTATACTTAAAATAAATTATTTACGAGATGTAGACGTTCATTATTATGCAAAGAAAAATTGTCCTTAATAATGTTAGATCTAATAGGTGGAAAAACTGGTTTTTTTCTGTTTTTTCACCTTTTTTTAGTAGGAAAAAAAAGTTTGATTATTTTGTACTCACAAAAATTCTTCCTGTTTAATTAAAATCTTAAATTTTGTGCCTATAGGGAAGTAACTTTACTTTGCTCTTTATGTCTGTTTAACGCATCATAATACACTACATGAGATGTCAACCAATAAATAAACACGAAAATAAGCCCAACAGCGATCACGTAGTCATAATAAGTATGTCTTTTACATAATTTTGATTTTCATTGTCTTGTTTCGTTAAAAAATTATACATCCATACGAAGGTGAAATTGCTGATTTAGGATTTTTTAACGACAGTACAAAAACATTCCAATTTTAAAGATATCAATTTTATTACCAGAAGTTCTTTGCAAAAAAACGACTCAAATAAGGAAAATCGAGGAAAAGTTGTATGTCAATGCATAGAAGCCCAAGTAAATCGTACAGTAGTACACGCTCACGTTTGTTTAACGAAAATTTTTTAACTTTGCAATACACTGGTATATAAGGTAACATTTGGTGCATCAAAATTAAAAAAAGTCCTTAAATTTTAACAACTCGTTTGTAGTCCTTCGTACGGTATATCCTGAATCACAGGTACAGTGCGTCAGAGAGGAGACCTTAAAAATCCCAAATGCAATATTTTTCAGTGCTCCCCATAACTGGTAATAGATATATAAAAAAAAAAAAAAAAAAAAACGGCCCATTACAATTTCCGCAACCATGTAGAACAAACACATCGTCCGCTCCTCTTCCTCCTCCGACATTATATTATATACAGCAAGACGCCATCGAGAGGAAGCGAGAACTGTAATACCGAAGAGGGGGGGGGAGGTAAAGGTGAAAAAACGTTTTTCCGACATCGCGGAGAAACGAAGGCTACCTCTCTCCGCCGCAATATCGATTTTTCAGCATAGGCCCCCGCGCAGACACATTCCGGAGGGAGCGCGGCGTGAAGCCCTACACAGCTCCAGCAGCGTTGCTATGCGCTGCTTTTCTTTGCTTCCCTCCCGTATACACCTATACACACCTGTGTGTGAAAACGACGAGCAGAGGAGGCAGTGCAGGTATATACATATATACCTATACCGGGGGAGAAGGGAGGATTCGAGCCAAAGGAATTTTCGCTGCTGCGGAGTAGGTACATTCAGAGGTGGAGAAAAGATGAATGACTCGAGGAATGGGGGAGAGAGAGGGAGACCCTTTAAGGAGGGCTGGCTGAAAATTGTTTTTCTTTTTTTTCCCATTCTTTGTAGGGTTCGGGGAGAGGGAGGACGATGCCGCAGGTGTAAATTTTTGGTTTTTCTTTGCAGGGCACCGATTGATTTTTCCGTTTGTTTTTTCTGCAAACGCGCTCTCATCATTGATTTCGAGGGTCCCTTGCACTTGTGACGAAAAACGTGTGTGCTCCATTTTTGGTAACTTTTTCAGGCTCGTTTTTGGGTTGTTTGTTCCTTCCTCTCTGTAAGGGTACTTTTTTATGGTTATTTTTCACTTGACGACTCGTGTCCTTGTGTGCGGTAGACCAAGGTCAACTCGAGAAACATAAAGCCACCTGTTTCCCTTTTGTTTTTTAAACATTCGAAGCTTTTTCCGACAAAGACGTTTTCAGGCTGAACTTTGGACTTTCGATCTTATTGTTTTTCAGCACATTGGGGCTCAAATGCCAATCACCACCTTGAGAAAAGTGTTATCTTACGTTTACGTATACATGTATTTCATATCACATAAACATTAACCAACTCTAAGCAATTCAAACCAATGTCACTGTTATCCCAAATTGAGCCAAGCCTTAGTGCTTTCCGATTGAGTAAATATTTTTAGGCTCGACCAATGTATGCCTTATGATTTTGTCAGAGCAAAAAGTGTAACCACTTTTAAATCGTCTACTTTCGAGATTAATTCAGCGATAACTTTTTTCACTTATGTTTTACACGTTCGCGTTCAACGATAGAGTTGTAGATCTCGTTAAAATACAACTTTTTTATATCAGGCATACTTTTTTTTTCAAGACCATAATGCAAAATAGATACGAAAACAGCGAAAAAAATGTTTTTTTGCCTGTTACAGAAATACAATTAAATTCTATAATATAGTGTTGAGTACGTAATTTGTAGAGCTCATTAAAATGAAAATTTTTTGTACAGTAAGTTTTTCTCTTAAGTGCCATTTTAACGATTTAATCAGTAAAAATCGTTTCAAAATTAATAAAAAAACACTGATTTCTGAAAATCACATTTTTAGACTAAACGTTTGATACGAAAATTGTAGATCTTCTGGAAGCATACTTGTTTGTATTGACCAATTTCATCTTTATAGTGTCGTTATAATATACGCTTAACATTGAAAAACGTTTAAAATGTCTGAATTAAATAAAAAGCGTTTGTTAGTTTAAATTTCAAGTTAGCACATTGATACCAATACTCTGATGTTGGACGCACGCAAGACTGAGTCTTTCGTATATGAGTTCAGCCGCTTGTTCATTGTAACAAAATCTCAAAAACATTAAGTTAGTATTGGATGATTCAAGAATCGAATGGATAGAGTAAAAAGTGCACCTCGATTATTAATCGTCACGTTGAAGTCGGGTATGACTTTCACGCCAGACGCGCACCTTCACGAATCAATAAACCGCCATACTCATTAAAAACTTTGGAAAAACAAAAACCAAAGTACCTACCCAATGCAAACTAATAACCCATCACCGGCTGATCGTTTCCGTCGCTTTCGCGCAAGTGCAACACAACACATCCGTCGGTTTTTCTTTCGCGCCGCTGCCGCACGAAAAGTGCCAATCTCCTCCTCGTCAGCAACTCCACGGCGCAAAAGGCGCAGTCCTAAGCTTGAGTAGTTAGTCATTATTTAGAAAAGACACGCTTGCCGCGGGCAACGGTGCAGAGTAGGTAATGACACACCCCCATTTCTCCCATAATCTGATATCTTCTTGTACATGTATATAGGCGCGTTATCGGGGCCTTACTGCGCGAAACTATATACGTATACTTGGGTGTAATATTACGAGAACGGTGCCACAACATTTTTATAATAATACGCCTATGATGGCCCAGCATATTATGCGACGTGCATCGATAACCGAGGGAGAGACTGCGTGTAAGTGTGTGTGCGCGTGATGATGTACCATATTACATATTACCCCCTTACTGCCATACCATACATTCATCACGTGAGCAAATCGCCAAAGGTCGAAAATGTGTCTTGAAAAGAGCGCTACCGCGCCTGTACATCCTAGCGGTACCTTAATTTATACGTATATACATATCTGATGCATGTACATGTGCATGCAGGGTATAATGTACGAATTTTTTTCGCGCACATCGGGCATGTCGTTAAAAAAGTAACGCGTGTAATACTTGCTTCAAGTATATACATAGACGGAGGTGTGTGTTACACCTATACTGCATGGGATGTACGGGAGTTGAGTATACATACGTATATATATTATATCTATGCATATGCATGCACAAGGACGGGTGTGTATATAAATATTCAAGGTGCGCATACTGCACATTGTGCGAAGAGAGGAGGAAGAGGAGCGGGAAAGGTGAGAGACAACGGGGTTTTTAATAACGAGGACGCGCAAGGGAACTTTTCGCGCGAGCGAGACCGTATATATTTATAACATGTACGCGAACTTGAATTATCATATAATAAGTATAATATATGTACGACTGTTTACGACTTATTTGCCATTGTAATATGAGCCGGAGTTGGATAAGTCGTTTAAGAGTGTGAAAATGTTGATTATGGCATATACCTACGCACATAACAACGAAACGAGTCGAAATGATCGGAGCGACTAAAAAATATTTATTTGCACGTGCGCCCAATACATCTGATTTTTTTATTTGATCCAGTGATTTGTTGTCTAATGATTATCATGAGAGTATACGTGTTATTGTCCAATTTGCACGCTACGCTATACTCAAAGAGATCCAAATCTCACTTTGGCTGACAGTCTTTCGCTCTCTGAATCTTTATAAACGAGCTAAATCTTTGCAATCTTTGTTAACATTCAATTTTAACGCCACAATAAATAAATCAGTAAGTAGTGGTTGAATTATTTTAATAAGAATTAATACGACGGGTAGGGTATAATTTTATTTTTACATCAGCTTGACTTTAAATAGCTTTTCACTAACTGTTTCGACTAAGTATACAAAACAAACTTATATTATGGTAAACTCGTTTGATTTCAATTATTTCCACATTTTAATGCAATCGACTTTTTTTATAGTGAAAAATCCGCTGAATAAACCACGTGGAATTTTCTAACCAATAATAAAACGAACAACAATTAAGGCTTCAATTAAGTGACAATCAATTTTTCGAGATGAATTATAATGTATGAATGATCCAGTTGATCGAAGAAAACGTGTTATTTTTTTCACTGCAAAAATCAAACAGTATAATTTTATGCGTTATGAGGAAAAAAAAGGAAATGCAAATCAGATTTTATCTTTGATTGTTTATTTTTATAAGCACTCAATTGTTGCAGTATAAATGTTGTTGAAATCAATTTATACAGTACATTACTTATTCTTAAAACTAGTTTGATTTCTTAAACGGTAACATTACAACTTGTACAAATGAATCTAAATTTTTCCATCTTCCACTTTTGGTACCATTTTTCAAACATTTGTTGTATAGGTAAATCATTTTCGTCAAATTTTTGCACTTAAATTCTACTTGGGCATATGACATAATATATGCTTACGTTGATTTTTCTCTTAAAAATCCGTCAACTCCAACTAGCGAAAAGAAAAAAGTCAAGTCTTTCGTAGCAAGAAAGTAAATTCACTCGATTCTGTAAGAGACGTTTTTTTAGATTTC
This sequence comes from Copidosoma floridanum, assembly GCF_000648655.2. Next base: position 324,893 of record NW_019379632.1, read on the forward strand.
GGAATTTACACATTTTCACCCACTATACAAAAGCACATTATGCACTCGAGTATACTCCTTTACGCGTGGCAATGCTACAACAACGTGGCCAATTTCACGTTAATGGGTTTTCCATTACAACGGCGTAATTCGCATTGACAAAAAAAACCATAGAATCGCCAATTTGGAAAGTTTTCCCGCGTCCTGTGGGGGGCTTCGATTTGAGAAACAAAAAAGAAATCGACACGCGGAGAGTCCAAGTGAAACGCGCCTATACCATAAGCTTAGCTCGCAATGATGGTACTTGGGAGAAAAAAACATTCTCCCTGACTTTCATGCTGATGACGGTGATTGTTACGTTTCGCGGTCCCCGATAAAATAATACACAAACGCGTGCTCGTTAGACAATTGGCCACAATCAAGTGTTTCGAAATACTTTGGACTCGCTTTGGGAGTTTGCAATAATTTCCTTTTTTTCCCGCGTAAAGCGAGCTATACACTTTGCTGGAGTGTCCACAGCGACCAGCAAGCCCACGTGAAGAGCAAAAGCAGAGAGAAAAGGAAAGAAAAGTGATCACTGTATCACGAAGAAGAAAGGAGCTAAGGGAGAGAGAGAGAGAGAGAGAGAGAGGAGAAAGAGTTTCACTTCCTCGAGAATCCGCGCTCAACTTTTTTCCCACGAGCCGAGAGTGAAAAGCGCGAAACGGAGAGAGAGAGGCCTATCTATATACACCCGAGCGTCGCATACATACATACATATATATATATATATATATGTATTAGAACCGCCATGCACGAGTTTAGTGAGTACGTGTGTGCCAGAGGCTGCATCACGGCTTATATAGGTATATATACGGGGCTCTAATTGGGAGAGGAGGAATCGGAAGGCGAGAAGTGGACTACATATATATTATATGCATGTGCGGAGACGACGACGACGTTGCGAAATGGGAAATTTCTTTTTTCCTCTGCGTTCGTAGTCGGCGGGAGCGTAAAGCGCGAGCGAGGAAAGATTGATGGAGTGCAGTACTTTTTTCTTTATGTTGCGCCGAGAGGCAGGACGTTGTTTTTTTTTTTTTTTTTTTTTTTTTTAATGACGTTAAATTTTTTTTCATCCCACAGAGCGATTTGTCAAAATTTACAAATGGATCTTTTTATACAGTGCTCGTGAAAAGTTCTGAAAAATCGGAATTGATGACAAAGTTTCGTTGAATTGCGAAATTATGGCGATTAATTTCAATAATCGTATCCGTCCCTATAGTTGTTGAACTTTGCATTAGTTCCTCGTTTGGCCTAAATGCAGAGCTCGACGAGGGATGATGTGTGCGGATGAGGGAATTCTACGTGATAAGTCGAATTGGCTATACATTCAACAAAGTAAAAAATTTGTGTTTGAAACCCTATGAAAAGTGTTTCCCAAATTTCAGAATAGTTACGTGCGCACCCCTATATAATTTAATTTGTTTGTTTCAGCATAGATTTTCAGAAAAATCATTGAAAAAGCATCCAGTGTCTAATTTTTCAATGAGGCTCTTACATGAAGAAAAGTGAATATTAGGCTTCACTTACACGACAGTACAAAGAGAGTCAAGGCCCCAACGTGTTGTTACAAAATCATTTCTAGACATCCAAAAATTCCTACACGCATTCTCAAGACATCAAGAAAGAATACCGTGTTAAAAACATATTTGGACCATTAAAAACTTGTGACATATACTTTTGTTGATCAAAGTCGTAACTTGAAAGTTATAATTTTTGTATGAATAACCCCAAGAACATTCTTAATTTTTTGTTAATTATTTGAGTAACTGTTTCTTTAATACTAGAAAGTTAAACATTGCAGTTGGTAAGTATACGTTACCATGTCGACGCTTCGGTAAAAGCGCTAAGTCAGACTTGGTCAGAAGAAATCGATAACTCAGAGGCATCTCTTTTCTGATATTTTGTATGTAGTAACGGTACCGTTTGTTTTGTTTTATTAATGGGAAACAAAAAATGAAAAGGCAAAGGTTTTTCAATCACCGAATCAATTATAGAGATAAACGAAGGACCTAATCATCTGAACGAGCATTTATTTGTGGCGAAAAAATGCCTTACACGCAGGTTGAAATTAAATTTATCTTATCGTGATACGCAAATAACAGCTCGTTTAGATGATTAAGGTCTTCGTTTATGTCTGTGCGACTAGACTTGGGCTGAGATATATTTGCATATTTCTCTCGTTTCTTCGCAGTGAAATATTTTCCTAAAAATGTAATGCATTATTTGTGTAAAAAATGTTTTTCTTTTTATTTATCACTATACTTATAACACAGTGCTTGACAAAATTTTTTCCAGCAAGTATAACGCATGACAACATGAAATATTAAATAAAAAAAAAAAAAAAAAAAAAAAAAACGGCCCATTACAATTTCCGCAACCATGTAGAACAAACACATCGTCCGCTCCTCTTCCTCCTCCGACATTATATTATATACAGCAAGACGCCATCGAGAGGAAGCGAGAACTGTAATACCGAAGAGGGGGGGGGAGGTAAAGGTGAAAAAACGTTTTTCCGACATCGCGGAGAAACGAAGGCTACCTCTCTCCGCCGCAATATCGATTTTTCAGCATAGGCCCCCGCGCAGACACATTCCGGAGGGAGCGCGGCGTGAAGCCCTACACAGCTCCAGCAGCGTTGCTATGCGCTGCTTTTCTTTGCTTCCCTCCCGTATACACCTATACACACCTGTGTGTGAAAACGACGAGCAGAGGAGGCAGTGCAGGTATATACATATATACCTATACCGGGGGAGAAGGGAGGATTCGAGCCAAAGGAATTTTCGCTGCTGCGGAGTAGGTACATTCAGAGGTGGAGAAAAGATGAATGACTCGAGGAATGGGGGAGAGAGAGGGAGACCCTTTAAGGAGGGCTGGCTGAAAATTGTTTTTCTTTTTTTTCCCATTCTTTGTAGGGTTCGGGGAGAGGGAGGACGATGCCGCAGGTGTAAATTTTTGGTTTTTCTTTGCAGGGCACCGATTGATTTTTCCGTTTGTTTTTTCTGCAAACGCGCTCTCATCATTGATTTCGAGGGTCCCTTGCACTTGTGACGAAAAACGTGTGTGCTCCATTTTTGGTAACTTTTTCAGGCTCGTTTTTGGNCACGGTCAAAAAAAAAAAAAAAAAAAAAAAACAGAATCGCAAAACGGCCATGGACCCTTTTATTCGCCCTCCTCTTGCCTTTCTCGCCCGAATTAGGCCAATATGCACGAGCTCATCTGCAACAACAGTGCACCGCGAGATGCCTTGAGACCCCCTCCCGCGCATATACATACACACACAAGTGTCGCGTGTGCGGTTCCCCTCAAGGTTCATTTGACTTTCACATTTTTCATTCGCCCCACACCCCCTCCATCCGCTATGAGCGGCCGGTTGGTCGCTACGGCCGCCCCCGCGGACTCGATGATGATAATTTCGAGGAGAGGAGAAAAAGAAGAAGGATGACAGTGGCCTGCTTTCGGCGAGATGAAAGCCGTCCCATTATTTTTCCGCCACTCCCGCGCTCCTCGCCAGGGTTTCTCGCTGTCGCGTGGTTTCATCAAACGATCCCTACAACGATGGCCCTCCCGTACCGATACTCCCGAGCGCGGCCTTCATTTCGCGCGCGAGCTTACAAAATCGCGGCTCACGCTCTTGACGGAGTCTTGGTTTTCTTTTGGGAAGAATAAAAAAAAAAAACAAGTTATTCCGAGCATGAACCGAACCGAGTGTGTTTCGATTTCTTTTTCAACGAGTCACGTAATTTAAGCCTCCCAGGCGTCGCGCGCCCCCGTGAATACGCCCCGAAAGTACAAACCGAGTGGAGCCTGAAAAAAAAAGGACTCGATCGGTCCCCGCCCGCGACAATCAAACCTCGGGAATCCCAAAGCACCTACGCGCGCGTATGTATCTCCCGCAAGAGGAAATTAGCATAAGTAGCGTTTGTCCGTACAAGTTTTCTTTCCTGAGATCTCATCGGGCTCGGGGGCCTCAAAGGAGAGAGCCACTGCCTAATAATATCCGTCCACATTTCAACAAGTTTTTCTGAGCGCTATCGCGCGCATGTATGCACGTGGACGGCTTTTTGCGGGAGGCCTCGGAGTCACGACTCGGAATGTTCAGCCGGCGCGTCGATAAGCCGAGGAAAAACTTCCTGAAAAACGAGGTTTAAATCATCATTGTACGCGCCGTAACGTCCGCGCCGCGATTTTCGAGATAGGGTATGTATAGAACCGCGAAACGAGAACGCCGCGTCGAGCCAATAATGGGTCGGGCAGCGAGTTATATTATTATACATCGCGTACCGATTGCAGGGCAGGTACAAACACTTTCGTCCCCGACGGTGATAATGTTCTTTTCCTCGCTTGCATTTTGGGATCAATGCCTAATCAAACGCTTGTGTTATTTGTACCTAGACTGTCGCACGCGGCTAATGAGCGCGATCGCGATGCTTCCCACTCGATTGTCGTTGCGTATGCTACTCACATCCCCGTACCGTATCATCGCGTGACACAAACTCCCAAGGGAAAAATCGCAGCGAGTAAGGGAGATTCAGTTTTTCATACGTGGATGCATTGGCACTTTTGGAAAAACAACACGGCCAAATTTCATAGGAGCATATAACGCCAAAATGCTTATGGCTGCAGTTGAACCGTAGGCGATTGAAAACGAACGTATATACAAGAGCAGTGAAATCGATACTCGTGGGAACAGTGGAGGGAAGAGTGAAACATCTCGGGCTTTCCATCAATCAACCGGCAAATATCCGCGTGTGTGCGCCGCGTATAGGTGTATATATAAGGAAAAGGCAAACTACCCGCAACGGGGAGAGAGATCCCGGGTAACGATTGTCATTTTACAAATTCAATTTGGCGAAGCCCCGCGCGGGAAACCCGAGAGCTCCTTATTCTCCGCTCTCTTACACATACACGCGCGAACCAAACAAATTGTCTTCCCGCGAGGTACGCGTGTGTGTATACGCGCGCAAATACATATGTCTGTGTGTTGGGCAGCACACACCCGCGGCGGCTTATGGCTCGATCACGAGACGGACAATCGGCTGTATACCTATATGTACGCCGCAAGGAAAGGTTTTCTCTCATCAGCACGTGTCGTATGTCCGTGGGTATGGTGTAGAGGAGGGAAAATTCTATCTGCACCAAACTTCTCGATCATAAAAAAATACCATCCATTGTCGACGTTTTGGTTTTCGCGGCTGCTTGGTTTGTCCAACATAATATATACGGACAAATTGATCATGATTATCTAGATTTATCGACTGTCTGTTTTACTCTGTAAAATATTGTACAACCGATGTATAGTGCCGTCCAACGGAAGAAAGGTATAAGTCGGTGTAAGTGATATGAGAGACAAACTGAGAAAATCAAGGAAAACTATAAGTGTAAAGAATTTATTTTATTGTAAAAACAAAATTTTTTATCAAAGTATTAAAAGAATCCATAAGACAATTTGGCCCAAATTTGACGACGATATGGCATGATGAGAAATCTGTGGTTTTTCAATTTGTTTTTCTCATATAATAAAACATACAGTATTGCACATAGTGTAAGAAAATAAATTCCTCCGAGTAAGAGCTTTCCCCAACCTAAATCTTAGTTAGCACTTTTTTCGAGGCAATTTTAAGTTGGTGCTTTCTTTGACCAAGCGTCGATACGTAGTGCAGTTAGTAGAACCTTCCTTTTCATTTCTCAGAGTTTTCTTTTTATTCTGATGTATATCAAAACAAGATATTTAGAGAAATAATTTTTTAAAATATCTCTTACTTATTTGATTAGAAAACTTTTTCAGCCCCAACAAGTTGTAAAAAAGATCGAAAGTAAAAAAGAAAGAACCGACTCCAACTTTCACGAGATGATAAAAGCAACAACGCGGAGGAAGTGGCGCAGGATGCAAGGCCCCTCGAAGCTTAAGATAATACCGCCGCGCAATGAGGCACATCATCCATACATCATCGCCATCGGCGCTTCAACTCTCGAGGAAAAAAAAAAAAAAAAAAAAAAAAAAAAAAAAAAAAAAAAAAAAAAAAAAAANCACTTGTAATTCCACTTGGAATTCCACTTGGAATGACACTTGGAGTTTCCAATCCAAAATCCCATGTGGAATTCCAAGTAGAATTCCAAGTGACTTTACAAGTGTAAATACAGATGGAATTACATATGTGATTACAAAATATAAATCAGAAGGGAACTATGAAAATCTGTACTTCCCCTTCTAACTCGGCGCAATTTCCTCGTAAAAAAAGGGTAAGAGCAAAAATACAGATTATTCCATGGGGTTTACCCTTTTTCTACTTTGGAATCCAAGGCAGTGCTAATCGACATTAAATTATTACTAAATAACGTTATAAGATATTTAATTTGTAGATATGCTATTAGACGCAGAATTTTCTGAAGAATCGATTGGTGTAAATAACTCATTTTCGACAAAAATGTCACTTATACCTTTTTTTTTTCCGTTCGACGGCAGAGCACACGACGGTAAGTATTTTCGATGACAAGATCATTATCCTTTCCAAGTTTTCAAAAGCCCACGCGTTGTGCGCACATTATTACGTGGTCTTTCAATTAAAAGTCTAAGGCGGGTATAGACAATAGGTGCGTGCGCGTGTCTTTTAAAAGACACACATTGCAAAACGATACCGCACGTTGTTAAACGGAAGTTTCACAAACTCGACAGGTTGTTTGTATGGCAATCGTGTTTGCCAGGACATTGTTTGAATGATGAAGCATAGGCAGGCACTGTACGATCGATAAATTAAAAAATTTCCTAATTTACCGCCGCAGCTGGAGACAATAATCATCGACGTTTGTAATTGATGCTTGGAAACGCGGTTCTATAGGCTGCAGTACGCAGGAAGTAATAGATAAGTATTTTTTTTTTTTAACACTTGATCAAGTGTTGTTTGTCAATGATTAATAATCAATGATCAAACAAAAGCATCAATCGTGCATATATTAGAGTGTAGGTAGAAAAAAGGCCGCACAAGACTCGTATAGTTTGTTGTTTTGGGATTTTAAAATGTTCATAACCAGCCGATTCACTTGCAATAATTCAGTTTCATGGCACAGTCGTTGTTACACTATTTTGCGACTTGCTCCTCGTGTCCCCCTGAATGCTGTACCTGTGGCAGAGGCCACGATATTATGAAAAAGACATAATTTGACATTATTATACAAAGAGAATAAGAAAGGTAGGCCTTTATGATGACTGCTGAGTCGAAAAGGCTAGCAACCCCCATTCAATGACGATTATTTCGGATGTTGTCAATGCCATAGTCTTTGTTAAATCAACAGTATACAATACATCGAGCATTTTCCACTTCATAGGCCTTTCTGGCTGTGGTTGTTCAAACATTTGTTTTTTATTGACTATAAGTCCATAAAACATGAAGATTATGAGAGGTAGTAAGGCTATCACTTTACCATATCCGTCTATCTGGGGGGGAGAAAAAGAAGTAACTTAGAGTAAAGTAGCAAAAAAAAATATGACAGTTCCGAGGATTCCTACAAATATCTAATCAATAATCAATGAAAAGATTGTGGAATTAAAGTCAAGACGACCCTACAGTTCTCCGACTGTATCAATTATATTGTAACTGAAACTAATTTACTGGTCATTTTACTCATGTTTGGACAGGTCATGCATCGAAGTAAATAATTTAAAAAACCGTAATACCTTTAAGATTTACAAAACCCTCTGTGCATCGACTTTTTTTTAAGATTATTTATCACTAAACTTAAAACTGTACATAACAAAAAGAAGCTAAAGGGGACATCTACCTATACGTATCATTTACATGAGTCGTGCAACACATCCTGGAATAACCAGTATCCATAATGTTTATCATGTAACTACGTTGTTAGACATGGCAATCCACGTATGGGGAACTAATTGATCCATGGTCAAGAGGATACCATGCATACACGTACTTTTTAATGTGTTCAGTAAGAACTTCACATTGAATATATCGTCAGTCTTTGTACATAAGGGTGTATACAAATACCAATTTAGTTTGGAATATTTCCAATTTTTGGTGGTTGTTAAATACTTGGAGAAATAAGAAACATTGGCCACGATCCACAATAAAAATGGGTGCGAAAAACACGTGATCGATCGATTCCACTGGTCCATCGTGTGAAAACGATAACCAAACGTCAAAGGAATAAGCACAAAGTAGCATTTAGTTTGTGTAACGTAATCTCCATTATTAGGGAGTACAAGCCTTAAAAAGAATTTTGTAAAAACAGAGACAAATAAAAGTGGTAGTAAAGAAAAAAAGAAAGTCTTAATCACTTTCTAATCGATCACGAGATTCGTGTAATGACAATATTTCATGCCAGTAATACATGGGTATAAAAAACCATCCACGTGCCAAATAGGTTCATCATCTTTTCACTGAAACCCATACTTGGTGGTTATTCTACGAAAGCTTGGAGTTTCACAGAAAAAGGAAAAAGAATTGTGTGTAGCATTAGTTTCGTTCTCGCTAGCTCTGGTTGAATTCTATAGCCTATGGCCCGAAAGCACGAAACGAGTTGGTGCCAAATCACAGATCTTCACATGTATCACTGATATGTACAGCGCGTCAGTTTTGCCGGACATTACCAACGGGCCCTAGCTGTCACTCCATGTGTTTATTTATAAGTACATACGCGTGACTCTTGACGCGACTATCAGACAAAACGCTCTCAGTCGTCATACATGTCAGATTCTATGTATAACATGCGTATACACATAGGGATATATTTACATACTGAGCAAACGAAACTGACGAAAAAAAAAAAAAAAAAAAAACCTTGAGTTTCACGTAAACATTATCGTAGAGTACGGCAATTTAATAGTTGTCTAACGATCCCCAAAAAAGCTCACCACATAATATATTTATACATCTATGCATAGAACGCACATAATTGATCGGCCGATTTCCGGGAACTAAGCGAAAAATCGGTATTTACTTCTATGTATACCTATTATGGTACATCCCATTTACCGCAACCACATCCCACACCCAAATCATATGTATATATCTATGAGCTTAGTTATACCCGTGTACACCTTTGCACGTATGTGTAACAAAAAGCCTTTGGCTCGTGTACGAGCGCGGACTCGCGGAGCCTACAAAACAAGAGAAGCGGCACACATATATAACGATCGAGGCGGTGGTCAAAAAAAAAAAAAAAAGAGAGAAAAGAGTGTTGCGCGTGCTAGTGTCGTCAAGCGACAATAAACCGCATAGGACCAAGCCTCGTTCGGCATTGTTCCGCGATCGGCACGCCTTGCGTAACCAGCAAACAAATACACGCGTATATTATAGCGCATGCACACCAGAAGGAGAAGGTGGAGGAGAGGACAGTCAGATGTATACGCTTATATATATAATATATACCTACACGTACCCACATACCGATCATATTATGTATGTACACATGGGAGGTGCCTGAATTTTTTTTCCGATCGCCCAGCAAAGAGACGGTAGAGAGAGAGCGCAATCGATCGTTCAACCCATAGGTGTATTTTTGGCACGGGCGTGCGTGCTATGCATAGAAATATATTACGTACGAGAAGTCGAACCGGCCACCCAAGAGGCCAATTAAGAGAGCTACGATTGGAGATCGTGAAAGGGCAACAGCTGATCCCATAACAGCTATTTCTAATACGGTGTTTATTGGACCGCAGTATTACCGATTCGAGTAACAGTAATGGGATATATACCATCGATAATGCGCGATCGTAAATGTAAGCGTGTGTTTTGACTCTCTCCCTCTCTCTCTCTCTCTCTCTCTCTCTCTCCTTGTTGTCAGCGGTACCTAATTAGGATGACTGCGTTTGCGAGTAAACTGTTTCAAATTAAGCGCCGCCTCCGTGTGTGTGTACGTGATGGAGATTGATAAAGATCGTCGAACGCCAAGATGCAGATCGTTAAGATGAAAAAACGAGGGCATCGTAAAAAAAGACATGTGCGGCTCTCAGCGGAAATAATTTGAAGGATATGAATATCGCTTAGCGGGGAATTAAGGAGGGGTAAATATGAACCTTTGGCGACACGAAGACAAAAGTGTTGGCAAAGTACGGCTGATGCATATACGGAAAGTGCGTGCAGTGCTTTGGCAGCCCGTACCGATTTACCGACTCAATCAAGTATGTTGCGTGTATACACCGCATACGCGGATATCGGTATACGAAAATACACTTACAAAGGGCCGACGAACTGCAGCTAAGGTTGTACGGACTCGAGGCGCAGTGATGTATAACTATAACATGATCCTCTTCCCGCGGATCGAGAGCCAAGCGTGTACACCGGCTCTGCCGAGGCAAAAATCACAGCGCGCGCACGGGATACATACGTATATACATCAGAGTTCAACGCTCGCGCGCGACGTGGAAAGAGAAAGTAAGTATATCCACACGGCAGCGGCAGCTCCTTGGGAGTCCTGGCGCAGCTCTCCTCCTCTGCCGCTGATGGCGGCTCGCAAGGTCGCCGATCGTGAAAACGAGCAGCTGATCGCCAACGCCATCGCTACGTGTGTGTGTGTATATATTAACGTGGGATGCAGAAACAGATCAACGAGTCCTCGATGAAAGATTTTTCGGAAGGTGAAATCGTGCAGGATGGAGGACGATGATGGAGCGATATTGCGTGTGGGGTAAAAAAGTATGACGGGCCTTTTTGGTGAATGTCAATGGGTATAAGGGGCCCACCGATTCTGCTGATGGAACGCACTACGTGATTGAAGCTTTCCAATGGCACAAGTATAATACTTATCGGGTTTTACGGCTAGAAATCGACAATAAAATCGGTAAGCCGTGACGAGGGTTTGTGGAAGCGATTTTGGCTCTTTTTTTTTTTTTTTTGTAGTTGCAAATCAAACGGTATTCAAAACTGTTTATTCTTTGGACATTAATTTCATCCGCGAGCTTTCTTTCGGCCGTTAAACGAACCAATGTGAAAAATTGAGTGCTTACCGAGATTTACAGCTCATAAATGCAACCTTCGCGGAACGCAATTACACTTGGAGCCCTCGTGTACACGGTATACGCACGTTCGGAGGAGAGATTTTTTGCCGCAGAAATTACGCTAGACTAACAGAGGGGGCGGGGAGGGACAATTAAAAAAGAAAATCAAACGATTTCGCAACGCCCGAGGTCTTTTTTTTTTATACATCTCCCATGTACGCGCGGAGAATGAGGAGAGTTATATATACTCCTTTCGGGGTAATTCACCACGCACAAAGAGTTTCCCCTTACGCTCCAAGCGAATGCGAGTTACTTTTTTTTTTACCTCTCAACTAACCTACATAACCTTCCCATACTCGCGAGGCCACATGTTTGGCTTTGGCGACTCGGGATCCGTATATGCTATGCTGCGGCTAATTGTAATCTGTTTTGTTACTAGTGACGCTTATTATGTCAAATTCACCTCGCAAATGTTCATCTTCAACGACAAAAAAACCGGTAACACACGAGTGTCACTCACCTGTGCCTTGTTGTTCTGCGCGTCCTGGGCCGTCCTCCAGTTACCGACCGTCGGCTGCCTAGGGCCCCTCTTGTCCAGCAACAACTCACTAGGACACTTTTCGAAGATGAGAACCCTCTCGGCAACCGAGCCTCGAGTTAGGAACGGCCGCACTGGATTGTTGCCCGTGTTGGTGGCCGCGGCCGCCCTGATGTGCTGCTTCTGCTGGGTCGTGAGCTCCGGATGGGGCACCGGCTCGACCGGCCGCTGCCTCGACGAGTTCAGCCTCAAACCCCACCTCGAGGCTATGAAGTCCTTCTCGTCCTTGCCCGCGTCCTTGCCACCACTGTCCTTGGCGATCGCCGGCTTGGCGTCCACTTTGGGGCCGGACGCGGACTCGAACTTGGACCTCGCGCTCGACACGATGGCCTCGCCGCTCAAGGGACCCACGTTCGGCGCCTTCGGCTCCCCCTGAACCGGCGACTCCTGCTGCTGCTGAGCTCCTACAACTCTGTAGCGCATCTTGGCGTAATCGACCGCCGATAAGGCAGACAGCTCGTCCTTGGTCAGGGTTTTGACCTCGTTGCTCGGCGAGCTGACCATGTGGGCCGAAACGGCGACCGCGGCCGAGTTCAGGTGGTGGGCGCCCAGCTGGCTCGGCGATATCAGGATCGGCTTGACAGGCTCGACCTTGGGTTTCTCGCGGACGATCGCGGGCTTTTGTTTCGGCGCCGTCGGCTGGGGCTCTTCGGTGATCACCGCGCCGGTCTTCAGGGCGTTGATCAGCCTCTCCTCCTCGCGCGCCACCTCGTCCAGATAGTTGGTCAAGTTCTCGGGTTGCCTGGCCTCGTTGGCCCCCGGGCTCTTGACGACCTGGACGGACTGCGGCGAGGCCGGTTTGACGATTTTGTTCTTGAGGGGCCACGAGGAGCCCACGGTGCCGTTGGCCGTGGGCGAGACCAGCGGTCGGGCGACCTTCTGCTGGACAGCCGCCACCTTCGAGGGCGTCACATCGTTCGGGAAGGTCTCTATGGTCTCGAGGAAGATCTCGCTATGGTGCTGGGGTGACTTGACTTGGCCACCGGTTGTCTTTAACTGGGACGGCCGGCTAGCGAAGCTCGTGGGCTGCTGCTTGATCAGCTGCTGCAGAGAGCTGGTCGTCGGGGTCTTGGGCGTCGTGGGCGTCAGGGCGCCCGGTGCTCCAGCGGAGCTCTGCTCGAACTTCTGAAGGGCAAACTGGATGGACGAGGGCAAGCTCTTGGAGGGAGAGCGTTGTCTCGTGGCTGCCACTCGCGCCTTGTCCTCCACCACAAAGTTGTTGACCAGCTTTTCGAGGTTGTTATTGTCCTGGGCAAGCAGCTCCACCGGGCTAGTAACCACGGACAGCGGCTTCTTGGCTATGGTCGCGGAGTTGGTCGCAGGACCACCGGGGGAAGAAGCGACCGGGCCCGAGGTGGGCGTGAGCACAGTGCCAAACTTGTCGACGGCCGCGGCGTTGCTGTGGCAACTGAGTATCTCCGTGGGCGCGAGACCCCGGCTCTTCCAGGTTTGATAGATGGCCTCGGCGTGGTCGCTTATTTGCTTGGCTATGGCGGCTATGTCCTCGTCCCCCGGTGAGCTGGGCGCGGATGGCTGGCTGCTGCGGCGCAGTTCGTGCTTGGCAGTCGCGGCCATCCTAGCCGAGACGGCTGTGGCCACCGATGTTGGGGAGCGAGCAGCCGCCACCGCTGGTCTCTCCTCCGTCGGCTCCTGCTGCTGCAGCCTCAGCTCTGCCGTGTGACAATTAAGGAGGTAGTCAACCGCCCGGGCGCTCAGCTCCGCGGTCCTGCGGTCGAACACGTGGAAGTCGGACGCCAAGTTGGCGGCTGTGCTGGCTGACGATATCGACGAGGACGAGGACGAGGAGGACAGCGAGCCAGGCTGTTGGTTGGTAGTGTGGTTGCTCGCTTCGCTGCTCGTCGGCGAGAAGAGACCGTTGGGGCGTCTGCTCGTCGTCGTGGCGAGGTGCTGGTGGTGGTGGTGGTGGCGGTGATGGTGGTGGATCGACGACGAGCTGTGGCTGCCGAGACTCGGCGACGACTGCAGCTGGTGATGGTGGTGAAGATGATGGGGCTGAAGCGGCTCCGGAGCGCAGGGCATAGCTCTTTAGGCCAGCGAGTGCCTCGTTCCTACCGGCCGCGAACCGTTGGTCGATCCCACGAGACGACTAGAGTGATGGTGGTCGCGATGATTCGGTACCTGCTGCCGACTGCGCTGACGCCCAAAACCAACAAAAGCTGCCTCGCTGTCCCCCAAGTGGTGCTGCTGTTCGGCTGTTGCTGCGACAATGACCCGGCGAGACCTGGGATGCTTAAATGTCATCGTGCGGGCACACGTCGCTCCGCTGTTTCCGGTTTCTCGTTTGATATGTTTTGGAATTTGTTTTTTCAGGTACCTAACTAGTGGGGTCCGCTGGCGCTGTATTGTCGGGGGCGATTAATTTCTACGTGGATATCGTTAATGATCGTCGGATCATTTTTTTTGTTTGTACTACGTTGTGTTTTGAAAGCACGCGCGTTTATAGAAGCACTTTGTAACTGGAAGTTGTACTTGTTGCGTTTATCACTTTAGGTACGCGTTGGTCCGTTATTGCGATTCGGGACATCATTGACACAGTTGCACCTGCAACAGAAAAAAACAAAAATTGGGCTTTCGTTAGTTTTGTGTTGGTTCATTGTTTTTGTTGCGTATTGCTGTGTAAGTGGTTCTAAAGCATACATGTTACAATCAAAGCATCGAAAGATATGTTGTGTACGTGTATGAGTATAAACAGCGCGAAATTTATGCGGGACTTTGTTTCGCAAGCACGTGTGTATACCCAAAGCCATTGACACCCTATTTGGATCGTCAATGGCTATTGGTGATTTTATTGAACGAGTTTCGAGACTGTAGCGCCATTACAGAGCGTTCGACTGTTCGGTGTGCCTTTATTGGGCAAGTAGGTTGAATTGTTTCAAAAATAGGGACGTTAACCTCAGAGAGAAGAGGTAAGCCGCCGATTAGAGCAGTCGCCTTGATGGATCGTGTATGAATGGGCTTGAAGCTCGAGCTCGTGCCAAGTGCTTTTTTGCACTACAAGCGAGTCGGTTTACTCGCAGAGAGCGCGCGTGAGAGGGCCAATTTATTTATTATTTTTTAGTCTCAATTGATGGCGTTGACGGATTATGTTGATTTTGCCCTCGAAAAAATAACGGTATCATTTACATTTCTTTTCTTTTTTTGCCCGCATCGCAGAAGCCACTTTTTACATCGGAGCAACTGTTTTTTCAAAGACGTTTTTATTTTTTCAAGGAAAGGTGAGATTAATTCTATGCTACAGCACACTAGCTTTCTCTCGGTGCAGGGGCTAGAAATTACTCGTTGTTGATTGCACTTTTTGTTACATCTCGTGCAAGAAAAGACAGCGAATTCTATCACTCGATGGGTTAAAATGTGACAACTAACTCTGTACTCATGAGTTTTGTCAAAACCAGTACTTAAAAAAGGTATATTGAGTCATTCCCTCATCCCTCATTTGAAATTTAAAAGATCAACTGTAACCTTTTCGATCGTTTGAAACACTGACTGACTCCAATGAAATCTTTGTTTGCACCCCCAGCTGTGCAAAATTCTGAGATATTCCATCTTAAAGTTGGGATGTTTTACATAAACGCAGATATGTAATTTTGGAAACTTGTCATTTACTAGTCATACATCAAAAAAGTGGTTGTTATGTGATTATATGAGTAGATCAAAATACACGAGCTTTTAGACGTTACACATGAAAAAATATCAGTAGCCATGAAAAATACCAAAATATTCTGTCCAAAAACGGTCAAGCCACTGTCATTTATCCATTAACGTAAAAGAGATACTTTTTTTAAAACCATGAATTTTTATCATTATAAATCAACATAAATAAACTAATGGCTTTTACGAGATGATTGATATTGTTGCAACTTTTTTTAAATAGGTATATTCTAAATGTTAAACCGTTTACGCACGAACAACATACATCGCGCTCGACACAGCTGATATAAGTTTCCATCTGCCTCCAAATAATGGTCAAGAGGCGTCGTTTTTTTTATTAATTTTTTGCACTTATGTCAAACTTGTAACTCTTTGGTTTGGATGTAACAGAACAATGGACTGTAACAGACAGTTACGGTATTTTTCGTTATCATTTTACTGTAAAGAGAAATTTGTAGATTTTTCAACTCAATGATACCTTTTTTTGTGCATTTATTTTTTTTAACTCCCTTAAAGACACTTCTGAATTTAGTATATCTTCCACTTTATTTTGCTTGAGCTCCAAATCACGTATATACGCACATGCTTGGATTTTTATTTGGAAATCCGATGCTCGCGCGCGGCGCAAAATTAAAATCACCTCCCTCTCCTCTATGGAGAGTCCACTCAACTCTTCGTCTCGTTGTTTCATTTAAACGCGCAGAAGATACCTGCGGCGAGTATATAAATAATGAAACAACACTCCGGTGGGCTTATTTTCGAACCGCTAAGGTGACGGAAATAAACTTTTTATTTTGGGAGTGGCGTTAATATATTACGTTGTTGTGTTTTTTTTTTTTTTTTTTTTTTTTTTTTTTTTGTTTAATGGCGCCAGAGCACAGGAGCATTGCCAAAACGCTCTAGAAAACCGATGATTCTAGTTACGATGATGAACATCTCGAGTGCAGGTATAGAGTTTAGCGCGAATGTCAGCAAGTGCCAGCTTTTACGTCAAACTAGCTCATCTCGTATGTTACATTTGTGTACCAACTCGGAGCACAACAACTAATCGCGTCGATGCATAAGTGTATACGCTGTTTTTTATTTCGTTGTCCAAAATATATGCTTATGCCTTTGTGATATGGATTCCAGTGTTTTGTATATACCATCGTGTCTTGATTTTTTACAGCGCGAAACGTTAATCGAGCAATGTGTTATTCCGGGTTACCTTTGGCATTTATTTTTGACATTGAATCCACGCGGGTATCGTTCGCAGAAATACTTTATTTACATGCTAATTATTCGAATTTCCTCGACGATTAAGAAGTAAACAACTCTTTTATAATACGATTTAGATACAAAAAACATTTTTTTTCTCATCTCAGCCAAGCTAATCGAGGTTTCGCAGTTTGAAATATTTTTTTGAGTATAAACACAACTGCTTCTTCGTAGAGGCAATCCGAAGGAATCTTCGTATCGGTCGATGATACATTTTTTTTTGTTGACATTTTGGCACAATGTATGGTTGGTAAATTTTTTCCTCGATTACTCTTCTTTTTTCTCTATTGGCCCCGGGTTTCCGTATATTGAAGCCGTGAGGTTGCAACAACAATTGTTTGATTACAAATAAGTAAAGTTTTTTGCTGCTTTTGTCGAGAGAAAAACTTCAATTTGATTTTCGAAACAATTGCGTCTAGCAGAAAATCTGTAAGTAGCTTTATTTAACATTTTAAGTCTTTGCGTTCGGGTAAAAAATCATAACTCGAATAAGACGAATAATTTATTTAAATTTTTACTACATACTTAATACATCAAATAATATGTTCGATCATATTTTAAAAACATTGATTCTATTTATAAATGAAAGTTACATTTTTGTTTTTTACGTGAATCAGTTTGAATATTTATGTATTTACTTAAAATTTGTAGGGTATTTTGTTTTTTAGTAATGATTCATGAGCCCTGCTTGCTTACTCCACAATTTCAAGTAATATTAAAACTTTTAGTCGTACTCTGTCTGATAAATATGATAATTCACGTTCCAGAATTTACACTTTTCAACTTAATAATATTTAGCTGAAAATTTTACATTCATTCTTTTCATAGCGACGCAAATATCGAATTTTGATATTCTGCCTTTTTAAGGTTCATATACTTATACATCTATTTTTGTCTTCAAAAAACTCGTATTTTGTCATTGTTCTTCGAAATCTACTTGTAACATATTTTTAAAGATAAAATTATTTTTAAATCGTAATCAAGCATTACCGTTAATTTAGTTTACTGCGTAAAAAAAATAATTTTTTAAACAAATAAAAAGCAGTTAAATTTTACACTTTCTATATATTTCAATCTTTCATCCCAGTACCAATGAATAATTTTATCATATTCACGTACCACACACAGTTATACGCAAAATTGTATAATCTCACAAGTTAGCAAAAATATTCAAATGCACGTCTATACGTATTTCTTCACATTGAGTGATCGCGGCAGGCGAGCACGGACCAAGGAAACTTCCATAAGTACAATAACCCAATTATAAACCTTAGCCACACATACACACCATATCATTACTATACATCATCACGCGAGCTCGAAAGAGCAGTGGAACGAATTGATCCAGGCTGGCGCGCGAAAGCATGAAAAACCGCGGATGGAGTGAACAATATCATGTACCATTTTTTTTTTTTTTTCTATAAGTTTCATTCGAGGAGAGGCGCGTGCGAGAAATTTATATCGGGGCGATGTACATTATAACACACCAGCGCCTTCCGCGACCGAGATTTCATTCTTTGAGAAGTTGGTGTGGGACTTTGTGGGTGAAAGCGACAGAAACATATAGAACAAAAGACTCGGTGGGTTCGGCTACAGGGAATCCAAAGAGCACATAGCAAAAGAATATAACAGTTACGTCTTCGTTATGTGTTACAATGTACAAAGGTATAATATACTCGGGGATCGCGGTGTAAGTTATATTATGCTTGGGTGCTTGTTCTCGGAATGCCATACACGTGGTATATCTACTTATGCAGAGATTTTTTTTTCCTTTATATTTTTCAGCGACACGCGGTTGCACCCCGTACTTTCCGAGAATTAATAATAATATAGCCAATGGGTGTTACACATGTGTTATACGGTGGAATCCAGCAGGGAACAATTGTGAATGGAATCAAACGAGACTTTGGGAAATTGTTCGTTGCAACATTTCAGACGGGGTTGACGGATAAAAACGCGAGCCAACACTTGTTGGAAATTAAGGTCTCGTCGTGGGCTCTGATGGAGCAAAATAGTGTACTTTTATAGTGAAAAACCTAACGCGAGTATTCTTACTAAGTTGAATAATCGAGTTGCAATATATTGATGCTTAATTTCTAAAATATTAATTATAATCTACAAATGAGACATAACAATAAATAATAACACGATTTGAATCTATAAGTGTACTTTAATTTATTTGATAGCGAGTGTTGATTGGCGTTAATAATTGTTAGCAAAAAACAATTCGACTTTGAGAAATCGCAAGAAGAATGAGTCCGACACGCCTTTTGGAGTCAATTGTTATTGGTTCTACGCTGTTGCGGTATTTCGGACGCGTCTCGCTACAGTGGGTATATAATTATCCATTGGTCCAATAAAATATTGAGTATATCCAAGACACAGGCTAGATATATAGATCGAAGAAAAAGTGCAGTGCTCTCGTCGGTGCACCTACTCTGGTACAACGAGAGGTGATGTCACAATGCCACTGTAATATAACTCTCCCCTTTCCCTCCGCCTCCTACGACTCGTCATCGCCTCGTTTTTCCTGCACATTTCAGTGTATATCGTACTTACGCCATACAATGCAACTTTTATGGTACCAATGAAAAAAAAAAAAAAAAAAAAAACTGTAAGCTGGTAGTTTTGAAATGGAAAATAAAAGCGTACCCAAACTATATGTACTCAAGCGGAAGTATAATGAAGTTTGCTTTTAAAATTGAAATATCTCGGACGATGTTGAATTCGAGTGAAACATATCAATTACGAGGTATGTGTTTACCGAATGGGTGGTTAATTAAAAATTTTAATCGCCTATAGTTACGACCTTTGAATAATTCATCGAGGCCAAAAGTTAACAAAAAAAAAAAAAAAAAAAAAAAAAAAAAAAAAAAAAAAAAAAAAAAAAAAAAAAAAAGGTGTACGAATGAAGCCAGAAAACGAGTAACCAATGGAGGGAAGGACGAGGGTGCTCGCGGTGTACTCATCACGTATCCCCGGATTAAAAGTCTCATCTCGTGTCGTTGGTACATTCGACTGTCATGTACTGCTGGTGGCCGCTCTTGTCCATCGCGGATGACGACACACGGCCAGCGAAAAAAAAAAAAAAAAAAAAAAAAAAAAAATGCGGATGATCCAGGCGCATATATATATGGAGAAACCATATACACCACAATGGTACCTATGCGTGCAGCGCTCCGCAACTCCTGATGGCGCGTGAGCGGGCCATTTACATTTATACGGCGGCACGCTCTTCGCCTCCTCGCTTTTTTATTTTTTTTATTTTTTTTATTCGCGCTCTCTTGTAGCTGATTTGTGGACGCGCGCGTGGGACTTGAGTCGCTAAAGTCGGCGAGGACACGCGCTTTGAAATCCTAAATTTTTGTTCCTCCTCTTTTTTTTTCCATCATCAGCTCTGTCGAGTCTACGCGTTTTGTTTGTCGCGAATAGCGATTTACTGCCACTGATAAATTTTTTTTTGTATCTGTGCGTGTTTGTACGTTTGGCGTGAAACGGGTATGCTATATACATTATAAGTATAGCTGAGCTATAAAAAGGACGAGGTTTCGCGTCAAGAGAGTCGTGTTTAATTTGAGGCTGCGCTTTGACGGCATAATCCAATCGGAATTTGTCCATCCGCCACGTTTCTTTGGCTGTCAGCAACGAAATGTGGATCCATGGAGATCGTCAACGAGGAAAATTCAGATTTTTTGTTAGTACAGTGAGTTCTATAAGTCATACTTGCAGTCAAGTTGGCGTAAGAGCGTATAAGTGTCTCGTATCGTGACGTGCACTGCTATTACTGAGATATTGTACGAAGAGGGCGCCAATGCCCCGATGCAATTACCAACATGAAATGACATAGTGAACAGTTAGAGCGCATTACAGCAGATATTATTATTTTTTTTTTATTTTATTGAAAATTAAGATCTTATACTTTATTTGCTCATTAAATAAGAAAAAAGATCGATACTCACATCAAAAGATAATCAAATTTGCGTCAACTGCTATCACGAAGAAAAATTTAATACGTATCAAGTTCAATGGGAAAAAAAACTAGTTCGCCGCGATCTGTTTACACATTTGAAAATTCACGCGATAAGCTGGCTTCAAAATTATTTGTCCTTTATGAAAAAAAAAAAAAAAAAAAAAAAAAATTAACAAACAAACGGATCAATCAAACGAACAAATTAAACCACCTGTATCATCTCGCATCGGTGACAGATGCCGTCATGCCTTTGTGGATACCGGATCGATCGACTCTGGAATTGGAAAAAACAAGCAAACAAACAAACATATGATAATCCAGTCAAAGTGACTCCGATCGTCATTGCCGAGAACGATTGGCACCACCAAACCTATAACGATGTCACCTGCACCGAACCAACGCGTAAAAACCGACGCTCATTGGGATATGTGACACACACACACAAGTAAGTATATTATTGGGTATACAATGTGCACATCAGCAGCATCCGATTCAAGGGTGATGACGATGATAAAATAATAACAACGACATAAATATAGAGAGGACTTGGAAGCAGCTGCTACGTACAGTACATGCAAAACCAAAATGCTTGTGACCCGCAATGAGCCGATGTATATCAAAAGCCAAGCGGTGCATGTCCCTCTTGAGTATACATAGATGCCTATACCTACGTGTATCTCCTATAGAGGTACAGCCTTCTAAATTTAGATCGGACGACATAGCGGAGCTGCCGCTCACACCTATATAAATATAATACATACGCATACACGCGTGTCCCTTCCTCTCGTGCAACCTCTCGGTGTAGGTACATATATATCATATCCACACTATATTGTTAACGGAGCTCGCGCGCAAATAACGTGCGTCCCCTATACTTATTACACACACGTGTGTGCGAATGCCGCGCGATAAGGCCTTTGACTTTGATTCGCCGGCTGTTTATATTTGCGCCACACACGTACATACAAATATATGTATGGGCGCGTGCTACTAGTGCGAGTGCATATATATATATATATATGTATATATTTTCACGCGCGTATAGGTGTATGTATATAATGAGTAGGTACACCTATAAGGGAACTCTCGGGAACCGGTTGTGGCTCTATACAGTGCTGTTTAGCGTATTTTACCGAGCCCCCACATGCTAGCTTGCTCGCTGCATTCCTAGTTTGCGAGAGGCTTTTTTATTTCTAGTTTTGCCCTCCATTTGATCTATACACGGGTCTTATTAGGTGGAAAGAACTTTTTTTTTTTTTTTTTTTTTTTTATGATACTTTGCGAGGATGTCGGTTGCTCGCAAAGCGAAAGTGTATTTATCGCACGCGGGGGGCGTATCGTTGAATTGATCCAATAAGCGACTCTTGGATCTTACCATCATTTGAAGTTTTTAAAAGTGGGCTCGCGGTGGTTTGGTGTCTTTGACGCCTCATGCAGGATTCAAAACGAAGTCTTAGAAAACCGGTTGCTCGTACATATGTTGATCGATGATGTAACGACTAGAAGAATCGCAAGCGCGGTACAGCGGTTCGCCCTTATTTGCGTTTTATTTGAAGTGCAGGATCGTTTGATAAGACGTACATTTTTGAGATAAAGATACGCTCTAAATCCATACAAATCCCAATGCGTTCAAATAAAACCATGTTTTTGATTACGTGCAGTTAAAATGCGTCATCGCGCTGGTGCACCTGTTACAATTAGTATTTTAGAAACAGTCACGTCAAATGATTAGTCGATTGTTTCATCATAGCTCCCGTGCCCGGAACAAAAAACATTTTTTTTTTCCCCTACGATGCGCTCATATAGTGTAAAACGATTCCGTCACATGTTGCTCGTGCACACGTTTGCTAAATCTGTGGCAGGATGTTTTTACAACATTATGACATGTATGGTAGCCTTCACTGTTCAAAATCTATTCAATTTTAAACAGAATGTTTTTATACATGGTTTGGGTGAGTTACATTTCCTACAAATGTCTTGTTAAAAATACAAAAATCTTGTGCACTTCAGCTCTATGCTAACTACTACGTGTTATCATTTTATGGATTTATTGATATTATTTATAGTAAGAAGATACACAAAATTTACGTAATTTTGACACTTTATGTTTAAGCATGAATTGGTAAGTTTATTCTTCCTATTAAAAATTAACAGTTAAATTGATTTTGTTCTCGATCAGTTGCTTATTGATTGCATTGCTGTGTGGTGCACTTTAGGTATCGAAATTAGATTTGCACCGCAAGCTGTATATATATCGTTTTTTTTTTTTTTTTTGGTTTTACCAAGAGTACCTCTACACTTATCAAAAAAACATCGCTTCGACGCAGCTTTGCAGTCGATTGATAAGCGTCGCATCGAGCGCAGCGATCAATGAAAAACACCGAACCAGCGCGTCGTGCGCACTCGTATCGATTTCGAAAAAAAAAAAAAAAAAAAAAAAAAAAAAAGAGTTCGAAAGATCTTTGGTGTGTGACCTTGAGTAATACCGTTTTAGTTTTGGGCATATTTTGGAGTTATTGTGTGTTATACGTCACTATGTGTGTATTACGGTGTACTCCACCTGCAAAGTATATGTGGCGACGTGAGNCTCGTATCGATTTCGAAAAAAAAAAAAAAAAAAAACAACAAAATATATTTCACAACATTGAATTTGTCCCCTCGAACGAAATCTCTTGCGGAGCTGCAGGTGCGTGTATATACCACGTATGTGTATATATGCGATTGAGACCACTCGGCGCGAATGCATTCGCCACGCGGCCAATAATCTTAATTAGATCTATCGGCGCGCCGGCCCGTACACACCATTATTATTACCATTGTCGCGTCGCGTGACGCTGCACCACGAGTCACCCACATTGATAATTGCGCTTTTCCCCTTCCAGCCTGTAGTTGTAACATCTGAAAACTTATCCTTTTAAATTACGCGCGCCGGTTGCGATAACACACTTTACATGCAGGTGTACTCGTTGCTCCAAAGCTGAAGATGCGTTTTCGATTGGTAAACCAGCATCGGTCGCCGCACGTGCAAACAACTGGGGCTATATACACACGCCAGGGGACCTAATTTTACTTTACTTTGCGAAACGCCCCGGCGGCGTACGCATAAATCACAAATTTCACGCCACAACCGTTTATTACCGAAATTTCAGCTGCGGCTTGTCGCGCGAGACTATTTTTTTTTTGGAGAGACTCGCGGGCATCGGGCGGGTTTATAAAAAGACACCGGAATGTAGAATTTTCCGTTTGACCCTTTGGCTGTTTTTTTTCCCCCCAAGACGGAGTAAGAAAATACTAGTAAGTATATATACATGAGGATGAGGTAAAAAACAGTGCGTCCAAGATGTATTTGTGTGCGTGTGTGGGTATAAATTATGTACAAGCGAGCGTTCACCTACATCATGTCGTCCGCTCCTTTTTCTCCGTTCACCATTTCAAAACTCCGTCTATATATTATTAGAGCCGCTCGGAGAGTCGTGGCGGCGAATGTATGGGTGTAACGTACACGCCACCGCGAGAGATGTTTCGTACGTACACTTGGATAATCCTGAGGTAGTCACTTTTTCATGGGATATGGTAAGAGGGGAAGAAAAAAAACAAACAAAAATTTCGGAGCAACAACTTTAACCAGCAACACTTTGTCAATCACAAGGCGGTACGAAAACTTGATGATGAGAACTGAGATCGAAGAGAAAAAAAGAAAAGGAAAAGGAAAAGAAAAAAAACTGTGCAAACGAAGAACAAGAGCGGCACACTGCAAAGCGACGGCGAGGAGCGCGCATGTATAAAAATAAACGATGCTCACGGCACGACGGATGGGAGCCGACTGAGGGGCCTCTGCTGTCTCTGCTTGTGCTGCTATATGCCATTATGGATTGTACAACTTGCTTGAATCCATACACACATATATATACATATACACGCCCGCGTGTATACATGACTCTTTCCACTGAAAATCGCGATTTTCCAATCGAGAGCTTTCATTCGGGTTTCAAATGATTATTACGTTTAAGTTTTGTGCCCAAAGTAGAGAGGAAACGCTTTGAAACTTCAATGATTTTTTTATGAAAAAAAAATCTTACAAAATAATCTTGTTTTTCTTTCATATAGGCTTCCGGTAATGGGGATAATGGATTGTGAAGGAATTTTTGTTTTGTTTTTGGGCCGTATGATAAGAAAGAAAATGTTTCGCAACAAAAATTTAAGGAATTTGAAGAACTGGACCCCTGAAAATCTCATGAGCTGCCATTTTTTACGTGTCCGCTGACAGAGAGTTGTAGGTAATTTAAAAATTATCTCGAGTAAACCAATGACTCTAAAGTCTAGGAGTTTCAATATATCCAACTAATACGTATATCCAAAGACGCAAGGAGCAACAAAAAACATTTTCTTTGTTCAAGACGCGTGCTCGTATCGAAAAGTTTAAGTAAGAATGTTACACAAGACTTCTACTGCAATTACGGAGTGTCCATCAGACTTTAGCCCAATTGTTTAATGGATTTTTAAGTGCTTTGAAAGAGTTTCTTTTTCCTGAACAAAGTGTATTCTTTTTGGTAGAAAATTTTTTTGTTGTCACCATTTTGCAATACAATACTGAGAAAAATGTTTTCTTTTTTTTCCGTCCGATAAAGGTTTACGTATTTTTAGAAATGTTTTGACTCATTTTTTTTCTAAGTTCTTTAATATTTTTAATTTTAATGCATTGTTTTTGGTGATAAAAATTTTGTTAAGCAATATGGAGAAGTACTATTTTAAAAAATTTTGACGTAAATAAAGCACTACATATATATATTTTAATTGAAAATGTACTAAGTCTCGCATTCGTTAGGTAACTTTTTTCAAGCTACTTCAAAGTAGGTCAAAAACTCGACATGTAGTCTAATGATATAACATTACTTGATCTGGATTAAATTCTGGTTTAGCTTTGTAAGTTCAAATTACTTCTAAATACTAGGATTTTCATACTATTTTGATGGATTAGTGCCATCACCTACTTAACTGTACTTACTGAACTACTCTTACTAATTGTCAAACCCCATCATCGATTATTTTGCGCACTGGTTATCGCTGTTTTTTTTTTTTTTAATAAAGAGATTCATTAATTTGAAGTTATATGGTTACGAGTTTTGGAATTTGAAATGTTTTTCCAGTTGTTTATTAAATTACATAAAATGTGCTTTGTTAGTGATTACAAGGGGTTTGATTTGAAAATCTATTTGGAAACTCATACTTTCATCATAACAAGTCCGTTTTGGGTGAATGAATTGAAAAATTACAGTTAACAATTTCGTTTTAGATCGGTAAATTTATTGATATATGTATAATTTTTAGTGGTCGATGTAACTCAACAAAATTCAATCAGCAGAGTCACTTGTGTCTGTTTTTTTCATGAAAATGATCCTGTGCTGTGATAAAAAATACGGTTCAAAATAGCACTTAATAGTGACAATTCTTTGGGTTATTAGAAAGCAAAAAAAAAGTGTTGAGGTGAGGTATGCTGTGCCCGCAAGTGAGTGTGGGTCCGTTTCATTAATACGTATATATTATGTGTATATGTTATACTGTTAGTCGTGCTATACATGAGTGAATGTCAAAAAGTTGTCAGTATTTGGTCCGGTGGTCACTACACATCCTCTACATCATCAACAATAGTGAAGCATAAATTACCTTTTGTCAACCATAAATTTTATTTTCAGACGCGTTACGGTATATAACTACATATACTCAGTTTTTCGTTTTAATAACGCGCGTATACTTTTTATAGTATTCATTTTTATTGTTAAAACGTAAGTTACGTTAAAATTTAAAGTTTCATCGATATAAAGCGTATGTATTTTTTTGTGCGTTCCTACCCTTAGGGGCTATTCATTCCAACCCCATCTCTAATCTGCAACTCCTTACGTCATCTCTTGTTTTCTATCACCTGTATAAACCCGTACTCCCGGCGTCCTTTTTCCAACTAACCCCGTATTCCTTTTCCTGGCAATTGACCTACGAACCTATACATGCATCGCGCTCGCGGAGCTGATCTTCGGGTCATCCTGCTGTGCAGAACCAGCCATGAGGCTTGGGAACGAGAAAAATGCCGGAGCGTAATACATCTTAGACAACTGAGCTACGACTGCTCCTTGATTATTCAATACAAATTTATTGCAACATACATGTATGTCACATTTTGAGGAAGCCTCCACAAAAATGTCAAGCGGTAAGATTATTTGTTTGCTCTGCTGTTTTTCCAAATGTTACGTCTGAAGGGAAAAGCATAATTGGCAGTGTGCGGCCACTGTAGCACGTATACCATAGCTCACGTTTGTTTACATGTATATGCAAGCAAATATAAATGTCTTGTACCATGTCCTTTTTCTTTCAAACGACGATTCGTAAAATATTATTATTATATGGGCTCAAAGTAACGTCTAGCTTCCGAACTTTTAAAAATATTTCATACCTTGTTTGAAGCTGGAAAAGTACAAAAAAAAAAAAAAAAAAAAAAGAGTTCGAAAGATCTTTGGTGTGTGACCTTGAGTAATACCGTTTTAGTTTTGGGCATATTTTGGAGTTATTGTGTGTTATACGTCACTATGTGTGTATTACGGTGTACTCCACCTGCAAAGTATATGTGGCGACGTGAGTGTTTCACCTGTATCTCATGCTTATATCTACAAGTTTGGTGTAATAAATTACTGCATAAGTGTCGAGGATAAAGAGTTAAAAATCGAAGTATTCATCGAAACTTTTTTTTGAGACTTTTAGACTTTTAGATTAAAATTAATGACTTTATCGTAATGGTTATGATTTAGCCTCACAATCATCTTAAAAACGAAAACAATTTAAGGATTTCGTGTAATCCCATGTAAAAAATAAATTAGTAAATCACTACGTGTAAATTAATTTTGTCGACGTGATTTAGGAAGAAAAAAAAAGAAGGAGAAAACACGTGGTTTGTTCGATCAAATTGGAAAAAAAACTGTCGGAATTTAAAAAGAATTTGCCTCAAGGGGACTTCCATTAACTAAATGAGCTAAAAATGGATATCAAATAAAATCTTACGTCAATTTTTCAATTTAGATAACATTCAGTACGACAGATAACGTTTTTGTATTAGAAATCACATCGGAAGCACAGACAATATCAAACATTCGCAGGCAAACAATCCGGATGGCTTATTTGCCAACTGACTTTTTAATGATCAATTCAATATCTGAATTTTTCATACTTTTTCTTTGACATGTAGCAAATTTTTTTTATAAATATGTTTATTTTATTATTAATACCACTTTCATCCTGCAATATGATTATTGCTATTTTCTTTGCTACTAAATTTTATTCAATTCGTTACGAAGTACGGTTAACGTAGAATAAATTTGATAAATAAAAAAAAGCACTCGGTAAATATCACTTGAGGGTGAGGGAGCGTCCCACGACATCATACGAGAAAGGAGGGAGAACGACCCTCACGTAATAAAGGGACGTCGTCCCCTAAATAATGATTATTATCTAAAATTTATAATGTATCATGAAATGTGCTCGAGTGACCTACATATTGGGTAAATACGTTACTTTTTTTTTTTTTTTTTTTTTTTTTTTTTTTTTTTTTTTTCATTTGATAACTTTTACGCAAAAGTCATTACCTCTTTGGATCAACTTTTAATTTATGAATGGAAATGGTGTCTTGTACTAAACGTTTACGTTAAAGTCTACGAAGAATTAAAGAAAAAGCTTACAACTAAATATAAGCCATACATTTTAATATGTATATATACGTGTTACGTAGAATTCAATAAAAAAAAAAAAAAAACCAAGATAAGATAAAAATGCACGGACTAGTGGTCACGCTATCGTACGTGACACAGTGTTATAAAGGCAAAAAAAAAAAATAAATAAATAAATAAATACAAATATATAAATTGGATATGGATTCCAGTTTTGTTTGATAATAATGATACCCTGACCTTCTCGAAAAAAAATTCACGTGATGCCTCATTACTGAAAGTAGTTTCGACCCGTTAGCATATATGTACTTTCTTGATAATTAACAGTAACAAAAAAAAACATGAATTTTTAGTGCTGTCATTATATGTCTCATTTTATGCAAAAATCATTTTATGATATTATTATTGGAAGACGATTTAGTACAAATCCTGTAATTAATCGATGATGAGATACTCTAAAGCTATAATTAGCTTGTCCTTAAAATTGGTGGAGTATACAATTGTATCTCAAACAAAGCCTCTAGTATAAAAAGCGTTTAAAACTTTCGCAGCGCCAAATTTAGAACGATTTGGTAAAAAAAACCTGCACTTCCCTCATACCGCGCGTATCGACAACTTGGAATCCATAGGAACACCACCACAAGAGCGCCACTTGAGTATACAACTTTGCTCTCAGCGAAACAATTTTCTCATCGAGGGACAAGAACCAACACCTCGCGTTCCCACAACCACGCAAACGCCCGACTAAACGCGCATACACCCAGAAAGTGCGCCCATTTAAAATTCAGTTCGACAAATCCAATCGACTCGCGACGGCGCAAAAATCACCGGGGGACGTGTGAAAGCCCGCGTGGTTCCTAAATCTTCCGAGTCCCCGAACGGAGGAGGGGAAAAAAAAACACCCACATTCATACACACTTTCACAGAGCCCGGCATCACATAGACCGGACTTTCGCCGATCCATCCATGGGATATACACATAATAATATATCGGCCGCAAGAGCCGCGAAATACTTTACTGTAGTCGTGCACACGATCTCTCGCGCCGTCAAAGTTTATGGCGCGGAGGGCCGTGTCCATGTGAGTATATATGGAATTTGTACACGTATACAGTCGCGGACAAAATATTTGTACCGTCTGGCGACCCTATACGTTGCGAGGTGCGCGCGGTAAAAGTGAAGGCGTTTGAACTTGAATCCCCACCCGGTGGGCCGTGTGTTTTTATACGGAAGAGTGCCACGAACATTGCCGTGGGAAATCGAAACGACGTCTCCACCGTTGGTGCAATGATAACTGCGACGCGCGAGATTGAATAGATGCTCGTTTTTTTGCTCATCGTGTATCGGAGTTTAATATAATATATACGAGCTTTACTTGGTTTAAATTGTACTTACAACATGGAGGGTGGAGGTGCAGCGAGTCAAGTGGTACACGCTGTGGGTTTGGCCAAGTTGAGATTTGATCTGGTCTGATAACTTATGCGCGCGTGTCCAGCATCGAGTCGCTTTTGGAATATTATTATCTTTATTATTCATACTCCGTATGGTTTCACGTTACGGTGAACGTTTCGGTAGATTGGGTGCCCGATAACACATTTTAGCGGAGGAGTGTCGGATTTCCTACGGTAGTGTGACCCATGGGTGTACTTCGTAAGACTCAATTAACATTTTTGATTCGTGTCCTTTTTTTTTTTGATTCTCGATAATGAGTAATCTTTTTTTTTTTTTTTTTCACGCATTGCAGGTACTACTCATTCGCTATTGGTATCAGGACGTGTTGAATCAAGGAGTTGCGCTCACATTAGTACAGCTAATTGGGACATTGGTCTGAATACGCCACTGTGTTTTGAGAAGCCGGGCGATACGGATAGTAGTTGTGTCATTCTCTGTATTGATGATGTATGCTAAAACCAGTTGAATTACATTATATCCCGTTTGCTTTTTTTTTTTTTTGTTTCACTTTCCCATATTCCCTCTTCTTTTTAGATGCATGAATCATATTTATTCACATGTACCTTACCATTTTTACTTTTAGCTACGAAAAACTCGCCAAATCAATAAAAATTGCTCAATCGCGAATAAAAAAAATTGTCTCTATCTCAAAAAAAAAAAAAAAAAAAAAAAAAAAGCAAAAAGAATAGCGCTCCTTTCTACACATGTACGGCCCAGCTGTCTATATACCGTATAGTCATCCATTCAACCTTCGCTCACTGACGAAACGAGAAACGCAAGAATCGGCCGACCCACCTACGCGCGCAGCGCAGCATTTCAGCGTACATAAGCAAATTAAACATCGGAGATTAAATTATCGTCAAACAATATGACTCCGAAAACCTGACACGCGACATATTTTAAGGCTATACACACAATAAGCACTTCCGCGTGGGTAGGTGCGTTTTGTGGACAACAATCCACCACATACATGTATACACACACACACACACACACACACACACACACACACACACACACACACACAGACACACACGAGCATCAAAAGACGCCTTTTTTGAGAGCAATAAAAAGAAAGGAAAAAAAGAATTCCAAAGCGAATAATTATGGAGTGCAGTGTATACAGTGATATATAGTTACGTATACAGTCTCAGCGAATATACGCCCACGCAGGATACTGTAATTTCTCGTCGATGTTATACACATATACACGTCTATGCGCAAGAGAGCGAGATATTATATACTTTCCGTTTTGTGACCTCCGATTTAATCCTCGAGGCCGTGTGGACACAATGTGTGCACGCACGAGCTGTCACGAATGTTGTGCCAATGTAACGTCCGCTATGGTATACTTATGGCAAAACGTGATGTGAGAGGACATCAAGGGGTTTACTTTTTGTTAATACGCAATAAGTTGTTGTATGATGACGAAATTCGAGATGATCTCGCGTTATCCCTATACGTAACATCTTTGAACAATCATAACGAATAGGGGACTGAAATAACTCGTTGCATGGCTGAAATCCTACATTCTGCGAGTTATCCAGTAATTCAGTTCTCCAGGGGACACCTTCTTTATTTTAACTCTGATAACTCTGAAAAAAGGGGTGCGTCGTACCACGGTGAGCAACGTTACGAAAACATACCGTTTTTGGTAAAAATTTTAGTTTTATTTCAAATTGTTCCAGATAGCTTGGAAAGTTATCAAAAAGTCGTAGAATAACATTTTTAATCTTTTCAAGGGTGTTTAACCTCCAGTATTTCCTTTAAGTATTCTTTCGATGACATTTGAGCAAGTACAGTTGGTTTGTCTCGAGATACATTATTGTCTAAACAAGTGGCCAAATTCATGAAAAAGAGCTCAAACGCTTTTGCATATGAGGCACGACTGATATTTATTTAATTAAGGAGAAAAAAATGAAATTGCAATGTTTTAAACTGTAAAATTATATTTTTTTTATTATTTGTTACATGGTTCGGAAATGTGACAACAACATTTAGATGCCATTATTTAAATAGTTGTTCGAACAACATTACGGAACTTCTCTCCCTCTCTTTCTCTTTTTCCTTCCTAGAAATTTACGCATTATTTATCACGTATATATTGCAGCCATGTACCTATAGTCACAGCTCAGAGATAATTGTTCAAAGAAAAAAGTATAATTAACAAAAAAAGTGCAGTGCTTGGTTCCCGTTCCCCACGTACTACTACCATTTTGTACTTTTTTTAGGTACTTTTGTCTTAAAATTTTATCATCGTCATTATTTTTTAAAATCATACAATAAAACACTGCTAACATTCATTGTTTACGTTTGTGACGTCACGCACGAGTTGGACCTTTCAATTTTTTAACATGGCGAGTTTTTTTTTTAAGTAGTAATTTTGTAGAAATAAAATTTACGCCCCAAGTGACATATTTATCAAAATACATTAATTTTTACATATTTTGATTAAATTTATCAAAATTATGACTCTTAAAATCAAAATTACAATGTATTACAATTTTCCACTGCAATTTTTTATAAAACACCCTTTTTCTTTTAGTTCATTTCTTTTCGTACAAGCGCATACGAAGCATCGCAGACGCACATACACGTTTTCATTTCTGTGCATGCTCATACAAACACAAAATTACCCAACCATCACTAACCGACACCTAGTATTTTGCGCAATAACAAAAAATTTTCAACGTGCAAATAACCCTATACAAAAAAAAAAAAAAAAAAAACTCTATACACATAAGCTCATTTGCAAACAATATAATCGCGCACGCAGCAACAGCCTATTGAGAAGCTGTAGTCCCCGCATCGTCACACTTACACGTGTTACCGTCGAAAACAGATTTGCGGAAAATGTGTGAAACAAATGAGGAGAAAAAAAAACTAAGCAGTTTGAGCACAGACCAAAGCATGAACGAGCAACGCAAACGACGTAAACTTGTTGAAAGATGTACCGATTAAAAATATTCTCTTAACTTCTGTACGATTTATATAGAATACATTTATTTATACGTAAGAATTGTGATTACGGTACCACCGCTATTATTTTTATTGTTATCCTGCATGAAATTAAAAGGCGAAGTTGACTAGATGATCACTATAGTTTCCGATGTCTTTTCCTCAAGAAATAGACCCCAGCACAATAACAATTGAAAGAAGAAAGATGATGAAATTGTGGAAAGTACATCTTCTTAGCTGTGTCAGCCTGATGAAGCGTATAATTTCTGGTCCGTTACGCACCTTCACGTATACACATCCACTGAGAAAAGGATTTGTTTACTATCAACGTACAAGTATATAAACAGTAAATTATTTTACATCTTCTTTATTATTTTTTTTTAATTTTAACTGCACACAGATGGCATATTAATAGTTAACATGCTATATTTAGTACTTTTGCTACTCTAATATCATTAAAACAATATATTATGCAATGACAATACAACAAGATTACGTGCAGTCCTCTATTTTATGCAATAAAAATTTAATTAACTTTCACGATTCATCAGTTAAAATATCATTTTCACTGTGGCAAAATATTGGAATGAAATATTGATATTTTAACTATTACAATACGTATGGTTTTGGGATGTATATTATACGTGAGTTAACATATGCAGTTAATTACTAATAAATCCTACTCTCAGTGTTTTGTTAAAGAAAACAGATTTTCAGATTTTCTTTGTTTGAAATATACACATGCTGCGTCCTATAATTTTTTTTCATTAGCATCGTTATTTTTGCTTTGCCAATTTGATTTACAAATAATTGTCATAAACATTATAAAAATTCTCAATGTAGATCAATAACACACATAAGTTTTTCTTTTCTGCAAAAAACCAGACTTTTGCTTTACGACTGCTACATTTTTCATCGAATCACTTGCACACATGAACAGTTGTTTTTCGATTTTGTGGGTATAATTATTTTTTACGAGCACAATCATAGTTTGTTTTTGTGTATACGCGCACGATTAATGTTACGTGGAGGCAAAAAAGTAAGAGGCAGTTCGGGAGACGAAAGGAAAGGGTAATTGCATGTAAAGACTGATTGTTCGGGTAAGTAGTTCAGGTGATTCGATGTATATACGTGTCTGATTACATTTTTTTTGTGCGACGAGACAGCCTGGAAATAATAAATAATGGATTTTGAAGTTTCAGGAGGGAGACGTGTAAATGAACTCAAAAAAGTAGTGACGGAAGGACAAAGTACCTATTTCTTGAATTCTCAAGGTTACTTTTTCACGGACACCAAGAAAATTAAATTTTTTTTTCTTTGTGATTATTTCTTGATTCATTTTATTGTAAAATCATCCAACACCTGACACCGTCGTACTTATAACCGAACAAAGTTAATCATCATCTATAAATTATAATCAGAGTAAAGAAATTAGTTCATTGAATAATGAAACAAAAAAATAAAATTGTGAAATTTTGTATTCGATATAAAGTATATATACTGAATCGAGATGAGGTATCTTCTCAATAAATCGCAATAAAAAATAGTGTCGGTCAGCAAAGTACAGCGAGCACCAGGGAAATTATTAATATTTACTTCTAAATAAATCTATATATGTAAATCCAAATAAAAGTGTACCAATGGAGGGTCTAAGGCCAATTTGTCACCCAAAGTATCCTTACAAGAATGTAAGAAGCTTAGAAAAAATCCAAGTTGTTTGGGAAACAAGGGAGCAAATAATATACCTCCAAGTAAAACCTCCATGGCAGAGGTAACGAAAGCAAAATAAAAGAGCACGTTTCTCCCCGAAAACACGAGAGGACAAGTGAAACGAACATCCACATTTAACATGTAGGTATAGCCACACGAGGTCCAAAAGAAGGAATCTTCAGGGCAACCCTTCCTCTCGGCGACATAATATTACATAGTACCCCCTTGCCAAGTTGCATAGCATCATCCATACTGAAACGTACACAGCTATCCCTCATTCTCGTTTTCTAACAATAGACCACATCGCCGAAAGAGAGCGAGAGCGCGCGTGGCCCAGTAGGTACGTGCCTCCGCAGTATGTGTGCAGAAGCACTCTGCTAGAGCAACATATAAGTATACATACCTATGTATATACTTGTAAGAGTGGATATAGGCTATATCCAGCAGGAGAAAGAGAGACGAGTGCGTCCCATTTTTTTTTTTTTTTTTCATTATTCGGCTTCTCGAGAAAAACTAGGAGCAGAAGGAGGAGGTGGAGAAAAATCCCGAGATTCTGCAACATTCCCTCGAATTCTTTCCGGCCCTTTGTTTTTCCACGAGGGAGGCGCGCCCCTGTTTCTCTTTCCGTTATTTCTCGCAAATGCAGCTGCAGCTGACAAAAAGACCGGCTCCATTCACGCCTCTGAGATTCTTATTCTTTTTTTTTTTTTTTTTTCCTCCTATTTCTTTTCTCGTTTGGCTGGTTTGGGACACTCCATTGGAATTGATTTCCTCTACGGAAAGTTCAAGGGTAAGTTTGTGTCATTGGGCTTGGTACATGGGCCGGAATTGTTAACTGTACAATCGTTTGTTTGCACATCCATATTTTTGATGATGTTACTTTAAGGTGGTTCTCTCGATCGGTAAGGCCAATAAGTGGACGCAACAGTGGCGAAAACCTCAAACGATGCATGTTTAATCACCAAAACAAATGAAAAAATTCAACAACGTTCCTGAGATGCTTTGTTATTCCCACGAAATCCGTACGAAGATGCGAAATTCTTTATCCATTCACTCGAAAATTCTGCCTTCGGGTAAAAATCCTCGACGTCTGTGATCTTTTTTTTTTTTTTTGTACTGGCATTCGTATGTGTTTCATAAAGGTAAGCGTTATAAATATCAAGTCTTAACGTATGTAACAAAAAAAAAAAAAACTTGAGAAACTATTGATTTAGAGATTGTCGTCCATATACGCGTCAAGAAAATCAATAAGAATTCAATTTCGATTGCTCAATGTAAAAAAAGTGAGATGGACGAAAACAATTTTGAAAATTCAGTCATGCCCCTTCTCGGACTAGAAAGTTCAATGTATCATTTTTGTAACATCGTGCAAGTAGTACGTCTAGGAAACCATCCTATTTGTACACGCAATATACGTATACACCTTACGTGCAAAGGAGACGCTCGTAGAATTCCAAATTCAAGTATACACGAACAGCAGTGAATAACGCGTGTAAGTAATATATATATGCTCGCCACAAGCAATACGCAAGAAAATCTAATTTTCCAAAGCACACTGGACACACTAAGTATACGTATAGGTACGTGTAATGAAAGAACAAGTTTAAAAGTATAAAGTAGGGGTCGAAGAGTTTACTGCGCAACGCAGTCTATGTACACATAACACGTATAGAGATAAGACTTGGTGTAAGCAGACGAGTATAACGATAATACACCGAGCGCCGGTGCATCTCCCGAGGTGTGGGTATACATCACAGCGTATACCTATACATGTGCTCGCGAAACTATACCTCCTTTTTTTTCGCGCGTGTTGTAAATTTTCACACGGATAAAGAATACCACCACGTATCTTCGAAGCTTTTGGTCGCATTAAAAGTGTCCTAGCCGTCATCGACCGCACGCGGTACATGTATAATATTCCTCTTTTTTTCCTTCTTCTCCGTAATCTCGTAATGCGATTACCTCCAAGGTCCATACGGGCAAAGGCATCGCAGGTGAAGTGACGAACGTCACGCGGAAAAAGTTGGTAACAGGTGTAATGCATAAATTTCGGTATACAGTTTTTTTGGCGAGGCTCACGTGGCTCTCGAGCGCATCGCGGCGAGCAATATTGTACATATGTTGCTTCGCGCTATATTTTGCCGCGGTTACTACACGCAAGCTGCTTTTTTCATTGCAAAACTATCGAGAGTTTCGCGTTAGGCGCCATTATATTGGTGCATGTTGATGTTGTACAGGTGCAGGATGTAATACATATATGGAGCTACTTGCTTGTGGAAGATGTATTGTATTCATATAGTTAATGGTATATGAAAAAAAAAACAGTTAATCCATGCTTTCTTTTCAAACTTACTTATACTCTTCGAAGACGAGTTCAGGCAAGACGTGGGTTTCGGCAGCTCATCTGTAACAGAGAAAAATCATTTTTCTCAGACTGGAGCAGAAAAAACAAGTTCGTCGAACAGTATATTTTTGGTCATCGTTATATCGATTAAAAGTGTAAAAAATGTTGTCGACGAGTCATTTGGTATACATTTGGGTATTTTTTTTTTGGTATGGAAAAAAAGGTACATAGCGATCCCATATGTAGTCGTGACCTCGAGAAACGAAGATATTGATCGGTGCGCGTTGAGTGTTTTGATTTCTCCAAACGTCCATCATATAAGAACGGTACGATCGATCGATCGCGGAGTGTCAATTTGTCGATTATTGTTGCGAGTCGAAAAATATTATTTTTGCATCAAGCTGAGTTGGGCGTCCCGACGTCTGCGGGTCTTGATGAAAAAATTACAGCTGTTGTTGTCCTGTATGCCAAGCTTTGTTGGTCTGGATGCAAATTAAACCACTAACGTTCCTATTTACGAGTAGGATTTGCGGATCCTTGAGGATATCTTTTTTGCCACCAAATATAAATATTTCAGTCAGCAAATAAAAAAAAAATACATCACAACACAGCCTAGAAAAAAAAAAAAAAAAAAAAAAAAAAAAAAGAGTTCAAGAAAGCAAGTAAGTATTGAAGGGGCAGGGCTAAAAATATCCGCCGACACACACGTATAACAACACAAAGAGACAGAAAAGAAAAAAGAAAATATAAAAGACGTACGGATAAAAAAGGGAGCCGCGCTGAGCCAGTGCCGCTGTGCGCTGCCGGAAGCACTGCCAACACGTAATAATACATACATATTGTATACATATACGTATATAATGTACCTATATATACCCGCCTCGGCACCGTTTCCTCGGACCGAGAAAAGCTTTCGAGTGGTCCACGGCGTCCACGCGTTATACCATATACCCATAGCATTAAATATATGTGTGTGCACAACAATGTCCATTCCACATATACAGAATATTTATATACGTGTCTTTTTTGGGCGCGTTGTACGAATAAATATGTACAAACATGCGGTTGGCAGTATAGACTTTGCGCGATGTATGGGTTTTGCTTCGCGCGCGGATACAGTGAAAATCAGCGTATAGGTATAAGTAGCTTGTGCGTAAATATTATGCACTTTTCCGCATGGAACGACGACTCAAGTGCATACAGATAGTAGGTATTTACTGATGCAACACGCGTGTACGCGGTTGTTGGGACAAAAAGTGGTCTAAGTGCAGAGAAAGTATATATATATTTGTGCGTGCGCTCTTGAAGTCTATTTTCGGAGGCCATCAGAGGTATAAAAAATGTACATTGTACATATATTGTATAGGTACACACGCGGTACTTGATGCCTGCATAAACTCTCTGCAATGTGCCACGCGAGGTGTTGGTTGGATGATGTTGCACACACGGTAGGTATGCCAGGGCTAGAGTATAGGATTTATAATGAAAGTATTGGACTGCCATTGCTATACGTGTAATTATATTGCTGCAGTTTCGCCTCGAGAGCGCACACTCGAGGTGATGGACCGGGATGGGCGCAATAACTCTGATGGCTTCGAATTTGCATTTATATCTGTGCTGTATAACACCTACCGTTTTGCACCTTCACTCGTTTTTTTACTTGTCGATTGCTCACGGTTTACTTTTTTTTTAAATTTATTTATTTTTTAACTTCAATCTGTGGTGCCTTTACGTGGTATATGCTTCAAAGAATATATATATGAGTGATTCTGCCGTAACTTGCTCAGTTCGACTTGAAAAATTTTTTTAAAAGAAGTTGGTTGAAAAAAAATTTTCCATGGTATTTCTACTGTACACAACATCAGTAACAAATATCTAAAGCGATGCAACTATAAAATTTGCTGATCAAAAGTTATACGAAATTTTATATAAGTCAGTTTTCGTCGATTTTCAAAAAATTGTATCACTTTCTAGCACGTGTATCTAAGCTACTTCAACAGTTCGAGTTATCTTATTGGTCTGAAATGAAATCTGGGATCAAGACCTATTGATTAAAAAAAAATTTTGTTCAGTTTTGTGCCTCCATTCAAAAGTTACAGCTGTTTCAATTAGAGCGTAAGTATCGCTAATAATGTGATTTTGGTTGAAATTCAGTATTTTTCATAAAATCACTATAACTTTTCATTCGGGGCATAAAATTCAAAAATTTTTATTTTAATCATTAGGACTATGTTTTTGCTTTCATTTAAGCCCAGATAAAGCTACCTAATGGCTAATGGAGTGCACCACTTGGCTACCAACGTTGGAAGTAGCACCACCGTTTTTGCATATATGTAGCGAAAAGAGGCCAATTGAACGAAACCCCGAGATACATGTCTCGTCTTTTAGCCCAACAGTGATGAAAAAAAGTTTGGATGGGATTGATTGCTCTAAAACGAAAAAAAAACAGCACTTTGAGGTGAGGTGGGGTCGGAATGGAAAAGTTCGGAATGGAATTTTCAATGTTTGTAGTGCTTGTACGACTTATAGACGTATTGCAATGATTTGTCCACCCATAATTTATTTACTAGCCTCAAATGCAATAAGAAATTGTAGTTTGCGTGCCTGCACACGTACATCGAGTGGTTGTTCCATGGGGGGTTGGAATGGAATAAAATGTTTTTTATGCACGAAATACGCAAAAAGAAGAGCTTGGCTATTCGAGAGGCAACAACTTCAGGTACTACTGTCGTAAGGATTTATTCATTTTAGTCCTATACCTTAAAAAGTGACCATTGGTTAGCATTTCCGATCTAAAAAGTTACTAGTTTGAACTGATTTTTGTTAAAACCGCGATTACGGTGCAAATGTACGGGCAAAAAGTATGCAGTGAAAGCTTCTTTGTCGATTTTTGGTGAGACTAAGGTATAAATCTAATCACCAATAGCTAGAGTATATAATGCTTACTCGCCCAAGTGGCAGATAAGCCTTATTGTTTACCGGTGAAAGCTTTCATGAGTGAAATTGAGTTGGGGACATGGGTTGGAATGGATAATTTTACTCTAAATGATCGATTATCTCAATGAAGGGATCAAAATATTCGTATAAGATAATATGTTAAGTAAAGTCGACAACATTTAACACAATTTAACGTTTTTAAAGTTTTTGATTTCATTATGGCACGTGAGTATGAGTACCGGACACGATCTGAGCAAGTTACGGCAGAATCGCCCATATATGAGGCTCCCTCGAGGTGATATTACTTGCTGTATGGTGCTGTTGGTGGTGTGCAACATGTTGGCTGATGTGCAAAGTATGTATAGGTATATTTATACGAGAAAGCGGAGCAGTCTCGGGATATTTATAGATATACATATAGATATATATATTATAAGTTTTTTCACCAAGAAAAGACATATCTTCACTGAAAGCACTGGCGACAACTATCACATCTCCTATAGAGGCGTGCCCCAGGGAGAAGTTCTCAGCCCCTTATTGTATTCCCTTTATGTCTCTTCAATCACCGAAGAAATTCCTGAAAATGTGTTTACCTCCCGATTCGCCGATGATCTAGCTCTCTACACTAAAGTTAATAATAAAGCTGACAGTAAAACTACTATGGAAAACTCCATAAACGTAATAATTAAGAACCTTGACAGCATAGGACTTAATATTTCCGAAAAAAAGTCACAATTCCTTCACCTAAATAAAAAAGGTTTAAAACCGAGCGAAACGGAACTGTTCATCGGCACCTCCAATACTAAGTCCTCTGACAGTGTCAAATTTTTAGGGCTACATTTAGACTACAGATTGACCTTTGATGAGCACATCACACATGTACATATAGGAGATGCATGACTGCTATGAACATCATCAGGTACTTGAGAGGAACTTGATGGGGAGCCCACCCAGAAACTCTACTAATTTTATACAAGAGCTTTGTTAGATCCATCATGGACTACGCGAGCATTATCTATTTTCCTACCACCTTCGATAAAACAAATAAACTGGAAAAAATTCAATATACTGCTATCCGGTATGCCATGGGATACCGTAGATCTACCCCGACAAACATTATTCTTGCCGAATCAGGGCTCATCTCCATTAAAGAGCGTTCAAGCTTCCTCTGCTCATGCTATTTATCTAAGATCCTTAGCAACACCTCTCACGAAACTAGGCTAGCTATTCTATCTTTTATCAATAAGTTTGAGTCTCTTCCTAGATCCCCCAGACTCCTTATTAAATGTATCTACTCCTTCGTTGACTTACAAAATGACTTCAATATTAGAACAGACGATAACTACAGCATGTACAAACATCACTTTTTCACAGCTCTCTACACTATCCCTGTTGATATAGAAATAGGTAAGACGATTAAAGACTCAGCTACACCCAATGAATCTCTAAAAACGTTTATTTCGTTCCAAAAAGCCATAGCCATCTTTACTCATGGTAGTAAAATTAAAGATTCAAAAAGTGTTGGTTCTGCCTGTATATGCCTCCATAGTGAGTTTATTGACGCTAAAAGCTTGCACCCTAAAAGTTCCGTCTTTTCAGCTGAGTTAACAGTTATTACCTTGTATATGATATCAAAATTAAATACCTCCAATACGTCACTAAAAATCCTAGATCCTTTATTAAGTTAGTGTGGATTCCAGCTCACATAGGGCTCATCGGTAATGAAGCCGCTGACTCAATCGCTAAATTTGCTACATACTCTCCTGATCAAAAGGTAGACTTTGACAACTACACGGATCTTACCGAGACCTTTTACTTCAATGCGTACTCTAACAGTGACGCCAAAAACAAACGAGACGGGGACCTTAAAGGCAAACTCTTTTTTGAATTGTTCCACACATCAAGGAAGGATCCGTGGTTTAAAAAACTGAACTTGCCAAGAGACTACATTTTAAGTGTAAACCGTATGAGGGCTAACCACCACAGCCTGGGTGAATCACTTCATCGTAAAGGCATTATTTTAGATCCAGGATGTAAATGTGGACATCATTCTGAAGATTTAAACCATGTAATCTGGTCCTGTCAATTATATGATGCTCCCAGAAAAGACCTACTCAAAGACCTAAAAAAAATGAACATGTATCCTCCATACAACATAGAAAGCATCATTTTTTATCCAAACAGCACATCCACCAGAGCTGTTTCGAAATTCCTACAAAAATGTAAATTAAAAATCTAGTTAAATACAGTGTACTGTATATAAAAAAAAAATAAAAAAATAAAAAAAAAAATTGGTATTCCTCAAGTATTTACATATTTACAAAAAGCTCCAACTCAAATTTTAGTTTTATCAACGACTGAAGAACTTTCTGTAAATAAATATCACTTCTATGTATAGAACCTATTCTATGTACAGAACTATATTGAATAAAGTGGTATACATACCTCTCAGAGGTTTGTACACTGTAATATATAAAAAAAAAAAAAAAAGATATACATATAGGATTGATAGTGTATACACGACGATGAACCATGAGCGCCAATGACAATAACAACAACAACAATAACAACAACAAAAATAATAACAATAATAATAATAATAATAACGTGCGGATTGGAAAATATCGATGATGAAAAGTCAATATATCAGATTATGAATTAATAGCATCTCAGTCGTGTGGTTGTTAATGAAATGTGATCGATTTCGTAATTTTAGCCAGTCACATGTGATTGTATTATGTGTTTGTCGTGACATTCTTTAAATGAATACTGAATGGGACGAAAATACAAACGAGTATAAAGTTTTAAATGTATGATTATTCTTTAGATATAAAATGTACCCATGAGTAGTGAAGAGGGTGGTGATGGTGGGGAGGGAAGAAACAAGAGGAATTTACCACTTATAATAATTCCCATAAAATAACTTTATTAAGTAGATAGAAAATCGATTACAATACATTCGCAACTTAATTTGTTAAATGGAAAATTGAAAAATTGTATTTTTATTATTAGCTGATACATAATTACTCTCGTTTGTGCAAATCATACTTAACATATGTTATACGTAACGATGTATACGTTCCGACAAAAAACTCTGTTCGTTAGAGCTTTCGAGTGCTTGAAAAAATTTGTTCGTGCATTTTTCTACTGATTATGTTTATTCATAAAAAAAAGAAAACAAAAGATTTTTTTTTATTATTATTATTATTATAATTATTATTGTTCTTTTCCTTTCGTATGGGCATACTTTAGCAAGAATGACATTTTGTCTTTCTGCTTCATTGTAAAATTGAATGAGAAAGGAGTGGAAAAAATAGGCAGCTTCTTATACGAAGAAATACACAAAAAATATATCCCGTTTTTATCCGCTATTTTAACAAAAAAAACTTTTTGAGGCACACCCTTGAAACCGGGCTCATGATGAGTATAGATATAATAATAGCATGTAAATCGTGGAAAAAGGGTGTCACCGTCACTGAACCCCGTATTCAGAATTTTTTCCTCATAGTAAGTGACATTACAAGTGAAATGAACTCGGTTTCAAGAGTATGCCCCAAAAAAAATTTTTTATTTGACAATCGGAAACAAACACGGGATACTTTTTGTGGATTTCCTCGTATGTTTTAGACGTGAAGGTACGATTCAA
Source organism: Copidosoma floridanum (assembly GCF_000648655.2). The sequence continues at coordinate 368,114 of NW_019379632.1, forward strand.
CACTGCTTTCACATAATGATTGATTTTTATACAATTTTTTATTATATACATAGCTGGGTCAATCGATATTGGTTCCATAGGTTAACTAACCATATGCAACATTTCGCATTATCACTCCGCCACTAGAAAAGCACGCACTCTCCAAGTAAGTACCAATTGATCAAAGTTAAATTTTTTTTGTGCTCCACATAAATATCTTATTTTAATTTTCGACAACACATTTACAGAGAGAAAACATTTTCACGCTTAATGTCGAATCCTCAAAAAAAAAAAAAATTAAATTCCGAACAAGATAATAATTCCTTTGAAAAGTTTGATTCCAGCAATACTTAAATATTGTAATATTTATTGGTAAGATGAATAATTTATAAAAATACAGAATCCATATGTTCGTTTATTAACGAACATCAGTTGCCTTAATAGTTTAATTTATCATAAATACGTACATATATTTGTATATAGAAATGAACATTTTAAAAAGATTATTTCAAGAGCTAATAATGAATTATTGCATAAAAGAAATAAATCACAGCTTTATATACGTTTATGCAAAGTATAGTAAGTAATATATCGCAATATGTTACAGATTTGAAAATTAATTTTTTNAAAAAAAAAAAAAAACCCGGCGACAGAGCAGGTAGGGGTTCCCCGAAATTCCTTAATTGCCAAACCCGCACGCAGCAACGAAGACGCTCCCACGCGTGCATACCTGGCGTGCACACCCGATATCCGTTATTGAGGTATTATATAATTTGGGTTGAGAGAGCTCGTACACTTACTGAACTAATACAGCTCAACGCAATGAGGCTTTCACAGTCCGATGTTTGTGTTGATACAGTTTGACGCACCGCCAAGCTGTAGAGCCCGAAGAGCTTTGGACTCTCTCATGACAATCTCGGAGGCTCATGGCTCACGGCCTGACGATAAATATAGATATACACAAAGACAGAAAAAGAGTCTGAGATGTGCAGACACATACGTATTACGTAACTGTATGTATAATACCTATATATACGTATATGATACATACGTACACAGCGACATGCATGGCTAAAAATTATAATCTTTTTAATGTTAAGATTATGAAAAACATTTATTTTAAATAAATAACATAAATTTTGAAGGAAAAATAATAACCTCAGTAATTTTGTGTACAATTATTATTTCTGTAAATTAAAAGAAAGATTCGTACAAAGATTTAATTAAACGTCATATCTAGTTGCTACATACATTTCACCATTAAGTTTAACACATACGCAAGGCTCAATATTTATTAACATTTTAAAACAACGTAACTGTTTCGTTAGTGTATTTATTGTCACTTCAAAAGTATAGTAGTGGTGTTTAAAATATAACATATCCATTTGCCGAAGTGAAAAGTAAATTTTACCAAAAAAATAATAAATTTTCGTAATTATACTGAACTGAGGACCATCATCACTAACATTGCTGATAATTATACTAATACGTATAAACTACTTAATGAAAAACATTAACAAGCTATACAGCGTGTAAATAGTTAAAACGGCCGCAGCTGATGCGAGCCCATGCTTTGCACGTCATAAGAAAAAAGAAATGCAAACATATGCACATATATACAACATTAGTGTATAGCGCTGCACACCTTTTACTCCGAGGTAGTAGCCTTACAGTTGATACTGAGTAAGCTTGATGTTGTGTTGGACTCTGACTACACAACTTTTGCACTCTTTCAACCCAAATTATACCTCCGTGATATTATACCCGATGGGTGTAACACACAGTACCCACAGCCAGCCGCTAGCCCTACGTATGTAATACTATATACTGCCTACTGCACTTACACCAAAAGACGGTGTAGTGTAACGATGCTCATGTTATATAATATAATCTATACCTGCACACGGGCCAGTGAGCGCAGCAAACGGATCCGATCACCATATCCGGCGCGCAAAACCCCCCGGCTGCGGTCGCTGATGCTGCGCCAAGTCGTGGGGCTATGCCGTCGCGTTCGTCCCCCTTTCTCCGCGTAAAACGATACACTCCTACCGACTCTTCCCGTGGGATCGAACTGGAATTTACAATTTGCCGGTAATACTCTCGATGGAAGCGCGATACCGATTTTTTCCAACTGGCCCTTTTGCAGGTGATGCGTGTACCCAAAATCGTTCCGTTACACCATCACGCACTTTTGGCGAAAGCTATATATAGACTCATTTTTTTTTAATGCGTGCCATATGCGAGATAAGGTCGCCGTGTATAAACATAGGCTTAATGCAGCCAAGAAGCGAGTATACAATAAGGCCGAGACGGACAAATATTTCTCGGTGAGATAACACGACGACGCGACGTGACCTTATGCGCTTCATTCGCACTGTCCGCTCGTATGCGTACGCTAATTGATCGAAGGTGGAAAACGTCGGATCGACTGCACACCCACACGTGTCCCGTATGCTCTTATTTTATTTCTGGGTGTTTTTGTTGCAAACGCAAAACCTATATATTTGTCAATCAAGAGATAACGCGGGCTCATACGGAGTAAATCATTGATGGACTCAAAGACAACACGGTTATTGTGCTGTGAGCATTAGAAAGTTCGAGTGTTTCTTTTTTCAAGATTAAATTTTTTTTTTTGAACCAGTTCATTTGGATGGTTCTTGAAAAGAAATTTAATAAATATCGGTAGCTGTGCTCTGAAGAAGGTAGAATGTATACCGAAACAGCTGTATATAACGTATTTTCTTTCGGAATAAATAAATATGTACGAAAATCGATTAAAACTAAATTTCTTTCTTTTAATTATTACTTTTTCGTTGTGGATTTTCATCGAGTAAACACCAATTCAATTGCTTGATAAATATTTGAATTCAATCCAAAGACAATAATCACAAAAATTAATGACGAGGCAGCTGAAATGTAGAAATACCAAACTGATGTATTCCGAGCTTTACAGTCCAAACTCGAGTGTTTTTGTGTACATATGACGACGACAACACGTCGGTCCCATCAAGGCAGCTCCTTGAGCCGAAATTATAACGTATACACAAACTCCATCATCTCCGGAAGAGAGCCCGTAATTACCATACGAGGCGATATTTAACCCAAATTCTCCAGCATCCCGGCCTGGCGGAGGTGGGTCTAATTATATTTTCGCGTTCCGCCTCCGACGATTATTTTCTTCTCGTGTATATATATGTATACAAATGCTCACGGAATCGTCTTAAGTTTGAGGTATCCGCGTATAAGGCAAGTACATCGACTTGGCGAAGAGAAGATGAGAAACGCAATTAGGCCCCGATGAATCGGAGCTCCTTTTCTCCATATATATTTTACGCTGAGAAGCACGTGTTGTTCGTTCACAGGAAGGTCAGGGATTATGTTTTGTGTATATACCTAATACTGTACCCGCACGGCAGGTCTTCTTTTTTCCATTCGTACATACGATGTGTGCAATACAAGAGAGATTGCGTATATTTTTCGTGTCATTAATCAACTGCTCGTTAACGCGTTGAGTTTATTATTCATAGTTTGGAATTTACGCCCGAGCTTGGATACATATAGATACATGTATGGTCAAAATTTCGTTTGTTATTTACGCTATAACCCTCTCGCGCGTGCATTGTTACGCAACGTCAGTCGTTGTGCTTCATTCACGCAGCAATAAGCTAAATCGCTGAATTTCGCTTTTACGATTTTTAAAATCATTCAAAATAAGTGGGTGTTTTTTTTTTTTGTTATTTTATGATATAGATATCGTTGATCGAGATGAAAAATTCGTCACTCCAGAAGATTTGTTCGAATTACCAAATGAATGGGTTGGGCGGCAGTTTGACTATTTTTATCTATATTTTTTGGTTCCACCCAAAATGTTTTTTTTTTCTTTCCAAATTCTCAGACAGAGAAATTATAAATCAAGTAGGTCTTAATTATTCCAACCAAATTAACCACAAGTTGTCATAAATTTTGTGACCGTAGAATCTCCGAAAATTCCCAAAAACGCGAAACACTGCAAGGTACGACCGATGTTGAGAGACAAAATGATGAAAACAAGCGCGTGGCTGGCCAAGTCTCGGCAATAAGTATTTCTAAAAAAAAAAATCACAGCCCCGGAGAAAATCAAAGCAAACTCGTCAGTAACGTAAAGAGACGGCAAAGACGACGACTTGCAGCCCATCGCACTGCGGCTATATAATCTGTTTAGCCGGCGCTTTTCGAGCCAATGACATCTCGAGCTTTTAGCGTCTGTTCCCCGCAGCGGCTTGACGGTGCGCGTGGACATTTCAAAATACAATATGCTTTCGAACATGATTACGTAGAGACAGTCCACGTGAATTCGTATAGGAATCAGAGAGTAGTTTTTTAGAGCATAATCATTGCAACAGGTTATCTGATTAAAAAAATTAAAAATTTGAATTCGTGATGGGCTTTAGTGAAAAAATCTGATGATACAAAGTGCTTCGTATCAAAATAAATAATTAGAATAAGAGAAGAAATTCGCAACTACAGAAAAGTGTTGACAAAAATTTTAGAGACTAAAACGTGAAGAAAAACGATTTCGCAGATTTAAAACCCCTGTAAATAGTTGATGATTGTTTTATGATGGTTTTCAAATTGAATTCCACGGCGGGAGTCTGACCTTCCACAGACATAGGGTGTTAACTGCAGTACACTATAAAACAGAAATGACGGGACAACAGCTCGCGCGAAGGAAGTTGAAGGGAATTTCGACCTTACTTATTACCTCACCTGGATAAATTATCATTGATAACTAATTACATGGTAAATAGTTACAATTTAAAGGAAAAAAGTTACATCGCGTGATTGTTAAAGCTGCGCACCTCAAGACTCTTTCAAGACAACACGATGTAACTTTTTTTTTCCTGTTACTGATTGTAATCAACTTTGGCTTGATTGATTCCTTGGTGACGAAAAAAAAAAAAAAAAATCAATATCATATTTTCAATCTAACATTTTATGCTACGGTTAAAATGTGTTAACACATGGTCAATAACAAAAAATCATACTTACTTTACCACGTTATCTTGAAAAGTAATGGAGCAGAAACTCAACACCTGACATTTATTATGTAAACGTTTAAAAAGTTAATTTTGCTGATTTCAAATGCAAATCAACGACCATCCGCTGTTTTAATCAATTTATATGGAAAACTTGAACTTTTTTTTACAATTCATCATACGCCCTCGCATGCATTTACAAAAAAAAAAGAAAAAAAAAATGTAATTGTCTGAAATAACATACAAACTAATTCATCCATAGATACACATGCAATGTAAGTACAGTTACAGTGTACACGCTGAGCTCAACTACCCACTCTTTTTCGAGGAAAAAAATTGATTGTTTCTATTCGTATACGTATGGTATTATTCACGAAGTTTAAAAACGCACGTGTACTTATACGCGCACAGATATAATGAATGGGAGGTAAGACACATGATACGCGCTACGCATAACACACATAAGCACGCATTCATGCTCTTGTTATATAATACGATGTTTTGTAAATGTGCGGATATATATACCCTCTTTGGGTTTGTCGAACTCACGCGTCGATTGATTGTGCATATATATTTATGTGCACAAGTAAGTACGAGTGGATTGTAAGAGAGACGCTGGAAAATTCATGGATCTTGTGTATGATTTACGAGGGTATTGATGTTTCATTCAAACCTATATATTATGCTCTGCGCACATTGTGTTATAAATAAAGGTATTCATTATTTTTTTTTAGATTAGATTCTAAATAACCAAAGAATTTCATTACTTTAAACACATATTAATTATTGAAGTTTTAAATAACATCCACTTTGTATAATTTTTGTGACTATTATGCATTCTTTATTTCATCAATTGATATAAGTGGTGGAAAAAAATTTTTTAATTTAAGATTCAATGACAAATACGGAAATAATTTCTTGACAGTGTTCCACACTGTAAATCGAAAAAACCGTTTGTACTTTGTAGTATTAAAATTTCATTTAAAATCAACTCATATATTTTTGAAATTTTAAAAAATAAACAATATAGAAGTTAGCGTGAAAGCGATCGGAAATCGTTCATTCAGAACATATTCTTATTTTCTGTATGGTAAAGAAGATTTTTACATGAGAGCTCGTTCTTTAGTAATCAATAATGTTGT
>NW_019379632.1:374367-422269 GCF_000648655.2 Copidosoma floridanum
TTTACATGTATACGACATACCATCTCAATAGATAGCTCCTTTTTATTTGCGCACCCATCGATGTCATATATATATATATATATATATACAGTGGCTATACTGCACCACTGTGTGGATGCTTTGCACCCACGCATTATATACCATCGTGATAAATTAATCTCTATGGATGATTACTAGAATATAAATATATTGCTGCAGAAGATGCCATTGGTTATGAAAAAATGGGTAAAGGAATAAAGTGTACGTCTAATAATTTCATCAGCGTTGAGGTAAATAAAAACTAAAGTCAAAACAATAAAATTTGGGGAGGGGGAAAATAAAACGAAGAATGGACATTGAAAAAGCAGTACTTTGAACTAATAAATTAGTTTAAGTATTTGGATTTTTGGTTTTCTATAAAAAAAATAATAATTAGAGTAAATTGCGAGCTGGGAAAAACAATAAACACGGTATGGGAAAGAGCAAGATTTGCCAGCTTAGGTATAGGAAACTCCATTTATTAGGTATACAATGGTTATGGCAGGGAGCTTAGATGGATCAGAGATATGGGGATGATACACACAATACTTCAGATATAGTAAAGCTAGCTATAGTAAAAATGCTCCCAAAATATTTTATTCAGATGAAAACTGATCGAATGCCATACGTTAGCTTTGACATTGAACTTGAAGTTACCTACAAAATTAAGTTAAATTACTAGAAGGTACTACGATTCATTGGTGGTGCCAAATAAAAGACAGGGGAGGGTAAAAGGGTTACTTGATGGTTTAGGAAGGAAGAAAGGATTGAAATTTCGACCAAGAAATTCACGGGGACTAAGATGAAATTTTGAATAGGCCATTTTGTTTACCAAGTCATCAATATTTATTTCGTAATCTTTCTGAGCTTCACCTCTTTGAACAACGTATCCTTTAAATTTCACAGAAATAAGGTTTCCAATGTTTCATACTCCCTTTTCTCGAACTCTTTACTTTTAGTTATATTTTGTTCGTAACAAGTCTTTTTACTGCCTCGGGGGCTTCTTTCGCGACAACTGGACGTTTACTGCGCCCTTGACAGGAAAACTAGTGTTCGTCATTGTAACGCGCATCCGGCCAAGGATATCTCATACTTAAGTCCCTTGGGCGTTGCTTCGGAGAAATCCCTTCCATCGGAGAAGCCAGAGGAAGCGCCGAAAAAAGCATTTCCTCGAATTTCCAAAATTGATTATTCTTCTCCATCAACTTGATGTGCGGCAGTTTCATTCATTTGGGCATTGCAAAAGTGAAGAAAATTTTCAATTTGAGTTTATGCAAATCCATACTCGATCTCGCTTTGACGTGCCCGTGATAACCATTTGAGTCTCCAAACGAAAGTAGAGAGGTATATATTTCGAAAACTAACGTTTACCAATCGCACATCTTCGAACAGAACAGCAAAGGACACTCGATTGTATCGAAATTATCAATTATTTTTCTCACTTTTTAAATATTTATGCATTAAATTAATAGACCTATGTAAATTAATTATTTTCATCGTATGATTCATTAAAATCATTCCTTTTACCAGTGCAACGAAAGAACGACCTCCACACGAGCTTATACGAAATGAACGTTCATATCCCAACAACATAAAGACACACCACTCATAAATACCATACGTTCACAACGAGCAATGCAGGATATCATAAAACTTTCGACAACATACTCGTTGTAGAATTCAACTTTCGCCATAAGCACCGCTTATCGCGAGAAGAGAGATAGGTATATACATGCTAAACCCAAGATTTTTCACCAACGCACGGCACGCACGTGCATACCACTTATATATATATATATATATATATATATACAGTGGGAGCTCTCGAGAGAGCTCCTAAAAGTTCGGAGGGAGGTAGAGGGGGGAGTATAAGCGTCCGAGAGGCGGGAAGGGAAGTATCTGTATGTAGGGGAGAAAAAAAAAAAGCGCCGAAAGCTCATCCTTCCCCCTCCCCTTCCCGAAATCGAAGATATGCCCATTTCGCCGCTCGAGCAACAGGGAGGGTATGGTCGATATTATGAAATGTGCTCCTCGCGTATGTATACCTATATCGTGCGGTAATCTCGAGGGGGACGAAGGGCGCGTTGCTGCAGGTCCGCTCCGACGACAGCCATCATCTACTCGGATTTCTGACGTGATGTGATCTCCACCTATATTTACTCCCTCTACGGGGCACGTATACGTGTGTGCGCGTGTACGGCATATTCACGCATCCCCCGTTATATCGCAGCCCTCGCTCGGCCCCACTGCGATTTTATTCGACCAATTTCCCGACAGCTGGTCGAGTTGTTGTTCAACGCGTGTGTATAATATATACGTATACATGTAACTTCTTTTTGTCGAGTTCAAACGCCACCCTTGCGCTCGTGTCCCCCTTTACCGCGAAATCGCTTCCACCCCGTACAAGTGTTTGCATCGTTATAATAGCGCCAAAAATGCATTATTTGGGACTTGCGTACATATAATAAACAGCACGCGGCACACCACGCATGGTGTACACACATACATATATAAACGTAAAAGGTTCGGATTAGGTCGTTTTCACCGAGATACACATCTCTCTCGTGCAACGTATCCTGATGTTGGGGTGCAGTACAAAAATAAACGCAGTATAGTGTATTACTTAGCATGGGGTATAGGCATAGACCATGCATATTCTAAATGCGGTATATGTATAGCTATATGTATATCGAGTGTTGGTCCCGCACCGAGGGACAAAACCAAATGAACGAACGAACGCATGTATGTACCTTTTATACCTATGGGGTAACGCGAGAATATATATCGTATATGTTGCGTGTAATATTTATATATTATGTTCGGGGCANATATATATACATAATATACCTACCCCGTATGAGGTACATACGCCGTACATATAAATGGGCGTAATTTAAACAAGCTCACGGTGACGCACAGTATAGACAACATCAAAATTATAAGCAGAATAGAGTCGATGAAATTAACGCAGCCACATAGCCAGTACAGGGCTGTATCATCGCCTACGGCAGCAGTGCTATGTCGCAGGGACGACAACTAAACAACAGTCATGTAAACAAAAATTATTTGTAATAAACTATTCGCGTGTACATTTAATTTTTGCCCAAGCAATTTACATTGCATTGGCGTATGGGTTGGCAACATTACATTGGCGTATATGGGTTGGCGAGGATGTCGTAATCCGCCACACCCGCACGCACACGGTATTCGGCTGAGTTTAACGAGATGAACGGTAAAACGCGCGCGAGCAGGTCACAACGCTATATGCGCTGCTGTAGATGGGCTCTTTCTATCGCTGCACACGCAGCCGACCCCAATAACCTCGTTGGTCGTCTGGCCGATCAATTAATTACCGCCTAATTGGCGTTAAAAGCGACGCGCGCGTTATCGCGCGGATCTTCCGCTGAGCCTCACCGTGTGTACATATATATGTGTATTTGCACCAGAGAGGGGAGATCGACACGGCGAAACAAGAATACTAAGATACGCAGCGCCTCCCCGCCCGATTTTTTTTTTTTTTTTTTTTTACCGGGCACTGTGTCTGTCGTTTCGTTCACTCGTATTGCTGCACTCTCTTGGCATCGACGCGCTCCCCTTGCCAGGAACAAAATTAATACCAAATAAAAGAGCCTCTGACCGCTCGTTGTGGTAGAACAAATGAGTTATTGGCAGGGAACGTGTGAGGGAGAGTGCGAGGGTGGCGTCTCTGTGTTACACTCTATTTTCGTGTTTTTATTGATTTGCGGAGGAGCATGTCGGTTCGTCGTTGACGTAAACGGGGGTTCCGGGCAGTCTGAGCTATATATTTGTTACAGAGGAGAGGAGGTCCGAGTGATTTCAAATATGGAATAATAATGTGGGTACGTTAGGTGCAGGATGAAGAGAAAAATTTTATAAGGAAGACGAGGTTGTGGGACAATCTACCTTACATGTATGTAAAACTAAGTAGTAGTAATTGGCAGTTTTTATTATAGTAGAGCAACCTCAACGTCATTGCAGGCAATGGATCGACTATACTAATCTTTTACTTGTGTCGAACTAAGTGCCTATATTTTTCCAAGCGCCGACCCATTTGCACCAACACGATCGAGCTTTTTAAAGTTTTTTTTAGTTCCTCTTTAGTAAAATCGAAGTTTTATAAAGGACATCGAAGAAGTATATTGCGCTACTTTAAACCCATAATTTTTGATAAATTTTTTCTTGCGTCCTTACTTGATTACCTTTTTTGGGGAAGCGCATATTATAATTATTCAGGTAATTAGGTATACAGTACTTATAGTAATTTATGGAAATTATTGAGCGGACAATAAACGTTTCATATTCAACGGAACACATCGAGTTTGTGTACAGTTCTACAAAAATAATGTGTTCGCTTGGACGCTACACTGAGATAAAAAAAAATAATAAAAATTATAGAGAAATGCCAGAAAAAATTACCATTCCGCGCAGTGAATTCCAACCCAAAAAGTAAGAAACGCATCGACACAAACACCACACGCAAAACAAAAACTTCACCCGTTCCAATCGCAGCAAGGCAATCTTACTTGATAATGTTATACAAGTTACGACCCCGTAACGTATACAAACAGCTCGCCCCATCCGTTCCAACTAAAAATCACACACATCTTTCAAACCCGAAACATCCATTGACCCTCCACGTGATATTGGATAATCAATCGATAAAACAAAAACAAACCGACCCCTTTCATCCTCCCAATAAAAGTAGTTTGTCCCACATAATAGGACACACCCACCAATCGCCCACGCGTTGAATGATACACGCAAGAACCATCATCGTATCGCGTAATATATAGAGTCACTTTTCGCCGTCGTCGCGCTAAACTGCCGCAGTCAAACGGGCATACGCATACATTGAAATATCAATAGCACCGCCGCAGCGCCATACGTGTAAAATACACTCGCAAGCCCCGTCTCCTTCTTCCTCCATCATCTCTCGCTCGCAAGAGCTCCCGGTCGGACGGTTCCGTCGTCCGTCGCTCGCGCTCGGGGCCATAGGTCTAATAATACCACCAACGGGCAGCCATATTTGGCAATGGGGGGAAGCCTATACTCGCAAGCTCTTCCCCAGTCTCCCGACTCTCTTGCAAGCTCTTGGTGCGCATGCACGCGCACAAGCGCGTATATATATATATATATATACAGCCACGGGGCGTGATGGGCCTGTATTTGCTCTTTACGAGCTCCCACTGTTGCCCCTCTCTCCTGCAGCATCTATTCGTCAACTTTGAGCCATAATTAATGTACCACCACGATGCACGAAGAAACTTGTTTCTCCTTGCCTCGCGAGCGCCACAAGCAACGATTGCAACAACAATAAACGACAGAATAAGAANTCCAGATGATGATGACGATGATGATGGGTGGCTCCGCCGGCTGGTTGTTATCGCTAGCGCGGGAGAGTTCGGGTGGCGCCGGGCCTGGGTATTTTTACTTGCATGGGGGAGCTCCCGAGGAGCTTGCGCCCCACTGCACGGCGAGTTGCTCGACGAGTCTTGCATAACATGCAGTGGATGCATTACGGAGGCGAGGAATTTTTTTCACAAGTGTACTTAATTGCCTTTGTTGTTTTCCTCGGGGTTATTGGGTGCGAATCGATGTCGAAGCAAAGATTATTTCTACGGTATAATATGTCGCGTGGCGACAGCCTCGACTCGCCGCGGGTGATTGTATCCGCGTGCGGGGGGAGACCGGCAAAAAAGCTCTACCCCCGATCGGGTGGGGGAAAACGACCTAGAACTTGGGGGATTTCTTTCAGCGAGGGTGTATTATACGCGCACTGCGCTCGACGTCTCTCGGCTGTACGGGTTGTATGCACAAGGTATACCGGCGACGAGCGAGTGTATGGAAGAGGGCGAGCTTGCGCGGAGCTTTGAACATCCGCCAGAGCAAAGATTGTGCTTGGACGGCGCGAGGGTGTTATTTTTAGGTACTTACATCTCGAGGTTTAATGTCTTTGCTTGGGGGAACAGTAGCGTTGGGCTTTCCACCCGGCAGCCGGCGACGGAAAAATTGAGAGAAAAAGAAATTTTATATAAATTACTGCGGTATAATGGTTATCTGGTGTCTTTTCACCGTCCAGGGACTTTTTAATTTTTACAAATATATTTTTACCATCATCTGGACGGCAAAAAGTCTCTGGACGACCGAACAGTACCAGATTACCATTCCAGCACAGTAATTTTTATTTTTTTTTTCTCTCAGTGTACGTTTATTCAGGATATTTGGACCCGCTTTAACGAAACGAATATTAAATCAATTGAAATCGTTGAAATTGTTTTTAGGAATAAAACAAAGGGAAAAGTTTTTCGTGAGTTTTTGGATACTGACAATACGTACATAATTTTTCATGAAGATTAAGTTAATCGTTTAATTATGACATTGTTAAAAAAACTTGATGAAATCTAAAATCATTAGGATTCCCCCTGTCACTAAAAGAGTGAATAGAGCCACTCGTTTATAGTATACTACTTAAGGGTAGTTTTGCTTCCAGGGACGAAAAGAGTTTAGCATTTTCCATCTCGTTTTCGGCGTGAGCGTCGGGGCGGCAACGAGACTCTCTGAAAGAGCTTTGTGAGTTTTTACTACTTTTTTTCGCCATGGGTACAAGTACTGGGGCGATGTAGGTCATGTTTCTATTGTTGCACGAGTAACAGAGGGTTTTCTTTTCTTCTTTGCTCAAGACGCTTTTCTGCTATCATTTCGTACTAAGACTTTTTTTTAAACTTCTACAAAATGTTAATTTCAAAACTAGAGGTAGTAATACGGTTTTTTTAACGTAATAAAGGCCCCTTTGAATTTAATTGAATGAAAAAAGTATTGTTTTGAAATTTATATGAAACGCTTGGGAAAACCATTAACTGTTATATTAAATTAAACAATTGAAGTTACAAGTATATAGAAAAAAACTTTTCAAATACAAGTAACGATATAAATTCATACTTTTTTCAGTACATGAGTCGTCATCGTAACGTTATGACCACTAACACAGGTAGATATTCAAAAACCATAATTATTGTACATTTATTTTAAAGTATACGATTATGCACTCTATATTTTTTTTCATCCCGAGAATATAGCTTGTAAATTTAGCAGAACATTGCCATTGTATTACGTGAGATGAGATACACATGATCCAACCACATCTGGCTTCTTTACGTGAATAATTTAACTTTGCCCAAAGTCAACCATAAAAATGGGATTTGAATAAAAAGGTGTCAGAAAAAAAATGTTAACGCCATATACGTGATAAGCCGACACTCTCATTTTTATCGTGGTATAAAAAAGATTAGTGACGAAATTTTTAAAAAAATAAAAAGAACTTTTTCATACGTGGTGTGACTACTACAAAATTCGCCACCCAAAATATACTTATGCAACATGCGTCATGATGTTTTTTTTTTAACTCTCTTGATGGATATCAATTATGTGTTACATTATAAATAATTATTGATTTTTTCTAAAGCTATAGAAATAATCGTACATCTGAAGCAAAAGCACAAAAAAATATATTGTGGTACAACAAAAGGGAGTTCATTTTGGAACCTTTTATTTTTTACAAAATCTTTTAGTTGTGTCAACGAAGGAGATTGAACATTAATGTTTTTGATGAAACTAAAATTAGGGCTTCATTATTTTCTGTAGCTTTGAAACATGCTTTCGTTCTGACGTAAAGAAAATTTTTATTTTCAAAGGATGAAGTAACTGCAACTTATAATAGGTATATCATCAAAATTAAGTACACTTTAAAAAAAAAAAAAGATTCATTTTTATTATCAACACTATTGTTGTTCCGTTAGGATAGTACTGCACCACAAACAAATAAGAGGAGCCATTGTGAAACATGCAATAGTATATTTATATTTGCGTGTAATGTACGATTTCCTGCGAGAATGAATAACTTTCTGTCTTTGATCGTAATGTAAGGAATATAAATTTTTTTGGGCGTTTGCGAGCTACGGGTGTAATGACAAATCAGTAAAAAGTCACCTGCCCCATCGTTTTTTCTGGGATATTGTTATTTTAATAAACTGTTTGTATAATGACAAATAATATTTTTGAAAGATATATTACGATCTGTGTCCACTTCTATTCATGAACGCTAATATGGTTACTAATATGAGAATATCCGGTTGTGATTAACATTATTCTACCTTCTTGCGACTTGATTGTGTTATTTGGTGCTATTAAATCTACCCTAAGGTATTTTGTACCATGTCAAAACTAAGCAAAACCCACTAGAAATTCAAGTCCTATAATTGATTTTAACACAAGAAGACCAATGAGGGCCGCAATATTACTTTTCATCCAAAATAAATTTGTTCCAACGCAAAATACGAACGATTTATGTTTGGTTACATTCAAGTACAAGACATCACTCCGATGAAGCGGTCGCGCCTAAAAATAAACAAAACTCGCGAGCGTATCAACTGTATCCTCTGGCACTTCTTCAAGTGTACAAAGAAACCATGCGCGCATTGCAAAAGTGCACGAAAAATCGCGAGGACAACATCAGCGTGTGTGCTGTGGCAGGACAGATTTGCCGGTTACGTGATTCATTGCCAATCATCATGGGTAGATACAAAGCTTGACCATTCAACGTGTCGTATATATATATATGTACATGTCATCTGCGTTACACAACTACTCGTCGGTGCATTGCGGAGCGCCCGTTTCACTTCACGGGTCAATAGCTGACGGCCAAAGTTCGTTCGCAACGACCCGCACCTATACACGCTGCAGAAGAAGGTGGAAGCAAAAAAACCGCGACCTCGCCGGGCTATCAAAGTCAGCCTCGCTCTTCGATTACCGTGATTTCGGTATATACACCGCTAATGACCATAGCACCGCTCCCACACCTCGGCGTCGCTCGCGACCTCGAGTCTATATGCTCCGACTCATCGAGGAGCATCCGACGAACGGGGAATAAATCTACCGATTCGAACAAAAAAAGTATACAGCTTGCGTGCAGCCGATCGGGCCGATGTGTATACGCGCATGGGAGGAGAGCGCCGGCACACCCACGTTTTGATTTCTAGGTCGAGTCGCGGACAGACGCAAGCGCGAGCGGGCGAGGGTGTGGTGAGGTCGCTCCTTTTGGTGACGTGGATCGGCCGACCGCTGCGGAGGGTGTGGGGGGTTGCACGAGTGGCTTCGGGGGAGCGACTCGGATGACTCGGAAATTTCCGGCCGATGGTTCGGCGATGAAAATCTGCGGGGAAGAGGAAAGTTTTTTTTTTTTTTTTTTTTTTTAATGTAATCCAAGTACGGTAAAAGTTGGGGGATCGAATGGACGACCTGTTTTTTGATTCGTTCGAGCTACGCGCTTTTTGCACGATTAATACGAAACCCGCGGTGATGTCGGAGCTCGCAGCTAAGTTTATTTGGATGACTGGCCCTCAACCACCAGACCGGCTGTTTGCTCTATTTACGTTGGCCGCTACTAGTTTTATCTTTTTCTTGGTGTTTATTTAGATTTTTTCATTTTTCACCAGAAGACTACAAAATTATTCACGAAGTTCAAAATCTAGAAGATTTACGGACGATTTTTATTTGATATGCAACAAGTATTTGGTTTACACGAGGATATTCAATTCCAATTACTCGCTACCTGTACGTTAATCGATCATCAGTCGAACTAAATCAGCGAGGGTAATGTAATATTATTCGGAAACTCGGAAAAGTCGAAATTTGAGAAATAATTACTGGAGTAAAAAAAGGCATGTAGAAAAACAAGGGTAGCTCAGTCGGGTATTTCAACTGAGGTACCCATGACGTAAATACGTTAATTAACCATGAAATAAATGAATTTTACCAATAACATGTAAATTTATTTATCAACTTCGCCCTCATAACTTTTTATCCAGTACCTTTTATATTGTTGTTATTAATGGAAAGTGCTAATAACTTCGTATTAGGTATGTCTTACGGGGTACCTATACTGTAAAATTTTGACGACATATTTTTGACACTTGAAGTTCTAGCGGTGGAATAAAAAAACTTAGTGTAGGCTGCATGCATTTGTGTCTTTGTCACTTAATAGTACTTTTCGTCATAAATGTGCATCTCTCTAGGGTGGACTGGTTGGACCACTTGAATGACCAACACTATTTTTCCTACTAAAAGCACTCAAAAATGTCCGAAAATTTGTTTCCTATGGCTATATAATGATGGCACAGATGCTTCTATACCACAAAGTGCCCCGTCGAGTGTACTCCAAGTTAGCCTGGGTTAATTTGATTCTAGTTGTGATAGGTGACTATGTGAAAGAAATATTACTGAAAAAAGTATAAAATTAAAACCCACCCATCTTTTGCAGTGTCATTGATATTAAGTGTTGTTCATACCAACCTTTGTTGGGTCCTTATCCACACGTTATTAGAGCGGAATATCGACGTGAAATCAAAGCACTCGAGGGACAAGATAAAAAAATGTGGGTGAGGTCTTTTACATCGGGCCTCGGGCTTCATTGTAGTGATGAGTTTAGTAGAGCTAATGAATACTGAAAGCTCGCCCGTAGTGCGTGATTTATACGCTTACGAGATATGGCCACCACCTGGGCTCGTACTCGTAAGGTAAAATCAATCAAACCGTCATGTCGATCAATGTTTTACAACCACAGGGTTATTAATTTACGAAAAATTAAATGGCACCAGACGTATCAACGAAATTTTTGACTTTTCATGAACCAGTTCTAACTGGCATACGTCGTTTTTTTGAACGAAATCACGCTTGACAACAAAACCCCATCCCAGTGAGCTTTCGTGTACATTTTTCATCGCAGACATGCACCGTATAAAACATGCAGCCTCGAGCAGCTCGTGCTCCCCCATCTCACGTACCTTCAAAAGCTCATGTATACGTATAAGCACGTACCTATACACGGGTATGAAGATCATCAAAGCAGAAAAGTCACCTTAACAAACTCAGCTGTAGAAAAACGGCTACGGTATATTACATATGTATACGCGACATATACCTACCGAGCGATAAAAAGCTCTCGTAACAACGGCAGTGATGTAGCACCAGACAGATCGAGTTACAAGTACCTGGTAGGATTGTCGGAATGTGGGTGTACGCGCGTGGTAGCAGCGATCGATGCTGGCGTCTCGACGACCCTTTAGCAGAAAATTTGTTCGTTTGTAGTTAAATTGTTTTTGTCACCAATTTTTTCAAATGTACCTCTTTTAACGTTTGTATACATATACTTCCAGCAAATATGTATGCTGCTTCTATCTAAAATAGCGTATTTACATGGAATTGAAATTTTAATGGTTCATACTGTAAATTTGAGTCGGTTATTACCATTGCTGTTAATTTTTTCATTTTTGAAATACAGCCTCAAATTGTGGAGATATAGCATGAAGTATCTATAAACTTTAACGAAAAACAAGTGGCTGAATTTATGCGACCAAGACACGATTGCTGAATTTTTTACAAAAGTAAAAAGTATACCCCTTTGGGGCAAAAATACTTTTCCGCCCTCGGGTGGTTTTGGGAGGCTGGTACTTCCTCGGGCGAAAAAGCAGTTTTCCGGAACTCGTTCGAATAAGTCTCCTTTACAAACCTCGTTACGTCCCTCGCCTTCGGCTTGGGCCGCAAACCTCTCGGTTCGCAAACAGAGACTTTTTAAACTCGTAGGAAAACTACCATTTTTCTTATCATGGGCACAAAGTGCAACTGTCGCTTTGCACCCTCAGGTCACACTTTGCGCTCCTGTAATCACTTTGGGCATACTGGCAGAAAGTTTTTTGCACCCTCCGGGCTCATAGTGATTTACTGGGCACAAAGTACGCCTACAGGCGCAAAATGCAATTTTGCGCCCTCGGTAAGAAAAAAATTTAACGCGACTCGGGCACCAACATACAACAACTGCGTCCTTCGGGCGCTCACGTTTGGCGAGATTTTTTTAATTTGCACCTATCGTACGAAATAGTACATTACGTAAGAGTTTGCTAATAATTCGATTTATGAACCGAGAGGTTTAACCTATAAAATATAATCTTTTCGACTCCAGAGGATCTTTTTTTCATTCTACATTTATGTTATCAACAATTTTATATTTGTACTATTCACTTTTTTCTTGTCCGTGTGTATACCTTAAATATCCAATAAAAAGTTACATGCAAAACACTAATTTTATTTTTCAGAGAATTATGCAATCTGATGGGGTATAGTAAAATTATTTTCTTCAACGTAATTTTTTGAATTTGGAACAGTTTTAGAACAAATTTACATGTCGCCATACGAAGTTGTTACACTTTTTTCTCTGGCAAAAATATGATGGCACTTCTACAAAGTATGCATGCCGCAAAAAAATTTTTATTCTCTTAAACGACGTTTCGGCTATTTTAAAACAATTTTTAGAAACGACTAACATACAGGATATTTCGTCGGAGAATAAAGTGTAACCACTTTTAAATAGTCTATTTTCAATACAAAACAAATTTTGAACCTCTAGTATAATCATGATCAGACTTGGTTACATGGTGTAAATGTGAAAGTATGTACATTATTAGGTTTTTCGACTCAACTCAAGTAATTATTATCCAAATGGGCTCAAATTGTGTGCGTAGCTTTGAGTTAGGTGTCTAACCTCATGGTTAAAATTCGGATAAATTTAATTTGAAAGAAAAATTTTGACAGTGTTTTTAGTGTAGCGCTCAGGAACAAAAAAAACCAGTTTGTCAGCAATAACTTTTCCTACCTCGGGCGTTTTTAGGGTTGGATGGACCCTCGGTAGGAAAAATAGGGTTCGCTCCTGGTACACATCCAACCAGGGCAAGCATAAGGAGCCTGGTGCTTGCCCTGGTTGGATGTATACCAGAAACGAAACTACCATTTTTACATATGTTTTACACATTTGCGTGTCTGCAAGATAAAATTTTAAATCTCGTTAAAATACAACTTTTATATACTATGCACTTAATTCTAAACTGCAATGCAGATGCTCTATAAAGCAAAATATATCAAAAATGTTATTAATAACTAGGTTTATTAAAATTAATGAAGAATTTTTGCTTTGTTTCACAATTTATTTCTCACTCTAAGTAAGGCTGACAGCTGTTTCGGCAATTACGCCGTTGTCAAAGGTTCGAGATACACGTGTACACATACACAAAAGATATTTTGAAGTAATAGAAATAGTATTAAGTTCAAAATCATTGATAGTATAAATTTCACAATTAATGGGATCGAATTTGAGGATGAAGACAAAACGACAATCTATACATTAAAAAGCTTTAGTAGTCTTCATCAACCACACTACAAACCGCACCTAAATGCAAAAAAGGTACTTTGGCAAAAGAGCCTAAGAAAAGTTGTTTACAACAATAGATGCAATTTTTTTGCAGGATCATATTCTTCAATACTTGCTCTTGAACTTAACAAAGTATCAAATTTTTTTACAGTCTGGAAGTTGTGTAAAAATGATAAACCTGATGGGTTTTTTTTGCGCATGGCGGTACGGCGCGTGAGAGGCCATGAGCCGCCGCGTAGTCACCGACGCATAACGTTCACTCAAGCTCGACTCCTGTGTTATCGACCGAGTACGGTTAAACAAGTGCTCTTAAAAATAACGGTGTCTTGGGAACGAATAATCAACTTCCACACAGTAAAAAACTTTGATACTTTGGTAAGTTGTAGAGTAAGTACTAAAGAATATGATCCCGCAAAAAAATTGTATCTAACGTTGTGAACAACTTTTTTTTGGGCCGTTTTGCCAAAGTACCTTTTTTAGAATTTAGCTGCAGTTTGCAAATACTATCGATCCGATCTTACTTGCGTGGTTGTTTAAGATTAAGCTACAACTCTGCCAAATTTGAGCTCTCAATGTTTATGCGAAAGAGAGTTACTAATTTTTTAACATTGGCTCAAAAAACGAGGTTTCTTGCATTTTGCAAGAAAATCACTGGAACCATTGGCATCGACTGAAGCTTATTTCGTTCGTCTTTTTGCCATGAATACTTCTGTATATATATATATTTTTTTATTTTAAGGCTTATTGTCCATTCCCGGCGTTAAAAAACATGTTATACCATTTTTAACATTTTTGTTTAACCTTAGTGGAAAATATTTTTTGTTCGATTTCTTTACAATCGATTGGCATTATTTAATTTTCTACAACATATTTTTTTCAAACTCGTCTGAATTATATGAAAAATGACCGATATTTCAGCTAGTTCGATCCCACTAAATCTTATGGGCACCCCGCAAGTTTGACAAGTACTTCGCAAGAGTAAAGACAAGTTTTGTTAATAGTTACAAGCCAGACATGTGATAATTTTTGTTAAAACGACAAAACCGAAGAAAAGACGCTTGAAAGGTACCTGACACAAACACAGCCAACGCCCATTATAATACTATTAACATATCTTGCCTATCACCGGACACTACAATAGAAATTCTTTGATTTGATGTAAAAGCATTGGCATTTTGAGCGTTTGACTGTATAGATGGTCGTTTTGTCTTTATCCACAAAAATTTAAAGTATACAATAGTCGTGGCAATACTTTAAAAGAATATTCACTGCATCCAGTGTAGATCATATAATATTGAAAATATCTTCAAAACTAAACCATTAACTTTAGTGATTAAGGTGAAACAAATTTTGCAGAAAACATATTACTTATTTACTCACTGGGTACAAGTTCGCTTCGATTATTTAATAGTTTGATCGATATTTTTTTCAGAAAAAATTGATGCAGCATATACTTGGAGCATCCAAAAATCGTTTATATTTGAGTGACTAGTGAAAATCGAGAACAAAAAGGTAAATTTTTTAAAATTGTAAATAATAAAAAGACTGTTTTCTTCTTCTTACTATTCATAACTTGGGAGATGTAGTGAAAGGGCAGGACGGATTGTANGCATGAGCGGACACATACGGGCGAGAGGCCCTTCAGCTGCAGATTCTGTCCACAGTCTTTTGCCCGAAAGATCACTCGTACAACGCATGAGCGGACACATACGGGCGAGAGGCCCTTCGTCTGCAAATTCTGTCCACAGACTTTTGCCTACAAGTCCAATCTTACAACGCATGAGCGGACACATACGGGCGAGAGGCTCTTCGTCTGCAAATTCTGTCCACAGACTTTTGCTTGCAAAACCAGTGTTGTAGCGCATGAGTGGACACATACAGGCGAAAGGACCTTCGTCTGCAAATTCTGCCAGAAAACGTTTGATTGCGAATCTTGTCTTGTAAGGCATCAGCAAACTCAACAAGTAATTGTAAAAATCTACCGCTGTGCTATGTGTCCACAAGCTTTCACAAAAAAAACTGATCTTAAGAGGCACTTGCAGACCATCCATTTAAACGAAACGCCCCACTGCAGTACCACGTTTTCAGAAACTGTAACCCAAAGCGATGCTTCCTGTAATTCTATAGATACTCATCAGTTTAGTCACCAATTCAGTTTTTGTTCACGAACTTTCAACTCCATCGATGATCTTCAAGTGCACACACAGGCCAATCCCATTTATCCTTATGAAATTCCTTCACGAAGGTTTAAGAAAAAAAGTTATCTTCAGAATCACCTGCAGCCAATCCACTTGAATGAGATGCCCTACAGCAGTGCCACGTCTTCAGCGACTTTAGCCCGAAGCGGTGCTTCCTGTGATTCTGTGGATTCCCATCAGTTGAGTCACCAATGTTTTTTTTGTCCACGAACTTTCAACTCCATCGATGATCTTCAAGTGCACTCGCGCACCCGCCACATCCACTGCTGCGACATGTGTCCACAAAAATTCGACGAATACATAAGTCTATTAAAGCACAAACATAGTGTTCACAAAAGTCGCTAATTAATTGAGTCTAGCTGTACCTCATATTCATGGAATGTGTAGTTGACATACAGAGTGGACGAATCATCACGATGTCATAGTGGTATAGAGTTGCAGTATCGATGAAAATTGATGAGCAAAGTCAAGCAGCATTTGGCACTGTTAGTTCTTGGACGGATGACCATTCAATACCATTTCGTCTTTGCTGTTAATTTTAATGATTTATCATCTGTTTCTTTTTTGCTTTGATAATAATGTGCATGGGAGGTGTACAGGAGTCAGTCCTGCTGCTCACACGTAGACACCCGGTCAGCACTGAGGCAATACACTAATTTACTTCCATTCCATCCCATCCCTCTTTTTGTCACTTTTCCGAGTGTTAAGTGCCACTGAAGTTATGACACATAACACCCTATTATTATATGAATTTATAGAGGTTAGAATTATTAAAAAATTCTGGTACTTTTTTTTTATACACGTTTTATAGGTTTAATTTACTACAAAAATATGTCATATAAAATAATTTAAAACAAATGTGCTAATTGTATATTACGTCACTAGGGCACAAAGTACAAACATAAGCGCCCGAAGGAAGCGCTTGTTGAAGGTTGGTGCCCGTGACGCGTATAATTTTTTTCTTACTGAGGGCGCAAAGTGCGATTTTGCGCACTTGGGCACACTTTTCGCCCAGTAAGTCATTTTGGGCCCTAGGGCAGAAAAGTACTTTAAGCCTGGACGGCAAAAAAAAACTTTCTGTTTGTGGATCAAAGTGATTACAAAAGCGCAAAGTGTGACCCGAGGACGCAAAACGGCAGTTGCACTCAGGGCCCATGATAAGAAAAAGTATGAAATTCGATTAGTATATGTTATATATACTTTTTTCCATATTGTAATTAGTACGTAACTGTTTTATGTTACAGTTCCATAGTAAAAAAAATAGGATGATGAATCTTTAAGTTGTAATAATTTTGTGAATAAATTAGGAAATAAGAAAAAAGAACCGATTTTTTCGTATGTTACATTTATCTTTTTTAATTTTTAGAACCTTAAACAATTCTTCAAAAAATACATAAAAAAAATTAATATTTTTTCAAAACTTTCAACTTCGAACGAAAACAATGTTACTAACGATTTCTGAGAGACAATTTAAATTATCTATCAAATAACTGTTTTCAACAATATTTTACAATATTTGATCATCAAAATTTTCTTTTGGGGATCACTGATAACTTTATTTTCATGTAATCAAAAGAAGAGCACACTACTTCGCAACTAATAATCTACAACATTTTTAGTCTTAACTTAGTGTTTTCGTGTCAGCTTCTCACTGTAATGGACAACTTTTTTTCATCTTTTTTAAATGTTTATTGCTGTCCGGATTGAAATATACTCGTTAGTCAACAAGCTGTATAGACAACATTATATTTCTTATTGATTTTATACTAAAAAGACATTTTAAAAAAATTCCGAGATTCCAGTACATACTTTAAAGCACTTGGATTCACATTGTATTGAACGAATATCTGATTGGTTCAACATTTTTTTCAATTTTTAATGATTATTCGAGTACAGTAAACGTAAACACACAAATTATTAAATAAAAATCAAATATCGATAGTTGTTTATTTAAATAATCATAATTTTTCTACCAAAAAAAAACAAAAGTGTAAAAAAAATTTTTTTATTTGAGGGATTAAATAAAATATTTTTCACACAGAAATTTATGTTACATCAACAAAACATTTAGTTTTTTTTTAATTTTAATTGATAAACAAATTCAAATTTATTTACATTTATTCAGCTTTGTATTTAACAAACAAGGAAAAACTATTTAATATCTGTATTTATAAAGTAAAAGTAAAAATAATAATCGAAATCATTATCCAAATTTTCTTTTCGTTTTCCATTTTCGTGCTTGTTTCACTTATTTTGAATAAATATTCGTTAACCGAACGACAGTTGACTATGTACATTTACGTAAAGTAGGTGACTTGATCTAAAAATAGTCCAAGATTCGGCCGGTGAAGCTAGTAAGAGAAATTTTCCTCTTCCTCCTCTGTCGCGAGATTCTGCTGTTCACTAAACTAGCGATTATTCAATACAAAAAAAAACTAGTAAAGAGCCATACACATTTTAATGGCTTTTACAACTACTTTTCGGCTCTGAAAAATGTTCAATCTTTTTATTATTTATATAAATATCTAGTTGCACAATACCAGGGAAGATCGTTACTATTTGTCTACATCAACAAGCTTTTCAAACTTGCAAACACTTTCAATGAGTGCGATACTTTTGCGAGTTTTTCCAGATACAGACGATTAAACTTGTAATCGATTCACTTGACAAACCAAACCGACCCGTGGCTAATTAAAAATACGCGTAAAAACAAGTACTTGCACATATATGTATGTGCTCTTGAATGTCACGTCTCCACTTGAAGCTTTCAGCAATAGATGTGAAAAAAAAAGTTGGTGAGGGAAGCAAATGAACATAGGAGTTGTAACTGTATTTTTTTTTCTATTTCTACTTTTAAGTGAAAAAAAGCCTTACCCAAAACAACAAGACGAAAGCGTGGCGCTGCTGGAATTTTTTTGGAGCTGCTCCAACTGTCTTTTCAATAACGCGTAATCTGAGAGAAGCTTGCGTTGCACGCGAGCCTTTTTCTAATTTTTTTTTTTTTTTTTAAAGCATCGATGGTGGTGACAAAATAAAGTGCGTCTTCGAACTAAGAGAAAAGTTTTCCGTCTCATGACTCACATCTAAAAAAGATAAAATGTGCACGTGAAGTCGCAATCGTTCACATTCGTCATGTAGACACGTGCCTTTTGTCACGAAGCCAAGTTCATATTTCTTTTTTTATATTCGCAAAAGTGCTCGAAATAGAACACCCATGCAGTATCAGCAGGTAAGATTTGATCGAAGGGTTTCTGTGCTACTACTGCTGCTAGGATTCATGAACCAGACATTATTTCCAAGACCCGTTTACACAAAAATGAAATCATAATTTGAGTCTGAAACGCTTCTATGATTCTGTCGATGCGTGAAAAGGTTTCAATCGATAGATGCTTATTTTTGTTGCGTATTGAAATTTCAGTTCTAGTATCGGCTTATATAGAGATAAATTATCAGCAGCTGCATTTTTGTATGTATCTATATTATGTCCACGTTTACCATGTATACCATGTGTATAAACGCATATTGAGTAACAAACAAAAACCAAACGTGGAGGTTATTATGCTTAAATCAATTATCTTCTTTTAAAATGATGCAAGAATGTTACACGATTTCTTTCACTTGAACGTCATTACGTAACTTGAAATTTCAAATGCTCTTGAATGTCAAACCACCACCCTTATAATAAAAGGTTTCGAATACATTCATAACCCTGTTACAATCTGTCATATTAACGTCCAACTCTTGTAACTAAACAAAAAAATTGATTTTATTCAAGTTGTTGGTAAATTCGAGAAACACGGCGTTATTGCTTAAAATGAGTACTAACAGCTGTTTTTTCAATTTTCAATGATCAGAATAGACTGATGCTGTTAGTATGCCATATATATATATTTCTACAACCAAAGATTTTGAGCCTATAATAACACAATCATTTAAACTTTCTTACCTCATAATCAAATTAATAGTTTAATCTTCTATAACTCTCTAATGTTAATAATAGTAATTCCGGACCATCCAGAAGTAACTTTTTAATGATTCAGATAAGTTGATAAATACATAACCTAATACATGAAAACACCTGGAAAACATATTTACATATAATTGAAAGACTTTAGTGTTTATTGATTGCTCGAAAAGTTATATGACCAATAGAGGTTACGCTATGATGGACTTGGATGCTCAAAAGCAGTAATATTATTTAGGGAACAAAAATGATAATAATATGCTACGCGTATATTTACACATAGAAAAATAGCAATAATTTTAGTGGGTAGCTAAATATCGAAACATTTGTATAGAATTTCATTTTTTCAGGATGTTTGTAAATGGGCTTTCTCGCTTTTAATTCAGAAGTAGCTTTCTTCGTTGAGGGTGTAGAAAGATATAAAAGAAATTCAAGGTTTCATTCTAGGATTTTTAGGTTCATGTGTTCGTTGAACTAGTGCCATCAGAGGTTTTGAAATTAAGGTAGATATAAGATTATTAGTTTTCAAAACTTAGAAATTTTTTTTTTTTTGCATTTAGCTGACAAAATGTGTTGTTTTGAAATGATATGTTTTTAAAACATATTTACGCCATGAGGCGTTTTAAAATGAAATTTTTTTTTGACATTTACGAGTAGAATTCAGATTTATATTTTAAAATTAAGAAATTAATTGTACATGAAATATAATGATGATTCATTCTTCCATTCAGCTAAGTGTATGTAATATATACATTTTTTTCATCTGGTGATGATTTTAAAAAAGGTCTTTTTAATAAATTTGTTGACTTATTTTTCATAGAAATGCTTATTAAGTTAAACCATTTTTTTATTTTTATTTTTATCCTGTTTTTAATATAAATTTTATTAACGATGGCACAATAACAATAATATTTGAAGTAAAAATAACAATAAATATAATGAGTTTGTATCGTCTGTCTAATTAAACAACAAGGAAAAACTACAAAATCGATCGACTCGAAGCGGAAGCGGTAACATTAAAAAAAAAAAAATAGAGAAAAAGAAACAGATCCACAATATGCACCTCGATATGCACATCCTTCTGTAGCGATCCCTCCTACTTCATCTGCATACAGGCCAATAGTGCATAATTGCCTCGAGCGTTACTATTAACAACAACAACAACAGCAGCAGCAGCATCAACACACGGTACAAGCAAATCTCTAACTATCATGAAATCGCCTCCGCTATCCTGTCTGCATCTACATCAGAGTACAGCCGCTGCACGCACTCACTCTTAAAAACGCCTCAGGAGGCGTACGTACAAGCACTATGTACGATAAGTGCACGCGTGCACATCTATCCATCATTGAAAAGGTGCATATGCATATGTGTATATACACGAGAAGAATAAGGCCGTGAGAGAACTCCTTTTATTCGGGCCGATACGATAGCCCCGATGCTGTTCTAAGTTGTTCCGAGCTGCCGCTGCTCTAGAATTAAGGCAGAAACGGGTTTCGTTCGAGCGAAATTACCGAAGCGAGAATTCTCATATCTTATAAGTATAATATAAGACGAAGTTTACGATTCGTGGGACACAAGTTTACTCGGGTAATTGTATCTTTGTGCAGGTGCGTGCCATACAATCGTCAATAATGTGTGTTTGGGCTTCAGAGCGCTGTATTAATTTATATCTGTGGCTTCCTGGACAAACCGATTAACTCCATTTTTGTAATTTTCGAGAAAAACGGCATTAAAGATTGAAAAGCTACTTTTTGACAGCGCAGAAACTGCTTGTTCCTTGCTGTGCCTAACGTTAGGTACTAACACAAGACTTTAATATTTTACGTGGGTGATCAAAAAATGCAATTGACTTCCTTGCTACGAGTCACTTTTGGAGTTATTCGGTTAGGCCGGGAACATGAAACTAATTCTATTATTCAAATTTATGAATATTCAACAGAGGAACGTATTCAACCATGAGAATGTATGCCATGCCTGCTTGCTAGTTGGAGTTGTTATCGAGTAGTACATTTTTATTACTCAAACAGAGCATTGTAGTACTTCGTACAGTTCTAGCGACAAAATAATGCTCCCGACGAAAAGTAACACAATTCGTTTTAAAATGACATTGAAAATTTTGAATCGTGTTCTTATCGAAAATAAGGCTTGGACTGCAATTGCAGGGATTTTAAATAATTTGAAGCGCCAATATATAAAGTAAATTCGCGTTAGGTGATGAATTTTGGCCCCTGCGAGAGAAGTAGGCAAAATTCTGATATTAGCACACGTATTTTATACCCCTGATTTATACCCCTGGATTAAAATTTTATAAATACTTAGCTATTGCGCTATTGGAATCCAATAATGCATTACCCTTATCCTTAACGTCCTGCTACTAGTTTTTCTCTCTTAGAACAGCTCAAGCATGACGTACATATATGCATACTTTTCGAAAACTTTTAATAATTATTTGTAAAAGCCACATATTTACATTAAATCTCTTATTAAATCATGAAAATTACTAAATATAATATTCTTTTATGATTTATGCACCTTGTATTAACAATTTTTTTGCAGCAACGATTTTCTTACATCACTTATTCGGTTGGGCCGGGACAAGAGTCACTTAATCGGTTCGACCGGGAATATGGCGGTTAATCGCTTAGGTATTGTACCGATTATGGGAAATCGGTAACTCGAATCGTTTCAAAAGTTTGTTTGAACGAAAGTACACTAAAAAAGGATATACTTCCCGATCCTAACTCAATTTTGAAAAAAATGGGGTTAATCGATTTGTCCGGGAAGCCACAGGTATATTTATGTATTTTGAATACGTTAACACGAAGCCTTTAGGGAAATATTGAGAAATATATCTTGTCACGTGTGATTTTTACAAAAATGAATTGGATTATATTGTAAAAATAATTAAAAAGAAATAAGCGGAAAATACGAAAGTGATCTTATGGTGTTTATGTTTGATTCGTTTATCATTTTAAAAGTTAAACTGATAGAAATATGTATTTGATTCAAGTCAGTGTACAATAACATTAAGTACGTGTAATGTTTGATTTCGTTTTGTCATTTGAGAATGCTTCAAGTATACGTCACATTCGTTCGAAAAAAAAAAATTCTTCCAATGATTATTTATTTACTTTTTCATATTATACATTTTAAATTGAAAATTATCGAAGATTGCAAAGATTTTGGTTGTTATCAAAGATTGAATGAGCGAAAACATGCGAGAAAAATTCATTCAAACATAAACAATATGTAAGTTGGACAGTAATACATAAAAATATTAGTAAGATATTATAAAAGAAGATACAACACCAATCAGATCATGAATCGCGTTTAACACAACTAGTACATACAAGAAAGAATTGGGGGGGGGAGGGGGTCGATGATATATCAGTTTTTTTGCGAATTTTATTTTTGAGTAAAAAAATTGAGCCACTTTTTTTTCGACATCTAATAATAATCTGTAGTTACCATCTTAAACGAACCAACCTCATTTTTTATTACATTTTCATCAATGTATGAATTTTTTTCCATCACATAGAAATAAATAGAACCCTTTCGTAAACCTGCCTCAAGTAGGCTAAGTTAGAGTACAATTTACTTTATTACTGTTGATAGATGCTGAAAAAAATTCATCGATTGTTTTCACTCAAACACATGAGACTAAAAATCAGATTTATAGATCCTCTTTCCTGTAAATTTTACACACATTCGTTGGACTATATTATACGTTAGAAAGTACTTTGGAAATCAAAAAATCACGCCTTGAAACAACAAAAACCGCGTATTACCATCGACCTCACAAGTAAGAGGGAAAAAAAAAACTCAATAAAATTATATATTCACGCACTGCTAATCAAATCATCAATCAGATAGTCGCCCACAAGTAGCATCTTAAAAAATTGTTCGCAAAATGGAGATGCATTCTACGTCCCAGAATGAAGAAAAAGCATTGCATGAATAGGAAGTATGAGTTTACGGTAGCGGCGATGTCGTGATGGGAACCCATTTGTCAGAAGACACGAGCGGAACTGAGGTAGCTCGCTGCATGTTTTTTCTGACTTGCATATAGGTACCCCACATTATGACAGTAACTTCGAAGCATTATGGGTAGGGTTGGGTGGGGTGCTCATGTGAAATCAATGTTTTTGAATTATCTTTTTCGCGTTACTGGATTAATTAATGACTTTTTAACTTATTGCGTTGGTTCACTTGATTGTTTCGATGAGCAATTTTTTGTATCTCCTTGATCCAACGCGTCATGCTTCAACAGCAACTTTTTCCAACAGAAGGGCGCCAAACAAAAAAACTGTTCTCCTTTTGTGCGATGGAAAAAAAAAGATAAAATAATTATTGAAGGGCAACACGTAGCTCGATTGACGTCAGCAGTCGCGGTACGATATATATCGAGCTCAGGCGATCGTGACGTGCACGCGAAAGATAGAATATAAGCGAGACAGAGAGTCCGAGCGCGCTTCTCTCTCTCTCTCTCTCGTGTGTCCTGTACGTGCACCTCCTGCAGGGAGCGACCTTTTGGGAAGTGCAGCAACTCGTTCAAGGCCGATGTCCCACCCTCCACCATCACCCCCTTGGGCACAACTAATATTGGGGAAAGGGACAGAAAGAAGCAAGTCCACATGCCTCCATATGTATAGCTTTCTCTATATTGATCTCTTGCGATTTCCAGGCGTTGTAATTTTGTGTGGATTACAAGTATGTACGATACATTTATACATAGGATGTCTTGCCATATACCAATATGCTGCCTATATAGGGACGTTCTCTTAGGTCGCTTCATGCCTTTTTCTCGTGTAGGCAAAAGTATTGATTCGCTTGGACGTGTGATGCTCGTTTTGAGATTCATGACAAAATTTATGTTTCTGAAAGAAGTTGTTACCTATTTTCGAGCTCCCGTGTGATAAAATCAAGGTCC
The DNA here is from genome assembly GCF_000648655.2 of Copidosoma floridanum. The sequence continues at coordinate 398,757 of NW_019379632.1, forward strand.
AAGCGCCATCGCTTAATTGCAGTGTATTATATATTCAGTCAAAGCGCCAATTTGCATTTTGTCATTCGTGCAAGTGTAAGATCAAGTTACGCTTGTGCAACAACAACAAGAGGAAAGTGGAGAACAACGTCAATTGGGGTATGTCCAGTTTTCAATGCGAACTGTGAAATTCAATTAGAGTCGGATTCGCGAAGCCAAGCACATACACGTTTAATACTGCGCGTTCGGAGATGTATTACATCATAAATATACGACATTATGATGCGCATCTAGAGTCTCTAAAGCTCCTCAACGAGCTTTTGAAGCACCCATGAATTTACCATTGATTGTTCTACTGTGCATACATACCTATGGTGTTTAATTTTGGAGGATATGGTGAAATGGACATTTAAATCGCATTAGGTTTTCCAATTGGGATTTTCGAGGCTTTGGTCCACGGACTAAATTTAATCGTTGGTTTCAATAAAGCTTGATTAAAACTTATAAGTAATTACATAAAAATGCATGCAAATACGTGATTCTTTATTTTTTATGTACTTCTCTAAATTAAATAATGGAAATAATCCACTGCCCTCATACGCACCTGTTTTGGAAATTGTTTGAATTGATTATCAATGCAGTTGAAACATGTTAAAAGTATATCCATACATATCATCTATATGAGGAAATCCACAAAAAATATTTCGTTTCCGTCCCCCATTTTATTAAAAAAAATTTTTTCAAGGTACACCCTTCAAACCGAGCTCATTTTACTTGTCATGTCATGAAAAAATTTTGAACACAGGCTGCAGTTTTCTCATTTAGTAAATGCCATTACGAGTAAAGTGAGCCCGCTTTCAAGGGTGCTCCTCTAAAAAAAATTTTTTTATTGAAATGGGGGATATTTTTTGTGGATTTTCCCATGTATCTTTTAATGTTTTATATCGAAAACTATTTTAACAAAAATCTCATTAAAAACTACGAGAAACCCAAGCCGATCGACATCATCACCCACGCATTATCAATGCGTATAATCACGAATGAAAATAAAAAAAGATAAAATAAAACCAAAAATAAACAACATGAAAAAACGAAAACAAATATGAGAGAGGAGAAGACAGAGAGAAAACGACGACAGGGAGTCAAACGGGGGCAGAAAGTCGCGCGGCAAGCTATGCTGGTCTAAAGAGACTTGGCCAAAAAGGAAAAAAGGCATCAGGAACGGACGGACAGAGGCGGCTGCGGCTCTGGCTTTCGTGGAACGAATACCCGAGCAAATTTAGATATGCTCCTCCTCTTCGCACATTTTTACGTCCATCCGTCGTAAGTTAACACGCGTGGCACGGCTTTAACACGTACGTGCAGACATGCGTAAGATATATACAACTACACATAAACCGCAGAGGTGCATTGCACGGGCCGCGCTCTACACGGGGTATGTATATATATACATATATATAATAAGCCTGACTGCATGTAGCTCTGCGTGATGATGACCTCGTGCATTAAGCTCCCCGATGTGCTTACGACGCCGGGTTGGGATTGCTTTTTTTTAAAGTTTCATAAGTGGAAAAACCGAGGTTGGTAAATTTCATCATCTAGTAATCACGTACCAAAATATTCAAATAAATTATATTAATATTTGGAAAAATTTTTTTCCCCACATTTTAACGGTTGTTCTTAATACAAAATAATAACTTCCAGAACGGGAGAAAAGTGGGGTTTGGACCAAAATTTTAAATTAAATGATTTTACAGAAAAAGAAAAAAATCAATTCGAACAAAAGATACACAATAAAGAAGTTGCTGACAAGCACTGAATGCTGTAGTGATAAAATTTGTGATGAATAATTTAAGGCCACCACAGCCATACAGAATCTAAACTGAGAAAAAAGAATAAAAATTATAGAGAAATTTTTGCAAAAATTACCGTTATGCATAGTAAATCGGATGCAATCTGGAAAAAAAGTTATTATTTTTAACAGCAAAAATTACTGTTTTAACGGTTAAAATTATGGTTCGAAAAGTAAAAATCATGTTTCAAACAGTAAAAATTATTATGCTGGAACAGTAAACTTTCAAAGAATCGGTTAATAAATTAAAGTTTCCCGCATAGAAATTTTCACTGATCCAACCATAATTTTTACTATTCAAACCATAATTTCAACTGTTAAAACAATAATTTTTACTATTGAAAGTAATTTTTTCCTTTTTTGACAGCTTGTATCGGATTTACTGAACGCAATGGTAATTTTTTCTGGTATTTCTATATAATTTTTTTATTTTTTTCTCTCAGTGTTCTTGTAGCAAATTCAATAGCGAATTATAAATTGAGTCCATGACATTGCGTCAAACTCGTTAGTTCTGGATGTATTTTGGTGTACCTACAGCACCTGATTTAGTTTAATTAGCGACCCGCAAAATATACAAATGATCATATCTCATTTACCACAGTTACGTAAGCGTATTCCAAAGTCTCTCATTGGAGGGTTTTACATTTTGTGGGTCATGAATTCAAACGAAGTCAAGCGTACGTACCGTCTATAAGCAATTTTTTTTTTTTTTTTTTTTTTAAATGAACAGGATGCTGTTCTATAGAAGTTGTCTAACGACCCATATACACATAGATCAGCAGCTCGAGGCTGCAAGATAAAAATTTTCAAAGCGGTTCAGGAAGTTTCTCCCCTACGTTTGCATTCAATTCAATAGGAGCTCTCTCTCTCTTTTTTTTTTTTTTTTTACAACCAAAGTTAAACGAAAGAATAGTTGTGCCGGAGGGAGATGAGTTTTAATTTAAAGTTACTTGTGGTTTCAGTGTCTTGAAAGCGGACTCCTTTTTTTGTTAAATTCGTTTGTATCTTCTTTTGAAACAGTTACACAATAAGCTCTCGTATCGCTAATCAAGTTGACGTCGAGAGAATAATCTACATAATAAAAGTAGGACATGTCAGAGTTAATTTTTGATTGAATATAATTTAAGTAAAGTGAAAAAACTTTGATGCTGCGAAATAAATAACTTAAATACCAAAAAAGTCGAGCAAAAGATAAATTAAGAAAAGGCTCTGATCAGCAGAGAAGAAATACTCGAAGATATCATTGCAAAATAAAACTTGGCAGCATCATCGGCTAGAGCGACGATGCGACATGTGATGTATGAATTCTCAACCGAGTATATTTCTACATGAATGGACATTTTTTTCAGGAAAACTTGGAGGATGTTATAATTGCTTGATTTGTTTGCCAAAAATCTCCTCGAAATTCGTTCCAATATCTAAAATATCGTGGAAGATTGGACGCGTCAAGGGATTTTTTTTTTCCAAGAAATTACACAGGTATTCCGCAAGATTAAGTAATACGTGATTTTGAAGAATCTCGTTTTGATCAGTTGGGAACTAAAAATAATTTTAAATACCGTCTGTATCGTGTCTTGGTTTCGTTGAGTTATTTCGATCTCGTCTTGACTTTTTGTTCAGAAATCGTGATTTTCCCAAGTATAAATTGAAAAATTTAGTTACAAAAATATTGCAGAATAGAACTTTTATCATTATTATTATTATAGAATTTTACTGCATTGTTGCGTGTTCATATGGTGTCTTGTGGTTTGACAGATCCTTAGGTATATTTAATAATCATCAGTGTGTATTCATCATCGTCGTGAAATATATAATTTTTAAACGCATGCATTAAAGTATCTGTTTTCCGTTCGTTTCTCTGTCATACCCATGATTGAACCCATTATTACATTTAATTTGTTTTTAACCGTCGATAACGACAAAATATTTTTATATTTGTATACAACTACGGTTTTAAACTGAAGGCCATCCTTATCGAAGCTAGTTTTGAAAAGTAACTGACCATCACCAGTTATTGATTTTTATTAATTAGATGATATGTTGTATACAGTATAGCATATTATTAATTCATAAATATGTGCATGTAAATTTCCAATTTTTTTTACATTTAATTGCCCTCATACAACATGCCATGTAGTAACAATTGCATTTTTAAACATTTACCGTGTAATATTATCATTAATCAAATTACTATCCATTAAATTGGGACAACTTGGGCCAAGGTTGCTGTTATTATCTCGTGTTGTGCCAAACTTAGCCAATGGTACCGTTCCAAACTAAGCATATATAATTATTAATTTAGCGTAACATTAGCAATAAATAATTTTTCTGAATAATGTAAACAGCAATTAAAGATGATGTAATACATTTAAGTATGTATTTAATCATATATCAATTTTCTTAGAAACTATGTACGACATAACATCTGGTGAAGGTAAAAATTGCATTGACTGCTTACTAGAAAAGTTATTTATACCACTGATACGGGTCCAAATTTATTTACATCATCCGGTAAGTATTACATCTTCTATGCCTATTATTTCTTTCACTGCTTTCATTGCGCTCTTATCTCATTTTAAAGCGTTTTGTTTCCAACTCTTCTTATCTCTTCTTTTGAACAGATTTTGGACCATCTTTAGATTATCTTCCATCTCAGCAACTCTTGGTAAGTAAGTTCCGACTCTTTCTTTTGTTTCAACCTCTAAACTCTTTTTATCTGCTGTCCCTTTTCCAAATTATTGTGTTTATCATCCCCATATCTCTGATCCATCTAAGCTCCCTGCCATAACCATTGTATACCTAATAAATGGAGTTTCCTACCTAAGCTGGCAAATCTTGCTCTTTCCCATACCGTGTTTATTGTTTTTCCGAGCTCGCAATCTACTCTTTTTATCATTTGTGTCCTCAATAAATTTTGTATAGAAAACCAAAAATTCGAATGCTTATATTTTTATGTTTACTATAGTTCAGTGTACTGCTTTTTTGAATGTAAATTCCTCGTTTTCTTTTCTCTTCCCTCCATTTCTACTTATCATTTTTTTTTCTCGTCCCAATTGTTTTATTCTTATCGATATGTTTTTTTTTTATATCTGTTAACATACTTTGTAAGCCTTACCTACAATATTTGTCATGGATTCCCCCCTCCCGATTACAGTTTTGTAGTTGCATTGGTCCATTGCAACAACCTTTTTCAATTAAACAGTGAACTGAGTCTGCACGTAATAAATTTTAATTTAAAACCAAGCAAATTTTAATAATTGCATAGCTCAAAAAAATACTTTTTAAAGTTGACGTGTTGTAATTCTTTTATCTTTTTGATCAGTAATTGTCTTCTTACATTTTATACAGAAAAAATATGAAGTATAATGAATCATAAAAAATACATCTTACTTTACAAAAAAATTTCCAAAAGAACTTTTTAAAAAGTTTCACCCACGAATTTGTACGCAACAATTAAGAGATGCACTCATAACTATTTGATTCACATTCGTTATTCTCATTTTTCTATTTTAAATTTAATTGGATAAATATTTTAGCATATTTTCAACTCTTTTACCTAACAAACATTTTTCTCCATAGACTACGTTTTTCTAATTGTTTGCATAAATATTTTAGAGATGTATGTTCTTAGCTATGAATCTGCAGACAATGAATAATTGAAAACAGTTACAACAAAAATGTGAATTCGTCTACTTCGTAGTGTATATTTTTTTTTAAAGAGAGTCGCTAAGCCACTTCTCAAAATTACTAGTTTCAAGCTTTTTAAAAAGATATATATATATTTTTTTTTAATAATAATGAAAAAATAGAATCTTTGATTATTAAATTTAATATTAAAAAAAAATTGCCAAGCCACTCGATGCATCGAGGCCTTCCAGAAGTCATTGAAATAATTTTTCTTGTGAAACTAAAAAATTTTCTCATAAATGCAGCCACTTTCACTTTACCAATAAAACATTACTTTGAGCTACTTCTGTCAAAGACACATACCTATACTTTTCAACATTCACCGTGAAAAAAAAAAAAAAAAATTCTCCTTTCCCGAAAACACTTGATTCTCCAAGACATCGAATAGACAAAAGCAGCTTCTCTCGAACAGCACGCGTATAGTTACAGCATCGACAGCAGAACATTTTCTCATCCAAGGAGATAATATCTTATCTCTCGCCATTTTCCCACGCGAATTAAAATCACGACGAGAGGCCACATACACGTTTTATACCCCAATAAGCATTTGGCAAATATTTTAATCCGCTAAGAGAACGTAATCTCCATCAAGGCGCGAGAGGTTCTTATATTTCCCTTGTGCGCGAACTCGCATTAAAATGTCCGTTCTCGCGCGAGTCTTGTATGTATGAATGTCGATGTGTTGTACCCACGTGACTCACGTCTTTATGAGTACAATACTACAATACAAACATGTATATGTATGTATGTGAAAAAAACTATGCATGTATGCTCTCTTGAGTTTTCACTTTAAAAACGCCAATCTCTTTCACCTCCTTTAACTTCTGAGAGTTGGCAGCCTAAGTAAGTGTTTATGAGTCTATGTGTGTGTGTATGTATATATAAATGAACATGAAATGCAACAGTACATTGTGTGTACGTTACCAGCTTCTTCATAAGGTATATCGCATATCGCATTGTAAATCTGACTTTGATTTTTTTTTTTTTTTTTTTACTTTTTCCATGAAAAGCGCGATGAAGGTAAAAATTAATAGTTGCAAAAGTACTCGTTTTCTAATGAGTGCAGGTAATTGTTTGTAACGTTGGTAATTGCATGTTAATGCACACAAAATTTTGTGATAGCGAGGTACAATGTGCGTCACTTACAAATATACCTCTGTAGCTAGAATGATGGTAGTGTAAATACCTCATGAGAGGTGAACATACTATAATATAAAAAAAAAGCTAGAATGATGATAAGATGTAACAATAGAATATTATATCATCTAAATTCAATGAAATCATGGATGTACAAGTTTTTTAGAGAACAATAATGTAAGCCCATTAGATTCTGACACTGAGAGAAAAAAATAACAAAAATTAAAGAGAAATGCAAAAATTACCATTCCGCGCAGTGAATCGGATGCAAGCTGGCAAAAAAGGAAAAGCCGTTATTTTTAACAGTTAAAATTATAGTTCGAAAAGTAAAAATTATGGTTAAAAGAGTAAAAATTTACATGTAAAATTTATTAACCGATTTTTCTAAGGTTTACTGTTCCAGCATAGCAATTTTAACTGTTAAAACAATAATCTTTACTATTAAAAATAATAATAACTTTTCCCTTTTTTACCAACTTACATCCGATTTACTATACGGAACGGTAATTTTTGCTGGAATTTCTCAACAATTTTTATTATTTTTCTCTTTCGGTGCAGCTCATCTTAATTGTTTTTTTTTTCCTCTGAGGAACATACGTGACATTATTATCATTAAAAACAACTGCGTACGACTTTGAATTTCGCTAAAATATTATAGAGTGAAAAAATAAATTGTTGCACAAAGGAAAATTAAAAAGCAAAAGCCACGCACCATATACGCTAGCTTTCCGGTGCGTAATATATCAAATTAGACGCTTACATGGCGTCTGCGAGAATCCCTACCGACCGAACAAATCCATACTATATGTACGTACAGGTATGCACCTACACGCGTAAAATATCTTATACACGTACATGAAAAAAAGCCCTTCCGGGTCTTCCTTCCCCTTCGTATACGCTCTTTTTTCCCTCGAGTGGAATTTATATATGCCCGTCGCATATGACTACGCAAACTTATATTGTACTACATCCGATCGAAATCGCGCGCGTGCGACATGTCAATTAAAGCGTACTTTTACTTACGTTGGATATGTATGTATTCACTAAGGAGAGTACTGTTATTTTCACGAAGGCGCGTGATTAGGAATAATAATGCTGCGAGCGAGTGCCACTTGGTGCGTGTAGAGCTTTTTTTTCCGAAGGTACCAGGGATAGCTTTGTGGTCGTCGCTGCTGCTTGCGGTTTCTAGTTTGTAGAGGCATTAAAAAATTTTAATGACGAGAATCTCGAAAATAGATTTTTACACTGCACGTTGGATTCAGACGCTATTTTTTTATGCTACCCAGCAACAAAAACACGATGCGAAAGAGCAATATATTGTACAGTAATATACTTTTAAGTAATAAAAAGGCAGTCAGTATATTGGTTTACTGAAGTTATTGAATTCTTGTGTCTGCAGCGATTAGTAAATCGATGGAAATGATTTTGAGCTCGTCGGAAAGTATGAAAGAAGGACAATTTTTATTTTTCAGAACAAAAAAAGTCAAATTTATCATTTTAAACTACATTACATTGCAGAAATTTTCCTATTTTTTCAGGTGTACTTCAACTACGAATGAAAAACTTTCAATGCACTTTCAAGTACACCCCATGCTAATTTGACTTTTAAATTTTTCCATCTCGATGAACCAATAGCTTCAGAAAGAAAATACTTTTTTACAAGAAATACGTGAATTGAATATGTAATTTTATGCACATTTATAAAATTTTACATTTTTCAATGACTTCAAAAGAATATTCGAGAATATATAATCGTATGTTTTATAACTTACCATTAAAAATGTGAACGTGAGGTTACTAAAATTTATTTTTAACTAAAGATACTCTTTCCAATAAATATAAATTTCTTCATTTGTGTGTGTGTTTAGTACTTTTGAAATAGTTTTTTTATATAAAATTAAAAAATCTATTTTTTCCCTCCGACAATGAGAAATACCAGTATAATTTTTTTAAATGTGAGAATTTACGGTTTTCTACTATAATGAAAAATAAATTATTGACAACAAAATTTTTTTATGTACTTTAGTGATATTGTCTATTTTTTCTGTGGCTATCGTAGTACTCATTCATACTTCGCTATCGGCGTTACTTCTTGTTGTGCAGGAGTCGTGACTTTTTCTTTTGCAATGTTTACAAAGAACTACATCATCTTTTACTGGCCGAGAGCAATGCAAGCAGTTGTCTTGTAAATTCAATGATCTTAGCAGCAACGTTTTTGCCACGAAATTCCTAAAACGAGCTTGGTCAAAGTCAAGATCGAATTCACCGTTCGTCTCGATAGTATATATATAGTACATTGCATATATTCCGCAACTGTCTGTATCAGTTGATGATTGCAATGGCTTGTTCTCGTACGTATCAATCATTTTCCATTCAGTTTTTCGATATTTATAAAGCGTCGACGTTTTTTCTGATTTGCTAATGAAGTTCTGAAAAGCTTTTTTAACTCTTGCCTCGTCTGTTTTATAACCGTAAGGGTCCAATAAGGTTAATGTCTCTTATTCCAAGTTAGCAATGAGAAGGTGCCAATGGGCTACGGCATAAATAGTATTTTTCCAAGACTTTTCTGCGTACTTAGGATCTTTTTAGTTTCACTATTTTTTACGTTGGGCATAAAAATCTTCAATAAATTGTCTTGTGTCATCAGTACGTATAAAAAAATACCCATCCCAGTCGTCAATACAGGCACTCATAAACGAATCAATGACCTGACCATCGATCCATCGAGGGTTTTTTAAACTGCCGAATTCTCGTGTCATCAGATAACATTTTTCTTGATTAATAAATTTTTTGGATGAGTAGTATCCAACTATCAAAGACTTTGATCGAGACACCCAATAATATTCATAATCTTTTATCAAGCCATTAAAATACTTCTCAGTTTTCGGGGTTAACTCATTTGTACCAGCGGTAGTATCCATTTTTTCGTTTTTTACTTCTTTTTTGAGCTTTTTGGGATCTGTTGTACTACAAATTTTAAGACCGCCCTTATTTTTTTTTTTTAATTCTTGGCAACTGTTGAATACTGCTTTGCTGTGTAATACAATTATTTTTATTTTCTCGAGAACTATCTGTGTTACTTACTTTATTGGATTTTTCTGAACAAAGGGACTCGCATTTTTGATATGTTGTAGTAGTGGTGGTAGTTTCACCGATTTCTGTTAAATAATCCCAGTGGCCATTTAAATCATTACCCGTAAAAAGTAAATGTACTGTCACAGTTGACTTAGATGTACTGATCATTGGGTAACAAACCCAATCTCCGGACACTTTTCTTTTCAATTTAACGTTTAAATTGTACACCGATACGAACATCCCAGCTTCAAAAGCAGTACCAAATTCTTTATCACAACCCATCACGATTTCATAATGCGCCGCATCTTTAAATTTATGCTTGCAACCATTAAAGAGAAGATGAACTTGCAATTCATTCCAATTATTAACTACGTAATTGACTAGAGTTGTACGTATGTCAGAGTGATGGTTTTCATCACCGAACAGATGGACTAGTAGTGCTCTATACAGGCAATTACCATCACCTTGTACCTTGGTAACTTGATAAAACTTTTTGCCTACTACGATTGTTGATGTATCAACAGTCAGTTTATCGGTATGTATTTCTTTATTAATTTGCCATGTTGGCAAAATTTCTTTTTTGTTTTCATTTACTTCTGTCTTACGCTCGCGGGTGAAATTATATATTTTACCAGAAATATGCGACTTTCGTTTTTTCTCCGATTCTGTTGAGTGTCCAACCGACGATTCACACGTTGTTTCGTGTCTTAAATTTACACTTGTTTTGCATGAGTCTTGCGTAGTATTACTTTTTCCATGATTTTTCCGTACCAGCATTTCTTCATAATGTTGTATTAGGTAAAGATTTATGTACAAACGATTCAATCGCAATGTGGGCGTCAAATGGGTACTTCCTTCACTATGACTGGGTTTTTATTTTTCTTCTTTTTTTTTTTATTTCATTGTAAAAGCATTAAAAAGTCGAAAAACATACAATAAACTAGCGGCCCCCCCGTCTCGGCTTCGCCCGAGACTCACTAAATGGAACACCATAGTGTGTTGACATGCAATGGTAACGTTTTTGGTTAAAAATTTTACATCTATTTCTGACACTTCTCAGAACAAAACTCTTTTTATTGAAAACATATTGAATCTATACAGTTTATTTAGTCCTGTAAAAAGCTATAAAAAGTAAAAAAAATATAATTGTGCTAAAAAGTACCGTGCATTTTTTATGCCATAAAATAATCGTTGGCCTTAAAAGGCCGTTGATTTGCAGTTTCTTCCGTATAATCTATGAACAGGGCTATTTTTTAAAGCTGTAAAGGTTCAAAGCTCACCAAAAATTAATAATTGAAAATTTTTTTTCTCTTACCTCACAACTTTAAACCAGAGCAACAAAGTTCTGGAGCTCTTAATCTCTACGTTTTTTATCGCAACAAAAATACAAATTCTACCTATTTAAAAATCTTGAAGATTCAAGAGATTACTGTAAGGGTTATAGTGAAAAAATGATTTCTCACTTATTAAATTCTTTCGTCATTTTCTTGACGCCTAAAATTGTAATTCAACTACTTGTGACTTTGGGCATAGTTCAGACTCTTGTAAATCCGCAAGGCTATTTTTTTCAACTTTATAAGGTCGTAATATATTTGTTGGCAAGGTAGTTCGATGACCCTGAAAAGGACCGGTGAGCTTCTTAAGTAAACTCTTTCTTGACTGAAGTTTCCAGCAAACGTGATTGCCTCTAAACCTCAGGATGATCTTCTTTGGCCTGTTATAAAAGCACCACACTGATCGGGAAGAAAACTACAACGTTTGAAGCTTTGGAGCTAGTTGTAGAGATCTTTCCCGAAGTCTCCTGGTATAACGTTGAAGACGTTGGTGTCTAAAGCACCTTCCTTTTTTGCAGGCTCAGTTGTTTTGGTGATCTAAGGTGGAGAGATTGGTTCATGATGCTTGCCCGTTGGAAACTGTCCCGTTGGCTCACGTTTATTGTTTTTTCTTCGTAGCTGTTAGGTTCTCCCAGCGCATACCTTGGAGAGGATCGGTGATTCCTGGTTGAATGCTTAAAGTCGAGAGGATAATATAGGGTTGTCAGTCACCGGGATTCCCTGCCTTGCAACGAACAACTCCGCTCGTGACGTCTGCCAGTGAATGACTGATTTGGTTTAATAGTGGCCGGCTTTACATAGTCTTATAAACTTAGGTGGCCCTTAAAAGAACCGATGAGATTGATGGTTAAGTAGGGAACGTAAATACTTAGAATGGCCCTGAAAAGGGCCAAAGGTGAAACTTGCAGCTATTCCTTATTATTATTCTTGATGATGGAGAGCCAGCTGCGGGTAGCTTGACTCTTATCCTTTGAGTCTCTGTGTACGGAGACCGTACATGAGGGAGGTACGCCGCTGATCAAAGAATATCTCGTCTTCAGATCGTTCCCCGGTTAACCAACCGTTCACCGTTAGTCAGGAAAGTGGGCCTGGGTGCCCTGGATAATACCTTCTCTGTGGGTATGCCGTTGAGAAAACCACTAAGAAGGCGGCCGTTGTGACTGCCAAGACTCTGCCGAGTTGTCTTCCCTGGCTTGCATTTGAAGTAGAAAATTCTCTGATAGCACCAGGTCAAATGGTTGAACGGTCAAAGTGTTGGAGCAGGTTGTGCTCTGGCTATACACGTCTCCTGGTAAGATTCCACCGGAGACGTTGACGTCCCACACACCCATTTGTCCATGACAGTCGGTTATTTTGGCGATCCGGGGTTAAGGTTAAACCCGATTTATTTCGCTTGCCCATGAAAGACGAGTGTCATCGGAAGCCGGATTTTCCAGCTGCACGACGGACTACTCTGTTCTTGGCGGAGTGTTAACGACTGCAATAATCGTAGCCTCGATGGGGCATTTTATAACCACTCTTTACTATCTTTGATTGCGGGTGGCTTCAATTTTACCTCGACACCACCTAGCGGTTCCTACTGAACTAAAGCGTAAAGCTAGCTTATTTTAGCAAAACTTTGAGCTTATTTATTGCTATTGTTATTAACTTTTTTAAGAAACAAAACTATGCGAAAACCATCTCGGAATCATCAAGAATCAGTATGCAAAATTTCAGCAAAATCGGTTCAGTGGTTTTCGTGATTAGCGATTACAGCGGTTTTAGCGACTTTGCTTTATATATTAGTAAGATAAGATAAGATAAGATGTTAAAAAGTAATTTTCCGCCCTCGGGTGGTTTTGGGAGGCTGGTACTTCCTCGGGCGAAAAAGCAGTTTTCCGGAACTCGTTCGAAAAGTCTCCTTTACGAACCTCGTTACGTCCCTCGCCTTCGGCTCGGGCCGCAAACCTCTCGGTTCGCAAACAAAGACTTTTCAAACTCGTAGGAAAACTACCATTTCTTAGGTGAAGTGCAAGTTAAATTCATGAAAAAAAATAAATTGTATAATAATATTATTTACCAATTGTCATGTGAGATTTTTTTCTCGAAAGATAAAATAATTTACGTATCATCAAAAATACCAACAATTAAATCATAATTCTTCTTAAATAAAATATGAAGAATGTATTTTTGCATAATCACACTCAGATAACATTTGAGCAAAAATATGTTTTTTTCCTTATCATAAATTAAAAATTTGCCTGTTCATCTCTAAGAAAAAAAAATTTTAACTAGGTAGTAAAACTTAGTCTCATTAATGAAGAAAATATATGATTTCAGCAAAATAGATTATTAAAGTAATATAAAATTACAAATTAGAGTTAATCTTCTTACACTATAGGCCGAATGTATTTTAGTAAATATTAACATAAAAATTTTCATCAGAGATTATATACCTATTTGTGCATATAGCATGTGTCTCTATCATCTGTGTCTGCAACTATATATGAGGAAATCCACAAAAAATATTCCAGTTTTGTTCCCCATTTTAATAAAAAAATTTTTTTTGAGGTAAATCCTCGAGATATGGCTTATTTTGTTCACAATGTCGTGTACTAGGAGAGAAAAATTGTGAACACAAATTTTAGTGGTGGTGACACCCTTTTCCCGTGATTAACATGCTAAAATTATATCCATATAAATGATGTGTATAGAGATAATAATAGCATGTGCAAAAAAAGGGTGTCACCTCCACTAAAAGCCGTTTTCAAATTTTTTTCCTCATTGTGCATGACATTACGAGTAAAATGAGCCTGATTTTAAGGGTGTACCTCAAAAAAAAAATTTTATTTTAAAATCAGTAAGTAACACGGGATATTTTTTGTGGATTTCCTCGTATACATATTAATAAACATTACCCGTTACAATGCTCTGAAGAATTAACGCGTCTATTTAATACCGCAAAAGTGCTTTTTTACGCAATATGTTTATGAGTTAAAAAAAAAAAAAATTAAGTAAGAGAACATCAAAATGTCATAAAACTTGATAAGCGCCAGAATGCGTGTATAGTTAAGTATACATGCATACAATATATATCTGAAGTCTGACGACATTACGACTCTTTCTCTACCAGGGAGTGAACTCACGCGTGTGTGTGACGTAATCGGTTCATTGAATGAAACAATGCAACCACGCGAGATTAGCTCGTGTTGCCTTTCAAGTGTGTATACTTACATAGAGAAGAGCAACGCGTAGAAAGAAAAGCTGGAAGGAATAACGATTCGTCGCGTCAAGAAATAATGTAAAATCAGTGAAGGCGGAGGTAGTGTCCCGGAAGCGTGTTACACATACAGTATAGTCGCATGATTGCATGAAAAAAAAAGGGAAACAATGTTATGATAAAACCTGTGAGTTAAGCCGAACAATCGCGTAAGTACACTTAAATGTGATCAATCGCGAGCTTGTTGCGGCCAGCGTCGGCGCTTTCATCTCTCCAGCTGACCTATCGACGGAGGGGGGTGATCGTTTACCTTCATCTCCTGTTTTCCAAGTGCACGTGCACGCCCACTCGCTTACAAAACCGTAACGATAAATTATTATTTGTGAATAAGTATACCTTTTAATTAGGCAACTTTGACCCTACTATTGTATTATCCTTCTATCTTTCTCAAATGGTGATTTTTCGAAAGGCCATAAAGTGACGTCGGTGTCGGATTACTTACGCGCAGCGGGAAAGGAAAGGTGCACACTGTAATATACGCGAGGTGTTTGCAATCTGTACCTATCCATATTTTTATTAGAGCGTGTCCCGAGGCGTATCCTTTGTGTTTGTACTTTTGGAGCTATTTTATATATACTCCAATAATAATATTACTATTCATTCGTGGCGATGATTTTTTTTTTTCGAGTGGGTATATTGGATTCCGATTATGTTGAGCGAAATAATTCAATGTTTTAATCAAATTGTTACAAAATTGCACTAGAGTTTGAGGGGAAATGTGGATAAAAGTAATTAGTGGGTAATTGGAACTTTTTTCCCCGTAACCCACAGAGCATTATTTAGTCGTTTAACGATTTTTATCCATCCACCTACCGCTTACGTAAGAGAAAATTTGAAAATTGTGGGTAAAAATTTTCATCATCACTGGGAACTGATATTGACCGATTTCCCAAACTGGTGAGGAAAAAATATAGTAAGGCTGAATTAAAATTCTATTTCTCTTGTAGATGATAAACCTATGCACCTATACGTATACATGTAGAAATCCACAAATATCTTGAATTTGTCCATTTTTTAATAAAAAATTTTTTTGAAACACACCCTCGAGATATGGCTTATTTTTGACGGAATGTCGTTCACTAGGAGAGAAAAATCGTGAACACGGGTTTCAGTGGAGGTGACACCTTTTTTCTGTCATTTACGTTAAAAATTTTCATACGTATAGATATAATTGAATTAAAAACGGAAAAAAGGGTGTCACCTCCACCCTGTGGAATACATGTTCTTCCCTGTACATGACATTTCGAGCAAAATAAACCCCATCTCGAAGGTGTGCCCAAAAAAAAAAAAAAAAATTTATTTAAAAAGTAGAGAACGATTTTGGAATATTAATGATATTTGTTTACAGATTTTACACTGAACATGTTCTGTATCCAGTATCTCAGAGACATCAATTTTAGAATCTACATGCCACGTTTTCATTAGTCTTTCTATATGAAACTGATGTAATTTATAAATAATTTTGTACGAATGCCAAAAAATGCCAAATAGCACGTGTTTAATGATTTTTTTCAAGTTTCAAAGAAGCACGTGAACGGTCTAATTCTATACAAGACTCAAGTTTTGTTGTTACTGAGGAAAAAAATGTTTACCCCCGCAGTTTCCTGAGACCAATGCAAAAAAGCATCCTTAAGCTCGAGTTTCAGACGTTTTTCTTCACAGACATGAACGTGTGCACGAAACGAGAACCATAATTTGATCGACGGTTGTATACATTGGGTATTGGTTACTCATTTTCTTTCTCACCCCTTAACCTTAGTCTTAACAACCCCTAAATATATACCATCGACCATACGGTACGGTATACTATTTTATATGTACTAACCCAAGACTCTCCACTCGTATCAGCGTCTTCTTTATCGTCGCCTACTCCACCCTTCCCTCGGCCCTCCACCATACCTGATTTTACATTATACTTGTATATGTATATACTCAACTTCTCTCCAACGAATATGCACCATTGAAGTCTCGTCAAGAACTTGAGATAAGAAGTAGACACGCTTGAGAAATGCAATATGCTAATTTGGGATTAGAGAGAGAGAAACAAATCGATGCAGTGGTGACATCGTATCTTGTCGGTAAGGGAAAGAGAAGCGCGGGTGAGTTAGGGGGTGGGACGAGAAATGGTATTAGATATCGATACGTGAAGCGCTGCATTTTTATAGGCACGTGTACCTATACGTGGGTGTACGTGTATTTGTAAAGAGGAGACAACTTTTTCCAGTGCAGCTCGACTTGACCGAGCGATGAAAAATTCTCGATGTACATTGTGCCGTATACTTAAATGCAGATGATTTATTTTTATCGCGCACCTATACGTGGATTATTATTTTCTTTATTCCTATAGTTTTTTTTTTTTTTTTTTTTTTTTTTTTTTTTTTTTTTTTAGTACTGGATAGCAGGATGCAATACAGTACACTTGAGAATCGGGGAAAAATATTTTATTGCTTAAATTTTGTGCGCTCTATTTACGTCGTTATTTGTTTACGTTGAAAAATAAAAAAAATGCTTCCAATATTTTTTGATAATTTACATGTGATGGACGTAACAGATTTTTTCACGCAAGATCCTAATTGAAGCCCTATTTTTGAAAAAAAATTTCGCTTTGTATATCGCAGCTTTTAAAACAATCATGTTGGAGATTGGGTCGAAGGTGACACCGACGAAACAACACTCTGTCTTACTCTGTGTTCTGGAGATTGAAAAATTAAAATTTCAACTGCGTCCAGGTTACACGTATTTAAATATGTTATGCACTCGAATAAAATAATTACGTTAGATCTGTGTCAAATCCTATTTCAAAGTAATGCTTTACAAGATACTGTTCCTGAATATAATCCAGAAGAGGATATCTTACTCAAGTAACGTATTTGGTACAGTTACATTGCACACATATAGCATTATTTATTATACGTTATCACTTTAATTTATGATATCAGTGAAACAGTAGCTTGAAAAAAAAAAAGGAAAATTCTAAGAGCGTGTTTGGAGAGAGTACAAATGTGAAGGAGGAGCAAACAGTACCTAAGTACTTCTATTTGGGCTGGAACCTATTACACAAATACTGACACCAGATACTTATCAGCAGTCATTAACTGATTAGCGCACTTGTATAGTATTGTTCATTACATACACATATACACGCTGGTATATAAATCGGTTTGATTACACATCGGGAACATGTCGAATGAGGTTCTATATTTTCTACTCATTTCTACTGATATCGTCGGTTTTTATAAATACATACTTGGTAATACATCGCCCTGACTCTCTAGATATTGACCGAAATAGAAAAAATTCAAAAAAGGATTCCAAAATAATGCAGGTAAAAAAATAATTGGTATATCGCAATATAGGTAACGGTGCACGTAAAGTTTTTTTTTTACATTACAGTGTCATACATCAAAGGTCCACTAAATAGAGCACTCGACACTTTGGAAAGGAACAAGGAAAGGGATGGGAGGCCTCCCATCATAGGGCGGGGGTAGGAAAAAATTAGGCAATTTTGCTGCGTCGCCCATCTCCTTCAAAAGGAGCATTGCGAGCATTGCGCAGTAAAAAAGCACATTTAAAACCTACTGCAGGAGTAAAGTAGAGTGGAATGGGATTATCACGGTAAAGACCAATATACAATTTATATCCTAACTGTTATGAAAATGTGTGTTTTTGTTACAAACATATACACTTACACATGCAGATAATAATAATAGAGACAAACTAACAACTCACCAACAATCACTCCAAAAGATTATCAATCCTTCGTCGCACAATGGTAACCAGCACACAGTAATAATAAAACAACAACAACAATCCCCCTTGAAATAAATGTGTACTATTTTCCTCTGAAGTAGAAAAAGATGAAAAATTCATTCACTATACACAACTCTGAATGCTTCAACACAGACGGCTTCTCTTTCACTTGGACGCTCATCTACGAGAAGAAGAAAAAAAAACAGTAGGTAGAGCAGCCCCATAGACATGTATAGCAGTCCTCGTCAGGTTTTCAATTGCAACGCGACGTCTTTTAACGACGTAAACTTACTAAATGCAAAATAAACGAAAAAAACTATACAAGCAACCCCTGCGTCAACTTATATTCACAACATATATACGTACGCGACGAAAAAGAAAACACAATTTAAGAGAGAGCAGGCCTGACTCACGGACCTCTGCCCGCTGTCGACTGCTATAAGCTGCACAAAATAAGTACCAACTTATGCAGCAACGTTGGGGGACGCAAGCTTGCGCGCGCCTGCAACACTGCTTCTGCTGCAGGCTCCGCTTTTGCCGCAACAGCAGCGATACGATGTAGCTTTTCCACCAGTTTTCTCCTCCTCTTACTTTTACTCGACGTTTCATACCACATAGATAGTAATATACATTTAAAGTTCCGAATAGACGGAGCACGGAGACAGTGACAGAGCTTTCGCTCTTTGACACACATGTGTATGATCACTGCGTGTGTATGTGATTTGTGTATACGTAGAAACGGAATGAATAGAAAAGGAGAGCTAAAGCTAAACTCTATAAGTATGCGAGAGTCTGCGATCGATCGCGCGCTGGTCTATATGTATCTATTATATATATATATGCGTTTGCAGAGCTCGTACGAGCTCGTTCTGGATATCTATATATTTATATGCCATGTATATAATGATCTCGCTTCGCCCTGTCCGTTGAACCCTCTTCTCTAGCTCTGTACCGAGTTCGCCCATTCGTTTGTTTTAAGTCTCTTCATTTTCACCTTATCTTCAACCAGAGAGAAAGGGTGATGAGAGAAAAGCACATGATGGTTGATGAACACTTTACGTGCGCTTGCGGCCGGGAAATGAACATTCCAGTTCGCGCAGCTTTATTTGATCTTGCTCTCTTCCTGAGTATTATGCTGTAGGTAAGTACCGCCGATATCGCCTCATTGTGATGAATTTTTTTATTAAGTTTCGTTTTTCCCGAAAACTTAAAACAAAATACTAATGACAATTCATTCATGTTTATGCGGAAAAAAATAGTGCTTTGTAGAGGTGTGTAGTTTTTAAGAAGTGGTATTGCTTAATCACTATTACTACCCAAATTTTTCGAGGATTAGCCGCACGTTTTGGTTTTGAAGATATACTTATGAGTTATGAGGATCATTAATGATCAAGATCAACCACTAGAGGGCATCATCACGAGCAAGGTGATGCCCTCTAGTGTTTGAGCTTGCATATTCATCATCTTCATACCTACTGTATAGCGTGTAGGTTATGAGAACTATTAATATTCAAGCATAACCGTTAGGGAGCAAGACGTAGCTGTCATTCGCAACTCTCAAATGTGTCTATATAGTAAAAACTTCTTAACTATTAACCTATGTCTTATTGCTCGTCGTGCTTCCCCCTAGTAGCTGAGCTTTCACACTAATAATTCTCATCTTCTGTCTTAAAAAGGAGAAGTAATTTCGAATAAAGATGAAGCCTTTTATTCATTATTATGTGATTGACTCAAGCTAAAATCTTATGGTTATGATTCGAATTACGTTATCAAGTTGTAAAAATAATCATTTTGGGAACAATTTATACAACAATTGTTTTTTATTACAAAATCTAATAAAAAAACGTTAGAATTAAAGTTTCGTTGAACCATTCTTGGTTTGGAAAAAAAGTAAAATTTAAAATACAACTGACGGTAATAACACTACAGCATGTACGTTAAGCATGTTACAGTATTTTTTTTTTTTTTTATCATTTCTTTGTATCACTTTGTGCTTTGGACTTGCGATTTTTTTGTAGAATTGCATGGTAGTGACAAAACGATCATTATTGTAATGCTGTTTTAAATCTTTTAAATAGATGCAATGAAATTAGCATTTATATGAGAATGACTACGTAAAAAGTTTCCAATTCATTTGTGTCTTACATAATTTAGTGAAAGTTGCTTTAAAATTTTTACACGTTTAAAAAAGAAGGTTGTTATAAAGTTATAATAACATTGAATACATCCACTGCTTGTGGAGCTTAAGTCAGTGGTCAGTTATGCAGAGGCTAATGAAAAGAGTGTTGACAAAATTTAGTCAGGATTTAATGGACTTAGAGTAAATTTCGATTATTTTAATAAGTGCCTAAATAAGTGTTATATAAGTTTGGAATTTTGTGATAATTAACAATAATTTAGTTGTAAGTTTTGAATTATTTAATTTTGAATATTTAAGTATTTGGAATTTTTACAATTTTTGAATTTTTTGAAGCTTTGAATTTTTAAATTTTTGAACATCTGAATTTTGGAATTGACGTTAAGACGAGATTCAAGTAAATAAGTGAAGTAAAAATATATAAAGTAAAGTAAAGTAAAGTATAGGTAGAGAGAACAATTTGTGATTAGTGATAGTCAAAAGATAGGTTAAGGTTTGACATATGGACTACGAAACCAAAAATTAAAATAAAATATCTTAAAAATAGAAGCAAATAGAGTAAGATAAAGTCAAAAGAATTGTAAAAGGAGTACTGGTAGTTGAATTGTAAACCCGTTCTTCCTTACCAATCCCAGTGGGGTATGTAAGTAGTAATAATAAATAAAATAATAATAATAATATATCCACTGCTTTTTGTGACTAAAAATCACGACGTCTGGACTTCTTTCGAATCCAAATATCGTGTATTAAATGATCAAGCTATGTGTATTACCATTATAAGAATGATTAATGTGCAAGCTCAACCACTGGGGGCAGCACAACAAGCAAGAAGAAGTTAAGTTAGTTAAGAAGTTTATTATAGTTTTATTTGACAGCTGCGAATGACAACTAGGTCCTGCTCGTCATGCTGCCCTCTCGCGGTTGAGCTTGCACATTAATCATCTTCATCGCGGTCGCGATTCGTCTATGTGCGACTCTCCCCTATAGGTACTACTGGGGCATATAATCATACAAGTAGGAGAAATCGGGACTGATGGCAAAATCAATTTCGTGCTCTATAGATTTGTTCGTTCGTTCTGGATGCATTGACGGGTCTTTTATGTATTACAATAAATGGTCATTTGATAATATAAAAAGAAGTTTGCGTTGCTATAATTATCCTACAATATTTTTATTATACCTATTGTAACATGAAGAGCTTTGATGATTTAGGGCTACGGTGTTAGTCTTCCATAGTCGAAGAAACTGATGAGTAATAAAAGGACGTGGGTTCAAATCCTGTCGAAAAATATCGAGATGTTTTTGTCGGGCTTTTTCTTTGGACTGAGAACCCAAGGTACCAGAAAAACCAATTGTCCGATTTTTGTGACAGTTAACAAATGTTTCTAGATGATGTCTGGATCACCATGGGGGCTTCCTTCCCGAGGGAATCGAACTCAATACCTGATAGCCAGTGCAACGGTAAAGACACTCACGATTTTGTAAAGGTCAGTATACAGCGAGTTAGATGATTAATTGTACAAAAAAACCACTCCATTAAACCTGCAATAACGACCATGAGTGCACTTGAAACGATCGCTGTACCTACCCTACAAATGGTATACCCAGTAGGATGGATGAGGCCGCGGACACAAAGACGCGTCTGACTGCGTCCGCACGCGTTTGACGTCCGTGAAAATCGTGCCTAGTTCTTCACTGCCAACGTGCAAACCTCAAATAAACTTCAAAAAAGTGTGAACATACGGGATGTGTTTGGTCGAACGCGTATATGTGACCATGGCCTGACCAAATAATCGGAAGAGAACTTTACATTTCAGGCTGGCACGAAACACGACAGAAAGATTTAAATAGAAAAAAATTAAAGGAATATAGGAATAAGAGGGGAAATTTTGGAAAATAATGTAAGAAATACATAAAAACAACAGAAAATAAAGTTGTAACAGAGCTGAGTGTCACGATGAGATGTAAGGCTAGACTGAGAACGGATTTAAATAATAGGAATGCCTAGAGGTAAATACGAAAAAAAGAGAATGTGTAGTTTTTAGAAAACAAGGCAGGCTCACAGAAAGGGGAAAATAGTACTTTATAAGAGAAAGAAGTAAAATTAGTAATTGATGTACAAGTACTTGAGATTTTAGTTAAAAACGGAGGACACATTTGGTCGACATGTAAGTAAAACGACAAACAAGGCTGAGAAAATAATCACTGCATAGGAACATGGAAATTCATACAAAGTTTATAAGCCATTTTTTAAATATATATATACATCCACTCAATACTGTACGTTAAAGTTGGGTGCTATACATAATCGAGATTTAGGGGTTGGAGAAATGGAAAAGAGCAAAGAAAATTTGTTGAAATGTCCATGGGCACAAATAATCCGACTTCATGTGGAAAATACAGGCCAATAGAAATCGCTTCGAAGTATAGTAGCAAAGATAAGCGAAGAAAGACGGGCAAAAGTTTGCCTGAAAGAGGAATTGAGATGCGCAATAATAGAATATCAAGTGAATGTTTTAGATCAGTTTGAATGGCATTTGAAGGGTTCGGAGATGAAAAACGAATTAAAGCTTTTAAGTATATTTGATAGAAAGGGAATAAGTATAAATTATGGAAGAGCGGCTAGAGGTGTACATTAATTATAAAATAACAAGAAATTCAAGCCAGCTAGACGAAAATCTGAAAATCAAATTACTGTGATTACTACGGAGAAATAAAAATGGAACCGGAAATGAAAAAATACTGGGAGGATACGTCACTTTACAAAAGGGAAGATAAATAGTAGTCGGTAAGGTTGCGATGTGGGAATATATAGAAAGAGCAAGTAACAAAGGATTTCGAGATGGAAGGTGTACGGTATGCAGAAAACAGCTAGAAAAAATATAACACGTATTTTAGTTTGTGTCGGTTAAGGAGACGATCGTGATAAATACTGTAAACCTCAAAAATAAGTTTTAAGTTAAAATATCTCTAAATCGAGTTTTCTTGCAATTTACAAGACTTGGGAACAAATCTATTTTGGATTAACGGATACTTGTAAAAATTAACAAAAAAAAAAAATAATAAATGAAAAATTACTAATCAGCTATAGAGTAGTTTTTAGAACGAAGTTCTTTATGGCGACCGGGATTTCAACACACGACCTTTTGATTGATAGCCAAGCGTTTTAATCGCAGAGGTATCGAGGTGTTACGACTACTGTAATTCTTATTGTCTACATTAAGTATGCTACTGGAAACACAGTTTTAAATTATTAAACTGTTTCATTGACCTTACAAATGATAAATATATTTTCTAAATAAT
>NW_019379632.1:425664-451893 GCF_000648655.2 Copidosoma floridanum
TAATAAAAATGTATTTGTTGGCAAGGTAGTTTACACTTAGGTGGATCCTAAAAAGAATCGATGAAATTGATGGTTAAGTAGGGAACGTAAATACTTATAATGGCGCTAAAAAGTGCCAGTGGTGAAACTTCCAGGCTATTCTTATTCCTGATGATGAAGAGCTGGCTACGGTTGCTTGATTCTTACGCTGGGAGTCTCGATGTACGGAGACTGTGATGGAGGGAAGTACGCCGCTGACCAAAGAATATTTCGTCTCGGGTCGTTCCCCGGATAACTAACCGCTCATCGTTAGACGGGAACATGTGGGCAACATTGCTTACATTTGTTGCCACAAATTCTCTAACTGCACCAGGTGGGATGGTGGGGCTCCCTCACAACTCTCCTGGTATTGTGGGAGAGATGGCATCGGTTGGAATTAGTTTTTTTTTGTCGCACTCATTGGGTTTCAGGGTAAATGGACACCTAGGTCTCTTACCCCTTAGATAAGAGTGTCGTCCGTAACCGGGATACCCAGCTGCAAGACTATCATAAGCATTCTCTTTGCAGCTCGTTGAGTTGCCGAAACTCGACTACATCACTCTGGAGACGCTCCAGCCTATTATAACCACACTTATTTAATTATGTTGCAGGTAGCTTCGATTTTATGTCTACGCCACCTAGCGGATTTTACTGAACTAAAGTGAAAAGCTGGCATATTTTTGCAAAACTTTGAGCTCATTTATTGCTATTGTTATTAAATTTTTTAAGATAAAAACTATACTAAAACCATCTAGGAAGTATCATAAGCCAGTGTGCAAAATTTCAACAAAATCGGTTCAGTAGTTTTCGCAGTTAGCGATTACAACGGTTTTAGCGCTTCTGCTTTATATATTAGTAAGATTGGTGGTAGTTAAGAAATTTTCTTTGACGTAATTCGCAAGACTTTGTGATCATAACCTAAATTAAAGTTCTTTTGTTTCATTATGATATTAATCCTACCACTATCAAGTAAATTAGTTTTTATTGATAATAATTAAAAACCTTTAGTTCCCGAGATTCAAAATCGTCTTTAAATATAGGGCCCTTCCTGTAAATCCATGATATATTACACTTAGGATAACAGTAGGCTTCGCAAATAAACATTGAACTCTCATTAAAGTTGTAATAAGATTTAACGTTGATCTCATAAATTCCCACTTGTGGCTTTTCTGAAAAATATTAACATTATTTAAAAGATTAAAATGGAAAGATTGACTCTGTTAATAGGAATAAATAATAGATAACAAATTAGAAAAACCGTAAACTTCTTCGAGAGTAAAGTTGAAATACTTTACTATTATGGTATTATCAGCTTTAAGTGTATAAATTCCTTTATCTCTCTTTTGCAAAAATTTTCGTATCATTACTACGTTAGTATCTGACTGTAATATAACACACAAAAAACTTGATTTGATCTTCTTTCCATTACGGTAAAGCCTGCAAAATTTATTTGTAATGTTAATTAATAAATTATAAATGCATAATACAATTGTTTGAGCAATGTAAATATTACCATGTGAGCTTTGGTATTGGATACGCATCAACGTGAGCTATGAAAACTACTGAACCACCAATGATGCCACTTCTTTTTTCATGATCAGATGTTAAATTGATAAATGAGTTATTTGGATCTGAAAAATTGATGTTAAAATAAACGTAAGCTTTCGATATTTTTAAGACTAAAACAATAAAGAAACACACACACGCGCGTTTTTCGACTCACCAAAAACACGGATATATGTACTGTCACTTGTTGTTCGATTGATTGATGATCGTATTTCACAAGTATAATTGCCCTCATCATTTTGCGTAACATTGTTTAGAATAAATACAGACGTTACTAAATAGGAATTAATTTCCAAAAAATCTTCATACTCTTCTTCAACAGGATCCAAAACTTTTGCGGAAGTCTAATTACGGCAAGCAAAAGTAGATCGTAATAATGTCAACAATCTATATAATATAACAAAATATGCAGTTGATGTGATAGCGTATACTTGTATTTACCAAGTTTTGTGGACTCTTTCACCAGATGCTGTAAAAGTTAACATCTCTTTTAACTCTAAATTGGCATTCGATGGTCAACTTTGAACCTGTAGTGACTTGCTCCCGTTTGCCTACTGTTAAACTGGGCTTACTTATACAAGCTAGATTTTGGTTTATATAATAACTTATTTTTTGTGATAAATTGTTTTGATTTACTTCACATGTATATTTCTGATGCGTTGCGTTTTTTGAATTAGTAAACACATAACCAACTTAGGGGTCAAAACTTATATTTTCACTAGACTTGAGCTTCTGAAGTAAGTAAGAATATTGTGTGAAGGAATCATTTATATGGCACAGTAATTTAATTGATAGCACATTACCTTGTCGTTGTCTTTCAGAGTCACTGTAAACTTGGAGGAGGTTGTACGGCATGTAATAATACTGTAACTATTACATAAGCCCATCGTAATAACATCATCTTCGCTAATATTTTGTACAAATGTGCTTATATTAGCTAAATTAAAAAAAAAGGTAATTATTATTTCATTTTTATATTTAGACTTGTTTAGTCAGGATGTTTTAACAGTAACAAAAGAGGTAGCTTAAATATCAAAATTTTCCTACAGTTAACGTAAACGTATATACAACTGGCATAGGGATCGTTGTAGGGTTTGTATCTTCAAATTGTGTGTGTCGCGTTTTTACCATGCAGCGCAACAGTACCAGCCAGTATCGCCAAAAATTGTTGATAACCTTAGAAACGTCCAACTTCCATCCTTATTTTGGGTAGTACTGTATCGAGATGCTTCTATCTTTTTACCAGAAAACAGTTGATAGTTATCATTTTTTTATACATTTATTTTTCTATTGTAAAAAAAGTAATAAAAGACCTAAACTCACGTTATTAAGTTCATCGTTTACAGGAAAGTAAAAATTAACATTACTGACATTAGAGCAAGTAATTTTTAGAATTTCTCCTTCGTTTATCTCTAATGTAGTCGAGTTGGGATAAAGTTGGGGCTTACGTCTACTGCAATCTATGTTGTAGAAATAAAAAAATGTTTACATTAAGTTTTAGATTCATGTTTACTGCTTACTGAATTCTTATGAAGTCACTTATAAAAATATGGCTGGTAACGTGGACTTATCAATTACAAATTTTACACGAACTAGTATGTGACGATGAGAAAAAAAGTTAGACGACGGAACCAATAAAATTAACATAATCTAAATGACCACGGAATATCGATTTCTGTAAAGATGGCTGGCGATAATTGAAGCTAATACTTTGGCTTTAACAGATTAATAAATTAACCATACATTTCACTACAATGAAAACTAGTAGACATTTTTTTTTTTTCCATACGTTATATATACGTACCTAAAATGAATCCAAGTAAAGAAAGTAGGTTTAGCCAATGAATTACTGACATTATATCATGCCATTTTGTCTGCCTCATCTTTACACACTGCCGAAAGTCTCCAACTTGTTTTTAAAATAACTTTTCATAAACTAAAGTTTGAGAAATATGCAGGTCCGTGTAAACGTAGACAATTAGCAGAGTGTAAGTAACTATCCACCAAAAACAAGGAATATATGTTTTTAACGCATTATTCAAGAATATACTAGTAACGCAGCTGAGTTCACACTGTCTTAGGTAGTAAAGATCTATGAACTGCCGTCCACTTTAAGTCACAAACTTATGATGTGCCTATCGTGGCATCCCCACTACTCTGTACGTTTAAACTTTTTAAATATATTTAACAGGTCACTTTCAAGTGTAACCAATTGATATTCGTTGAATTTCAGTACACCGCTATACGAGTTAATACAGTTTCATAATCTCTACACAGATGCATAATGACACTAAAGCTTCAGTACAAAAAAAATAGGATAAGATGTAAATACGGAAAATTATTATTTTCATCAAATATGATATGAACTGAAAAACCAATAGCTGGAATTTACAGTACTTATAAGTAAATATTCTATTCTGAAAAAGATTATTATATCATGAAAAAAATTTTAGCTAAAAATTTTACAAATATTATTTGAAAGTACTTGTATCAGACACTGTTCTTTGTATACTTCAGATTTGGTATCATTTGTATGTTGAGGTTAGAAAAGTATAATAAGTAAGTTGTACGAGTTAAACAACTATACAGTCTACATACCCTACTTAGGTTGGCAACAGGTATAATATTTGAATACCAACTACCTTGACGTACGCAAACGTGGATACACGCGACTAAACGCATTCACACGCTCTTCTGTGGCAGTAGCTTTGTAAATGTCCTTCGAGCTTTGAATTACAAGCGCCCTTGGCCTAGTCATTATCCTGAAGTAGATGCGCCCCACTGACGAAGTCTACCGTTATAAGTAGTCATAATGGGCTTACAATTTCATATTATACTTAAGATGAGATGTATTTACTTAACTGAACTGAATAATCACTGGGTCGATAAAAGAATCTAAGGCAAAACAATACTTGCTACTGTCAACAATTTGTTGAAAAACGTTATCGTAATTAGCACCCAAGGTTACTTAAACGCATCATTCATGCATAAAGTAATGCTGATTCAAGTTTTTACCACAAAAAGTATTATTTACTGCGTTAAGCTTCGTGCCGTAAAATATTTCGCACAATTTAACCGTAACTCTGGCACCCGTCAATAGATGAAAATTAACTTTTTCTAATGATGTTTAGAATTCAGTTATTTATTACGTTTACATACAATGGTTTCGCAAGTTGTGGCAATGTGTTGACGTAGTCGTGCTGAGGTGGGACATGTGTAAAGTTATCAGGAGATGCCATTTTTGATAAGTAATCAATTTTTTCTTCCAAATCATTTGCTTTGTTTATGTTCTCGTATGTATGGTACAATTGTAAAAACTTTCTTTTGATGCTATCGTCGAAAAGTTTCCCAATACTTTTACTAAGGTCTGTGAATGATGGCCTTTGATTCGGGTCAGCCTTCCAGCAATGAAGCATAATATCGTAACTAAAATAAAGGAATGAGCAAGTTTGAAAACAATTACAAAAAACAACTGTTTCTCTATTTCACTCACATATCTTTGGTAGCATATTCAGGCTTTTCCATTCTGTAACCCTCGATGAGTTTGTGATACATCTTCTCTTCATCCATGGTTGGGTATGGGATCTCAGCAAAAGTAAAAAATTCCCACAGTACTACACCAAAAGACCAGACATCTGATTTCGTAGAGAAAATTCGATAAGTAATAGACTCTATGGCCATCCACCTCAGGGGCAACGGATCTTTGCTCTGTTTCTTGTAAATGTCATCTTGATATATCTTCTTGGCCAAACCAAAGTCACAAATTTTGATGATATTATTATCTGCTAGTAAAATATTCCTCGCAGCCAAGTCGCAATGCAGAACCTGTGTTGTTGATTGATAAAGTAATTAGGTACGTGTGTGATAATGAATACAACTAATGCTTGAATATCCGTATACACCTTTCTTCGAACGAGGTACTCCATACCATGTGCCACCTGAAACGCCCAAATTAAAAAATCCTGACAGCAGAGAGGCTCGACATTCCTATTTTCATAGTCACCGTTGTAATTAGAGCGCCAGCCGGGTTGGATGTAGTCGCAGTTAATACTTATACCATTGTGCATTATATGACCGCTGAAATTACAAGTATTAGCGTAATAGACGATGAATTTATTATTTAGTTTACTATTTCCGAAGGCAACGTTAAGATTATTATTATTATAACGGTATTACGTAAGGAAAGACTTTATCTACTCTAAGACATTATTTTTATTTCCTAGAAGGAGTGCAAAATGTTGGTCATGAATTTAGATTTTTAGTTTCTATACACATATTGGGTTCCTGCTTCCAATATATATGGCTTTTATTCTACAAAAACAGAAACAAATCCAGGTTTTTCTAAAACTTGACTCGCTCAAGTACAACTGCTAAAATAACTCAATTAAAATTTGGAAAGCTTACACAGCGTGGATGCTAAGTGATAAATGATAAAGTTTTTGATAAAAATAAGAAATTTTAACCTTTTTAATCCTTTCTTAACAAATAGATTCATTCTACCATTAGTCACATGAATTGGATTAATGAGGTTTTCTTGATAATGGCGTAAATAACTTTCTAGATTTCCAAATCTACAAAACTCGACAATAACTAAAAGTTTACCTAGAACATTAAATGGTTAAATGAAACAAGAATTACTGTTTTGATTTAAATAACTATTACATCATTACCGCTAGCAATATTTTTTGTGCAGGCACCAAGGAGATTTACAACATTTGGGTGCTGTCCCAGATGACTCATTATTTTTAATTCTCTTGCCAGAGCATCAATACACGTTGATTCAGCATTTCGTCGGACCATTTTTACAGCTATAGTAGTAGAAGACTCGTTGGGACAAATCCCATAAGCTTCTGCCTTGTACACAACTCCAAAAGCTCCACGTCCTAACTGTTTTTCTTTATCGAAAAAAAATTCACTAGTTTCATATAAATCACTCATCATATTAATTGCTGTTAAGGTTTATTATATTAATTGCACATCATATTAGTTTTAGAATCAGACTAAATTTTCGTACCAAACCGTAATTTTTCTCTGGAAAATTCCCATTTTTTGTCGTACGGAAGAAGTTCTGCTTGATCGTCTAGAGTTAATTCTGAACTTATTGAATTAATTTCTCCATCCTCAAAGTTTGTAAGTCCAGTGTGAGACAACTCTTCTGTGACCATCTTTCAATTATCATTAGTAAAATTATATGTAAAATAATCATAAAGTTTAATTTTCATCTAATAAGTTATGGTTTCAACAATTACCATCTTACGTTGTATTCTTAGGTAAAAGAAAAATGAAAAAGAGATGATAATTATAATTAACCAAACTGTTATTTCAATCCAAAACAAAGTCTTGTTGAGCCCTAAAAATTAAAATCAACCATCTTATTAACATTCTTGTGTACAAATTCATGACCCATTATGTAAAAATTATAAAAGCATAATGTCATAAATTGACTTAATTATCGAAAATAATTATTCTTTAAAGATTTTTCTGTTTCCAAAGCGATTTTTAGTAAAGTCATGAATATTTTCTACCATCACCTTCTCAAAGATATCTTACAATTTATTATTTACTGTTATTCACAAGACTACACTGTTCTTTCAACAATCTTATAAGAGCATTATTTGTTAACCACAAAGTTTTGACATTCTAAGTCTTTTGAACAGGATTTGCCAACCAAGTCAATATTATATTATTTGCATTAACGTCAATAAAGCTAGGTTTTTAAAGGTATTTTTATTCTATAATAACTTTAAATCATACTTTTTACGAATGAATGTTCTTATTTACAACCTGAATATAAAATCTCGTTTGTTTTTATAAGAACAAGTTATGCTGTACAATAATAAATTTTTTTTGGCCTGCTAGACTTACGTTATGTATTAACGAAACAGCGCAAAAAGTAAATGTAACATTTTTACATGTAACGCTTACTTTGTCTCAAATTGAATACAATTAAAAAAAAAACCAATATTGGCCAACTAAACAGCGAAAATTAAATACGTCATTTTTTGTTTACAAAAAATTAGGACCAACCAAAAAAAAGATTTTTAATCAATCTTTCATCTAAAATTATTTTTTAATGGCGATATTTTCTACATAATGCTACAGGCTAAAGTATAAACATCAATCCCGTTATAAATGTCAATTGATTTTGCATTGTTGAAGGTTTAAAAAAATATTATATACCAATATAAAAAATTATGTAAGTACAAGTAGCAGAGTCAAGGGCAAAAGTACAGTTTTTATTTTTTCAATTATAAAATCGAGCTTTTACTGCAAGAAAAAAAAAAAGATCATGATTTACTTTGCCTAGAAATATTGTTATTGCGGTAAAGAAATTACATTTTTTTTTATATTCATAACAAAGAGTTTTCATCGATGTACTAAACTATGCACTGATTAAACTGAACGAATATATTTTATGTTTGTTATGTTCGACAGTAATTACCTATTATGACAACTTTTTGTGATTTCTCTATTTTTCCCAATCGATTTTCAGCAATACATGAATATTTTCCACCATCATTTTCTGAGAAATATCTTATGATCAATTTTTGATTATTGTCCACAACACCAAACTGCGGTTCCGATAACTTTAAAGGTAAACCATCTTTAGACCATGTAATAACAGGTTTTGGCAGTCCATCCACGTAGCATGACAAGTAAACGGGGTTTTTAGCATCATCTGCCAACCGCCTCACTTCGGTATCATTCATATTAACATCAATGAAGCTAGGTTTTTGTGGAACTGGAAATTTTCAAATTCAATTAAAAGGTGTGTTTTCTTAAATCTAAAATGATGATGAATAATAAATTTTCCAAAATTATGTAAGTATAGTTACCTTTAACTTCTAGATTTAAAAATTCTGTAGTTTTTTTTAAGTAAGCATCAGATGCTACGCAAGAATACTGCTTCACATTTAATTGCCTGACGTTATAAATGGAAAGAACAGCGCGAAGAGTAAATGTGGTTTCTTTAAAATTAACACTCGCTTTTTCTAAAATTTAATATGTATCAAACAAATTATGTATTTTCAGAAACTATACTTAGATTTTTTTTTAAATAAATTAGGACCAACCGGAATTTGTCACTATTTCATCATCATAAAACCATTTTACTGAAGAAAATTTCCGTTTCACAGCAGAACAAGTTAAAATAACATTGTCACCTTCAAATATTTCTTCCTTTGGCTTAATTATTCCGAAGGAAACGTTAGATAATGTCAACAATCTATATAATATAACAANGGTTTTGAGACGCCTGCATTGCACTTGTTTCGAATGCCTCAATGCGCGAATCAACAAGCACAGCCAGTCTTCCTGTCCAGACCTGTACGCAGTAGTGCGCGGTTCGACGTAAGCTCCGACTATAGGTTGGTACACTCGTGCACTGAGACACCCGTGGCGAGCAGCAGAAACGTATGTATACCCGGACTCAAGCCTCGTACAACGCAAACAAACCCGCGTTTTCACATACATACTTAAAACGTGCTGTTTCATGCTCGCAGTTTTCGCAAAAATATATTATGTATCACTCACGGCGGTGACAGTGCTCAAATATAATATATATCTATCACCCTAACGGTCGGATAATTGAGTGGTCGGATAAACCAAATCAGCGGTCGGATAATCGAGCAGTCGGATGATCGAGGTTCTACTGTACATGAATATTTTCCACCATCATTTTCTGAGAAATATCTTATGATCAATTTTTGATTATTGTCCACAACACCAAACTGCGGTTTCGATAACTTTAAAGGTAAACCATCTTTAGCCCATGTAATAATAGGTTTTGGCATTCCATCAACATAGCATGACAAATAAACGGGGTTTTTAGCATCATCTGCCAACCGCCTCACTTCGGTATCATTCATATTAACATGAATAAAGCTAGGTTTTTGTGGAACTGTAAATAAAACATGTAAAGTTAAAGATTTATTGTTTTTTTACTTATAATTCTCTAAATTAATAGTTTTATTCCTATAAAAAAAAAGATACTTAATTATTGATTCATTTATACATGTATAGACATTTTCAGAAATAATTGAAATTTTCCTACAATTAACGTAAACGTATATACAATTAGCATTTAAAATGTTGAAGGGATTGGATTTTCGCATTGTTTTTGCCTTGTTCATATCAGCGCAACAATACCAGCCAGTGTCGCCAACAACAGTTGATAATCTTTGAAACGTCNGATGAATAATAAATTTTCCAAAATTATGTAAGTATAGTTACCTTTAACTTCTAGATTTAAAAATTCTGTAGTTTTTTTTAAGTAAGCATCAGATGCTACGCAAGAATACTGCTTCACATTTAATTGACTGACGTTATAAATGGAAAGAACAGCGCGAAGAGTAAATGTGGTTTCTTTAAAATTAACACTCGCTTTTTCTAAAATTTAATATGTATCAAACAAATTATGTATTTTCAGAAACTATACTTAGATTTTTTTTTAAATAAATTAGGACCAACCGGAATTTGTCACTATTTCATCATCATAAAACCATTTTACTGAAGAAAATTTCCGTTTCACAGCAGAACAAGTTAAAATAACATTGTCACCTTCAAATATTTCTTCCTTTGGCTTAATTATTCCGAAGGAAACGTTAGGTAGTCCATCTTTAAAATAAAATAAATAGAAAAGTGTTATTGAAAAATCAGTGTTTCATGAAAAATAAAGATAAATAATTCTTAAAATATGGCATACCAGTAAGAAGAATTTCCCGTAAATCAGCATCAGAGCCATAAGTATTACTTACTAAACAAATAATCATGCCCTCTGCATCCAGGTTCAATGTTACTTTGGATATAGTTGTGTTACTTTGCTCATCAATCTCTATACCCTTAAACAATTGATTAACTAAGTAAGTTCAAGTTCTTTTTTTTTCTCATACCGTTTGACGTAAGTGTATAAATATGAAATGAGCTAATTTTTATTTATAAATATATAAACCTGTAGCTTCACAGATTGACAATCGCTTCTAAAATATTTAAGGCACTTCTTGTAAATCCACGATATGTTACACTTAGGATAACAATAGACTTTGCTAACAAACGTTAAACTTTCGTTAAAGCTGTAATAGAATTTTGTGTTGAAATTGTGAAGTCTTACTTTTGGTTTTGCTGGAAAATATAACCATGATTTCAAAGAATACCAAAATAATAATAGTATTGTCAATATTGGATAACCAATAAATGTAACATTAAAAGTACCGTAAACTTCAAGTGTAAAGTTCAAATACTTTACTAAAATGGTATTATTGGCTTTAAGTGTGTAAATTCCTTCGTCTTTCTTCTGAGTTAATGTTAATAAAAGTTCAGTTTTAGGATACGAGTGTGTTATGATTCTTTGAAAACTCGAAATAATCTCGTTGCCGTGACGGTCAAGCCTGTAAAATCCATATTTATCGTTTAACTAAGTAAGCAATTCATTAGGAGTACAATGATGCGATTGTTTGTGAAAGATGAATATTACCATGTTAGATTGGGTATTGGATATGCATCAACATAAGCTTTGAAAACTGCTGTACCACCATTGATACTGATTTTCTCTTTATTATCAGACGTTAAATTGATAAATGAGTTATTTGGATCTAAAAAATTGATGATAAAATAAACATAAGCTTACGATATTTTAAAAGCCAAAATAGTAGAAAAAAAAAATTACACGCATTTTGTATCTCACCGTAAATACGGACAAAAATACTGTCACTTGCTGTTTCATTGAGTGACGATTTTATTTCGCAAGTGTAATTGCCCTCATCATTTTGCGTAACATTGTTTAGAATAAATACAGATGTTACCAAATGGGAATTACGTCCCAAAAAATATTCATACTCTTCTTTAACAGGATCCAAAACTTTGGCGGAAGTCTAATAACGGCAAGCAATAAGTAGATAGTAATAATGTCAACAATCTATAAAATATAACAAAATATGCAGTTGATGTGATAGCGTATACTTGTATTTACCAAGTTTTGTGGACTCTTCCACCAGATGCTGTAAAAGTTAACATCTCTTTTAACTCTAAATTGACATTTGATGGTCAACTTTGAGCCTCTAGTGACTTTTTTTCGTCCATTTATTTTTAAATGGGGTTTACTTATGCAAGAAGGTATTTCGTGAAGGCGAAAACTTATTTTCTGTGATGAATTATTTTGATTTACCTCACAAGTATATTTTTGAAGTACTGGAACCCTCAGATTTGTCATAACATAACCAATTTTAGGGTCAAAACTTATGTTTCCACTAGGCTCTATTTTCTGGGGAAGATAAAAATGTTTCGTGAATTAGAAATTCTTACGTAGTGGTAATTGTAATTTAATCAAGAATTAATTACCTTGTTCCCTTGTTTAAGAGTCACTTGAAATTTAGGGGAAGTAGTACGGCACGGAATAATATTGTAACCAATACACACATCTGTTACTATAGGGTACTGAAATCCCTTGAAACTTTGTACAAATACACTTTTCATGGCTGTATGAAAAAAAAGCATACTAAATTATTGATGCATTTATACATGTATAGACATTTTTAGAAATAATTGAAATTTTCCTACAATTAACGTAAACGTATATACAATTAGCATTTAAAATGTTGAAGGGATTGGATTTTCGCATTGTTTTTGCCTTGTTCATATCAGCGCAACAATACCAGCCAGTGTCGCCAACAACAGTTGATAATCTTTGAAACGTCCAACTGCCGTTTTGATTTCGAGTAATACTATGCTTGGATACTTTAATCTTTTTACCAGAACAGAATTAATTTTAACCATGTTTCTATAGATTAATTTTCTTATTATCTAAATAAATGTAAAGTTATAATATGGTAAAACTCACGTGGTGGAGTGTGTCTTTTACAGGATAATAAAATTTTGCATTACTGACATTAGAGCATGTAATTTTAAGAGCTTCTCCTTCATTTATCTCCAATGTAGTCGAGTTGGGATGAAGTTGGGGTTTGTGCCCAATGCAACCTATTGTGTTTAAATAAAAATTGTTCACGCCAGATAGTATTAGGTGCCTGCTCTTTTTTCATCTTTTTTTTAGACGAAACAGGCTTAAGTAGAAAAAATATAGTTTTATATTTTGAGTAATACATTCAAAATGTTGATTTAATTATCTCTTAAGTGCTTTTAAGTACATCAAATTAGGTTAAGAAAATCTAACCTTCAACTGACTAAATGGTCTTGTAGTAGTTTTCGTCGGGTAAGAGTCATCGTCTCCGGGGCTATTTTGTGGCCCGAGGGACATAAGATAGCCACGGAGCGATGGTACTTATGTCGCGAATCCTATTTTTCTTACCGAGAGCCCACCTGACCCTCAAAAACGCCCGAGGTCAGAAAAAAAATTGTATAATTTTAATGAAGTTACAGTGGAGGTTCAATTTATTTAATACAGTCTCTCCTGAATCTCTGTATTTCTGGGTCATATAATCTTGTTGATTACGTATGGTAAAGAACCTCGCAAACAAAAATAAAAAAAAAAAAAAAAAAAAAAAAAAAAAAAAAAAACCATGATATAGCATGACGACACTGATAGAAATAATCTAAAGCATCCACGGGCCAATAGAACGTAATGACGATTACTGCTAAGGTTTGGGCGTTGACTGGCGATAATTAAAAAAGACACTCTAGTTTCAACATAATACAATAATTGACTATGAATCGCATCACTAACAATTGTAAGTATTATTGTAGACACATGTTTCTTTTTTTTTCTTTTGTCGTTTTTAATGCATTATGTACGTACCTAAACTTAGTCCAAGTAAAACAAGTAGTGTTGACCACATAATCACTGCCATTTTATAATGCCACTTTGTCACGTTTATTCTTGTAAGCTGCTCTACAGGCAACTTTTTATTAACCTAGAGTTAAAGAATTAGATTTAGAGAAATATGCAAGTCAGTTTTAAGATGAATGATTGTAAACTATATTCAATGACTCACCAAAAACAGAAATTGTTCCTTTCACCTGTTATACTTGAGGAGCGCAGCTGAGTTGACACTATATTTGATAGTGAAGATCTCAGTGCTTTCGAATTAATGGCTCTGTCCGTGATATCCCCACTTATACAAACTAATATTTATATATTTAAAGTGTCGTGGTACCAATCGGATGATCCCACGTAAAAACACAATAAACTGTGATTTGACTGTTTACTTTAGGCGGCAGGTGTATAATTTTATAGCTTTTTGTACATCTACGTTTGAAAATGAATAGATTTGTCATAAAATATATGACCGAAGCTTTTTGTGAGCTGTTGCAAAATAAAATGTCTATTAGCAAAACAAACAAATAGAAGTGCAGATCGATTAAAAAGTACATCTGAGAAAATTCTGAAGTATAAAAATATGATTTAGAGTATTCTTACGGATGCTTTAAGTATAATAATTTAATAGTTAAGAAATTTATTTAATTCTCAAAGAAACACCACGAGTTTATTGAAGTAGAACCTATTGATTGATTAAAATCTTTATTGTTTTCACGAGTGCAGGAAACTTTTTCGTGAATCACGTATACTATGTCAGATCAGTATAAAAAACATCGATAATACCGACACCCTATTGCACTACAATGGTGCAACATGTGCTAGCCGTTTGAAGGGAAGTATAAATAAAAAATTTTTACTTGATATCACTAAAAAATGGTGTAGTTAATAAAGTTGTTATTGAAGTGTAATGTTAAATAATTTTTCTTTAGAATATATTCAAATGTCAGCGAATTTTAATGTACTTTTCATACTTAGTGGCGCTCGGCATCAGGGCAAGGACTGACCCCCCAAGGAACCCCTTATGCTCTATCAAGCCATCACTTCCGTAACGAGGATTAATGGAAGAGTAATGGCACTGTACATCAAGAAGTGATTTTCTATGGAATAATTTGATGAGTTACAGGAAAAAAGAATAAAAGTTCAAGTTGCAACTCTAACAGTCTCCTGTGGTGTATTTACTGTCATGTATAACATTTATTGATAAATTGGAGAAAGGTGTAAGTCTTACATTGCTATCTTTTTACAACTTAATTTGCTTTTCCATACATACTTTGAGAAGAAACTATTTTCCAATCAATAACGGAGTTAAAATTATGATACCAAATCAAGAGCTTAAGATCAGTATTTTATTATTTCGTTATAATAGTATATTACGTACCAAGGGACTAAAGCAAGCCAGTTCGTGGCTGTTGTAGTGTGCGCCCGAGCGTAGCGAGGGCGCTACAAGCAATAGCCACTCGCTGGCTTGCTTTAGTCTCGCGGTGCGTATACACTTTTATATCACACTCAGTGGAAAGTTCGTTGCATTGAGAGGGAGAGAGATAGAAGGAAAACAAGCCATTCATTGTGTGGTTATAGGTTATATCACAAGAGTTTTTATAATTGTTTCCGATTGTGATATTTAGGATATTCNTGCATTACTGACATTAGAGCATGTAATTTTAAGAGCTTCTCCTTCATTTATCTCCAATGTAGTCGAGTTGGGATGAAGTTGGGGTTTGTGCCCAATGCAACCTATTGTGTTTAAATAAAAATTGTTCACGCCAGATAGTATTAGGTGCCTGCTCTTTTTTCATCTTTTTTTTAGACGAAACAGGCTTAAGTAGAAAAAATATAGTTTTATATTTTGAGTAATACATTCAAAATGTTGATTTAATTATCTCTTAAGTGCTTTTAAGTACATCAAATTAGGTTAAGAAAATCTAACCTTCAACTGACTAAATGGTCTTGTAGTAGTTTTCGTCGGGTAAGAGTCATCGTCTCCGGGGCTATTTTGTGGCCCGAGGGACATAAGATAGCCACGGAGCGATGGTACTTATGTCGCGAATCCTATTTTTCCTACCGAGAGCCCACCTGACCCTCAAAAACGCCCGAGGTCAGAAAAAAAATTGTATAATTTTAATGAAGTTACAGTAGAGGTTAAATTTATTTAATTTTTTTTTAATGCATTATGTACGTACCTAAACTTAGTCCAAGTAAAACAAGTAGTGTTGACCACATAATCACTGCCATTTTATAATGCCACTATGTCACGTTTATTCTTGTAAGCTGTTTTATAGGCAACTTTTTATTAACCTAGAGTTAAGGAATTAGATTTAGAGAAAGCACGTGTATTTCATTTTGAGGTTAATTTTCCTCGTGTTGCAACGTGTCAATAACTTGAGTGTTAATATTTTGTGATGGTGATTTTCTGTAGGTGCAAAGTGCGTGCAAACATAATTTTTGAACCCGGCCCGTATAAAAGATTGCTTCGTGATCCTGAAGGTGCTGTTAACACTGATTTGCAACGTGCATCTTTAAATAAACTTGGTGTCATAGCAAAAAAAGAGAAAATTTAATGGATACTGATTAGTTTTACGATTTAATGAGATCTGCAAACAAAGAGCGAAGAGTACTCTTATATACCATTTTTCATCATCTTCAGAAGAAACATGAGTCACCTTTTCAAATACTTTGACTGGTCCTGCTGGGTGTGGTAAAACATTTGTTATCAAACTAATTATGGAATTATACAATAGGTTCACTAACACCGATGGTTATTGCAATGCTTACATAACCTGCGCTTTTACTGGTAAAGCTGCTGTAGCAATTGATGGTACAACCATTCACACTGCTCTCACAATTTCTCTTTCAAATCTATTACCGTTATCATCAGAACTTTTACAATTATATAGATGTATTTTTAAATACGTTAAAGTATTAATCATTGATAAAATAAGCATGGTTAGTGCAGAACTCTTAGTTAAGATTGATATACGTCTAAAACAAATTCCTGGAAATCATAAAGATGGTTTTGGAAACATTGACGTTATTTTTATTGGCGATTTACGTCAACTCCCACTGAGGCTTCTACTGTAAGTTTAGTACAAGAATTTCAAAGGCTCTCTTTAAATTCTCTAGAGACTAAAGCTCAAATGATTACCAATTTCATTTCTGGTAAAAGAAATATGTCTATATTATGTTTTAATATTTAAAGTCTAAGGAAATGTTTACTTGATTTGAACGACACAGTCACTAGAAAATGTAATGTTTTAATGTTGACTGAAACATGGATGGACAATAATCAACAAATCGATATACCACAATTTAACTGTATCATCCATTTTAAACGTGACAACGCACGGTCAGTGAGAGTTGCAATATATCATAATATTGATGATACAGTGAATATTGTTGGTCCAAATATGGATATGACTGTACAAAATACCCATGAATTAAATGTTCGAACAACAGATATTGCAGACATTTGTTCAGCCACATCTACAATTGAAAATGGCCAACAAATAGTAATAGTAGCCATATATATTTCACCTAATCAAAAAATAGAAGATATAATTGATACAATTCACAAAACACTACTGGAGTATACTGAAAGAGGTGCACAATTGCTTAGCAAAGATTTTGATAAACTTTCACTTATTTTAGCTGGTGATTTTAACATAAACTTTGCTGATAAAAATTCCGAGCCGTTGACCAATTTCCTCTTCCAAAAATTAAACTTAACCATGAATAATGATCCTGAAAAACATACAACAAGTTGTGGGACCACAATAGATGCCGTTTTTCTCGATATCTAAATAAAATACAGTCAGAAACATACGTATCTTATTTTAGTTACCATAAACCAATAGTTTCTATTGTAGAATGTGATTAACTTTTATATTTAGTTAATTATTTGTAATATCATCATATATACATAAATATATCAACATATGCACAATTGTTTTATTTTTATATTATAGCAATAAAAATATTTTACATTCAATTTCNTTTTTTTTTATTTTGATTTTTTACGTAACGTACGGATTAAGTCCTTCGTTGATTTCTAAGAGTGATGTGATAATTAAAATCCTGTGCCTTTTTGATTTTGTTTCTTAACAAAATAAAATTTCTGACAGTCCTGTTTTCTTCAACCCGAATCTTAGTTAGCATTTTCTTGATGACAATTTTAAGTTAATGCTTTCTTTGACCGAGATGTCTATATATGAATAACATCATGCAATATTTTTAAGGCATTGAACTTAAAAAATAATCAAACTAGACTCACTGAAATTTTAATTGATAACTACAGTTACCTTAAGGAGGTAGCGCACCAACTACGTTAGTCAAGGCGCGCCTATTATTAAATTTTTTTAACTTAACGAAGGGATTGGTGAGAGAAGTGCAACAGGGAGGGCGCCAAATCCCCATAATATGTTTTATGGACAATTTAAAATAATTTTATAGTTAACAAATTAATTAGTATCTAAGTATAGAAAAAATTAAATTGCTAATTTAAAAAATTTTAATCCAAGAATCAAAATACGTACCTAAACTTAGTCCAAGTAAAACAAGTAGTGTTGACCACATAATCACTGCCATTTTATAATGCCACTATGTCACGTTTATTCTTGTAAGCTGTTTTATAGGCAATTTTTTATTAACCTAGAGTTAAAGAATTAGATTTAGAGAAATATGCAAGTNTTTAAAATAATTTTATAGTTAACAAATTAATTAGTATCTAAGTATAGAAAAAATTAAATTGCTAATTTAAAAAATTTTAATCCAAGAATCAAAATCATTTTTTAATTTTTTGGTATCAAAATCAGTTGAACCCTTGTAAATTTAAAATTATGGAAAACTATTTATGTAAGACAATTTTCTTGCTTTGGGGCGTTTTTCGCAACATTTGGACATTTACTGTAGGTATAAAGAAAAATAACTTGATAAAATAATTTTTGCTACATGAACGCCATCTAATCGAGGCCCTACTTCGCACTTCGCAGCGGGTCTCAAAAAATAGCCCCATTGCCGAAAAACTACCATTTTTTGTTTTTGAAAGATTTTAAAGACACCAATAAAATTAGTTGTCAAGATGATCCAATTTTTCCTTTAAGACAAGATTCTTAAGACAAAAAAAAAAAAAAGAGAAAAAAGAGAAAGAAGCCAATCCCAAAAGCGTAAAAAATGCTAAATTATTGAAATTATTTATTTTAGCTACTTAATGTTTAGAAAAAACTGCAATTAAAAGAAAAAAAGGAGGATACTCCCACCTTTATTTTTCATTTGTTTTTCGATTACTCAACTGATTTATGTAACTAATTTAAACGGACAATATGGCAGCTGTTAAACACTTATTTTACTTATAACTCGAACCTTAAACCTCAAATTGAACTATCTTTATTTTCAATAACGAGAGCCTTCCTTTTACTGGCTGACCTGTGCTAGCTGCCAATATTTATATTTACTAATACTGTTTATGCGGAATATATGTATTTACAATTTTTAATAAAAATTTAATTGTTTCATTCTTAACAAAATAAAATTTGTTTGTTTATTGAAATGTAAATCTACTAAGAATTTTTGTCTTCAGATGCATTGTATGAAACTTTGCGCGTACTTTACTTATTTATATAATAAGCACCCGCTGATACATCAAGATTTTGTATGACCAATTTTTTATTCGTGTTTCTGAACTAATCCTTCGAGAGTATTTAGTATCCGCGACGACATTGTGACTGGCCAATGTAGAATATGGGGTAGCAAAAGAATCGACGGTGTTCTATAGTTCACTCCGAAATACAAAACCATCAATCTATTTTCCCAAAAAAATGATTACTTGGCTAAATTAAACCATTTATCTCTTAACAATTCATGAGTGCAGAAGTCGGCTTCATCACTAAAACGTCTCGTACTTTGTCAAACATTTTTTTGCTCTCAATTAAAAGAAAAGATGTTTGGTACTTTAGACTTTCAGATACTGCAGAGAGTTAAAAATGTAATGCCTAGACGCTATAAGCCATTAATCATAAAATTTATAAATGCTTCGCATTACAATGACATCTTGGTTTATTTTTTACAACTTCTGGCCACCCAAAAAATTATTTCGACTTCATTTCGAAAATGAATTTAGCAAAGATTGGTTTTCACCTTTTAAAAAAGTTTTTACTCGGAATCATTAATTTCGCTGTGTTTCAACATATAGGCTTTATGGAACATTACGGTTTATGTAATGACCCACATACAAATACATAGTGTGCTCGACTTTTTCTAATACCTGATACCATACAGAGAATCAACGATTTCAATCTTGGATTTTCGAAAATATAGGATACTTGATTGATTATGTAAATAAACTTTTTGATTTTTTAAATTGCTTTATTTATTGTAAACTATCCATCGTAAAAAAGCATAAAAAACGAATGTTAAGAACTGTACATATTTCCTAAAAAGTATATGTTTCCTAAATGCGAGTTACATAACTAGGGTAAATTTTATTAACATTAAATAGAAGTTGAGTATTATAGAGCCAAAACTGCATCAAAATTTATCAATCAGCTGAAGAATGTGCTGCTGTTGTGTTTCTTTCCATTCGACGTCTCCTTCGTCACCCAAATTACCAGCGTATTCTAAATAATTTTAAAAATGTTTCATAAAATAATAGTCTTAAATTCATTGAGCTCAAAATGTGTATGGAGTAAAAAGTTTTCAGTCTGACATATTAGTTTTTATGGTTTAGAGAAAAATTTGCAAAGTCGCTGATGATGCAACTTCTTAACTACATATCAAAGTTATTTCCGAAGAGCCGTGTTCACGAAATTTATCCAGCTTACAAAGTAATTCAACGTATAAACGTTTGTTATTAGATAAAGTATTTTTTTTTTGGTGGAAATATCAAAATTTTTTTTTTCATCGCGTTACTTATTGTCAGTATTGGAACTTTTTACCCTACTGTGTAAATTTAAAGAGACGTTGATAAATACCTCGCACTATATTTTTAATCGTTTTTAACGAAGCTCGCCTTTGCGTTAAAATTCTAGTAACTCGCTGTTTCACAGCTGGAGGGCAGCCAATGCATGCTTCTACCAATATATAATCGACTAATTGCAGTGTGAACAAACCGCCGTTCAGTCTTTTTAACAATGTTTCTTCTTCATCGTCGTCTTCCTGCAAATCATAACCAAATCTTAAATCTTTTCGAATCCACGCAATTGATTTTACGTGTTTGAAAAATTTACCCTGGCATTTTTTTCCACCTCCTCCACTTTTTCAAGATATTTAAAATGAAGTTCCATTAGCCTATCGATTTTTTCAAAATCATTTTCCGTGAACTTACTGAACAGCCTGAGCCTCTGTTGGCCCTTGCAATT
This sequence comes from Copidosoma floridanum, assembly GCF_000648655.2. Next base: position 446,365 of record NW_019379632.1, read on the forward strand.
TCTTAACATACTAGCTATAATTGATACGACATGTTCTAAAATAATACAGAATATTAATGCCGAGCTTTATCTGGTACATTGAGAAAAAAAAAAGAAATTTGGTGCATTCAAGTACCTTCATGCTCTTCCGCTGTGACCAACTTTTTCCTATTTTTTGTTGGTGTTTTCATAAATACAGGAAATATTGTTCTTAGACCAAGAATGTCTACGAATTTACTGCAATTGTCTTTACCATCAGGACCATTCATGGCGTAATCAAGAACCTAAAAGAGTATATAGCATGTAGAATTTGAAAAATAAGACATTCTTCACTTCAATCCGTTAGTAGTGCTTGTACGATTCTACAGCCATCTACTGACAGGTGGAACAAACTCTTTATTTATATTACCTTTAAAGAGCCATTCCTGGACATTTTTTTTTCACGAAGCATAAGATTCATAAGCTGAAGACCTTCACCCTTTAGGAATTTTTCTTTATTTGCAGCTTCCATTAAACTGGAGCATAAAATATCAAACAGATTTTCCATAAGTTCTTGTTCCTCGGCTGTTTGTGGATCGTGTCTTTTGTAATACTAAAACACGAAAACAAAAATCAATCACCAATTCACATTTAGTTTGTTTCTTTATGCGGATGAATAAAAACTTGAAAATCCCACAGCCAACTGTTGTAGAAGAACATCAATTCCATCAATTTCTCCTAACAAGAGTCTGTTCTCTTTAGTGTTTTGAAGAAGAATGGATAGAATTTCACTGGCATACAATTTGTTGCTATTAAAGGGAGCCTTTACTTTTATTCTCTTGAGCAACCATTGTATCAAACCTTGTTTGCCAGCTTCCACGCACAACTCTGGTTTTGTTTCAAGCAAATTTTCAAAAATAGCTGAAATGTAATTCAAATTCTGTAAATAACTCCACCTTGCTACAGCATCACAATTTAAAATCATTAACAAATCTTATTACCTAATGTATTAAAAATACCATCACTTTCTTCACTGATATTTTCATCCAGTCTATCCATATTCTGCACAAGAAGGGCAAAGACTTGCTGGTTCAACAGCGCATCTATCAAAGAAGTAGCTTCCTCTGGCGCCTCATTATACACATCCGATTCTGTAAGCTCTTGCAGCAAATCCACCACTCCTACAGCGATGTCCGTGTTCTCATGAGACAACAATTCCAGCAAAGAGGGTACAACGTTCAGTTCAACCATCTGGGGATACAGCTCTGGATTGGTGGCCACGGCGTGCAATTTCTGCAACTCATCGTGCAGTTCTACTTCCGATTCCATAAACTTGTCTGGTTGGTCAGGAAACTTGACCCTCATCTCCTGATTCCTCAGTGCTCTTTTTTCAAACAGCAACACCATTCGCTTGAGATTTGTCTCATCCAAGGGCTCAACTTCTGCGGCCTCTGTTTCTACGTACTTAATGATGTCCTCTTTTTGCTCTTCGCTCAACTGAGGCTCAAGGACATCGTTATCGGGATCTGGCAGGTGAGCCCGTAGCGGAGTTGGTGGCTCGTTTACTCTAACCGGAGTGCCTCTGACAGGTGTACTCCTGATAGGTGTGCCCCGGATGGGTGTACCCCTGATAGGTGTGGAGTCAGACTTTGAGCCGTGCTTTTTACGGGAATGGTATGGCGTTCGCATGACTTTTTTGGATCTAACATCGTACTCGTCTTCGTCATCTTCTTCCCCAGGAGCAGAGCGTTTTGGAGTGTTTGGGGGCTGAATAAAAAAAAACAATAAATCAGAAAAGGTTTCGACAATCATGTGTAGACATCAATAATAAATAACATGTTAAAATAAGTAGTTTTCAATTGACTGGGATAAAGGTGAGAATAAATTTTGTAAAAAAAAATGATGACAAACTAACCTTGTAAGAAAGCAATTCTCCAATATCCATGGTTCCACGGTTTTTTTACAGTTTTAAAGGTAGAAAAAAAAAATTTTTTTCCTACAACTCAACAGCTAATCATCCTCAATCTCAACAAAGATAACTCACTGAATAAATTAATAATGTGTACACACAGTATATTTATGTTCCAAATTCCAAGACAGTAGTTGCTCATTTGAAAACAACTTGCACTCCCATCGCAAACGAATACACATTCAGCGTGGCTGTGGCGTGCAGGCCAAACACGATGAAATACCCGCCTAGCGGCAAATTTAAACGTTCTAAAACAAATCAACGTTCAGGCTCTTAAGGAGGTTAGATACAATCTTTCAGAGGGGAGGTGAAGCGGGGTCAAGGGTGTGGGAAGCTCACAGCATTACCGACAGAACGTAATACAGCATATTCTTATGGAATACATGCATCCATCTTATAAACCTAACCAAAATTATCATTTTTATTTCAAAAAATCGTGATTTTCTCTTTAATTCGTATGGATACTGACAAAAATCAGAGGATAATATGAATCTGCAGTATTTGAAGTATCAAAATATATTTTTTATCGATTTTTTAACTATTACTAAGCAATGTCATTTTTAGGTCACAACATTGTTCCCATAACAGCCGGTGTTAAATTGTTCATTTTTTATTTTGAAATATCTTAATAACTACATGGCTGAGATCGCCCAAAAAAAGTACGGTTGTTTTTTATAACACATAGAATGAATCAAAAATTAAATTAGAGCCCCCAACTATTGTCGATATGATATGTATCCAACCTCCTTAACCCTTTACCTCAAGTGCTTTAACCCTATAACCCTGTACTCTTCAGCACTTAAACAAAATAAATCTGGGTATGGAGTTTAATTAGTTAATAATTACGTTTTCTTATCAACTATAAAAAAGTTACTTATTTTAAGACAAGCAAATAACTTGTACACCATTTTTATGGTTCACTTTTAAAAAATTGTTGTTTAAGACCCTTCAAAGCAAAAAAAAAAAAATTGAAAAAATTGATCAAAACACTCGATTTTGGCTTATTACCTATATAATAACTACAAAACGGCAAAGTGTAATCTTCTAAAAGTTTTTTCTATTTTTGTCTCTTACAGTATTTAAAAGAGGTTATTTATTTTGTGCCAAAATTTTGTCAGAGTAGCCCTGATGGAAATGAAAAATCCTTATTGAAATAATTTCCATAAAATTTTCGAGTCTCGCATATTAGTGAACTAGGTAATTCTCACCTAAAAGTTTGTTAAATATCTTCTGTACGTGTAGTATAGATAGAGCTTAATTTTTATTTTTTGCTTGAAAGTTATTTTAAATTATTGAAAGATAAAAATTTGTAATTTTTAAAAGAATACATTAGAATTTTTTCAATTCGCCTGATAACACTTTAATTTTGGTGCAGTAGTGTGACTGTCGACCGGTACTTTACTAGGAGAAACATACTAGATTTTAAAAGTCAAGCTCATCACCCATGTCCATGTCAAATTAAATTTTTTTTAAATTAAATATATAAAAAATGATTTGAAACATCGTGTAGTGTATTTTTTACGGTACATAAACATACAAAAAACATCTATCGGAGAAACATATTTGTGATAAATGTCCTCTCAAACCCCATAATTCTCTATGCAATTCCAACGTAATTAACTGATGGGTTCAGTTATATCAGTTGATTTTAATAAACTACTAAGCACTCTAATTCATTAAAACTTTTATGCAAAAAATACTAACAATTTTGAGTGTCACAACTTAAAAACTTTTACAACTACTGAAATTGTATTGTATAAGAATAAATAACTTATAAGTTCAGTGAACTATTTTAAAAGAGTGATCTTAAAAAATGCAAGTCACTAAAGTATTAGTTTGCCATAATTTTATAGATATATTCTTATTAAAAGAAAATCGAATCATGATCTACTTTGTCCTATAGATCATTTTCTGAGGTAAAAGCACTTGGAGTAAAAGGCTGCAGGCTTAAAAGCTTAACAATGAGAAATTGTATTTGTTAATAATTTTTACTGATATGATAACCAAGTTATTTCAATAATTAATACTCTTTTTCAACCCACAAAGATCATTCCAATGATTTACAAGTTATTTATTTTTTTTGTAATAAGTAGCGCTTTTATTGTTAACAAAAAAATGAAATTATCAACCAATTGAACTCTACATCCCGGGTCATTTAGTTTAAGTGCTAAAGAGTACTGGGTTATGGGGTTTAAAGCACTTGGGGTAAAAAGTCAGGAGCTTAAGAGATTTGGAGTGGAAGATTATGTTTGTTAATAATTTTTATTTATAAGCTAACTGAGTTATTTAAGTTATTAACAGTTTTATTGAACCTACGAATACCATTGAAATGATTTACAAGTTATTACCTTTTTTTGTGATAAGTAGTGCTTTTATTATCGAAAAAACGCTTACTTTAGCGAGATTCGAAAGCCGCGATTAGAGTTCAGTATCATGTCTAGTATAATAGTGTCTGTTCATTTCACTGTCATTTTTTTTACGGAAATCGTTGTTTTCGCATTAAAAACGCGCTGGTAAGATTTATGAAATATTGAATAATAAGCGCAACATGTGACGGTTAAGAGCCTAATGTATGTACTTATTTATTAAAATATAATTATTATGCAATGATATTACACGTGTTTTTATGTCAAAACGCAAAACTAAAGAATGGATATCCATTTAAATTGATGGGAAAATTTACATTCTGGAATAAGTTACACGGCTTGAAAAGAAAAAAAAACAGATAATAAAGTGACGGTAACCATATAAAATGTGTTAATGTTTTACTATGTTATGGTTTATTTAAAAATAATCGAAGTTAAAAATTTTATGCTGAATAATAATATAACATTTTTTTTTCAAATAANGGATAAGTGCCATCGTCTCCAGGGCTATTTGCGGCCCGAGGGACGTAAGATAAGTACGATGATATATTCAATAGTCGTTTTTTTAGTACGTAATACAAAAAAAAGTATGTTGAACACAAAAGGATTTTTCAAGAGATAACAAAATAATGAATAAATATATGAAAGGCTGTTTAAACGAATTACAACTGAAACAAAATAATTGTATAATAAATGGACAGATTACAATATGTAAGTTGATTAATGTCGGAAAATTATATTAAATTAAAGCAGTAGACGTACGTTTTTCTTGATTTCTCAAAATTTTCACTCCTTTTATGAATAAATAAAAAAAGTGAGGAATTTGGTTTGGAAAAACGTAAATAAAAAGCAGGACACTGGTTTTTAACAGGAATGTAAAAATAAAAACAAAAAATATGTACGCACCAGCAAGTCATTCACCACGTCCTACTTACCTTACTTACCTGTAGGTACGGATTGGTGAGCTACTACAACGTAGCAAACTATTCAAACCGAATCCGACCACGTGGGTGACTCTAGACTTACGTCATGAGCCGGTGAGCACACATCTCTGAACGACTGCTCACAATTTGGTCTATATATACTAACCAGACTCTATTTTCGCCACATGCGGGAGTAAATCATGCCGCCACGCGGTCGGAGATGCAGTTACACCATCATGCCAGCATTTACAATGCTGCAGTGTCCATCTGTTATCGATAACCAAGTACTTTAACCCCATAACCCTGTACTCTT
>NW_019379632.1:452245-464936 GCF_000648655.2 Copidosoma floridanum
TTTTTTTTTTTTTTTTTTTATTTTTTTTTTTTTTTTTTTTTTAGTTTTCATTCTTATAATAATTAAAGTTTTTCAAAATATCTATATCTATTTTGGAGATGTTCGTTGAGTAACTTAAGTTTCTTTTATTAATATTATTTGGGTCATACAGTATTTTTTTGTTGTTGTTATGTCTATGTGTGTGATATAGGATAGGTATATAGTCTTTATTTATTATATAATTGTTTACATTTAGGTATAAGAAGGAAGTAGGCGGGACAAAGCCTGTCCTCATCACATTTTGATGGTATAGGTCACTGGGGTAGTATAGATGGCTAGTATAGGCCATTTTTGTTCGTTATGGCTTCTTTTATATGGTTTCTTATTAGTTTTATTATAAATACATCGATTCTCGGTATTTTTGCCATTTCATATAGTCCTTTATTACTAATTCTTTTTGTATAGTTACTTTTTGCAGTTCTGTATGCTTTTAAGCTGACACGCAGGCATTTTCTTTCGAAAAATCTTAGCTTCTCCATTATGCTTGCGCTGATGTTAAACCAACTTGGGCATGAATAAGTCAAGATTGGTCGTATGATACATTGGTAGGAGATTATTTTGGCTCTATTGCATAAATATGGTGAGTAAAAGAGTTTGTGAAGCGATTGGAATACTACCTTTGCTCTTTCGATTTGAATGTTTACATGGTTTGCGAAGTGAAGTCTGTCATCTAAGTGAATACCAAGGTATTTCACTATTCTTTTATGTGGGATAAATACATTGTCTATTTGATCTTTTATTTTGAAGTTTTTCCAATTCTTTTTTATTGAATCTGAGGCGCCCATTAGTTTATCCCTAAATAGTATCGTTTCGCATTTTTTCGCATTAGTATCTAGAAGCCAATTGTTGTAAAAAGTTTTTATTTTATTGTATTTATCTTGGATCGTTTCGTTTACTTTTTTCACGCTTTTGTCCGCGGAATAAATGATCAGATCGTCTGCAAATGCTATGCCGTAGAGGTTATTTTCTTTGTTTATGCCGAAGATATTAAGTACACTTGCATTAAAGATATTGAATAGTAAGGGTGAGTTAATTGTGCCCTGTTGTAGTCCTTTAGTTATGATGAATGTTTTTTGTGATGTGTTGTTATTAATATTTACTTTGAAACTTCTTTTATTTATCATGTTTTTTATTAGTTTTAACATATAAGTAGGAAATTTGCTTTTTATTAACTTGAATATAAGTCCTTCTAGCCAGACTGAGTCAAACGCTTTTTTTAAATCTATTAGACAAGCGCCTACTACTTCTTTTTTGTTAAGATGCCAGTTAATGTCCGCTAGCAGTTTGTTTATTGCATGTGTAGTGGAGTGTTTATTTTTAAATCCAAATTGTGCATCTGGGATTAGATTTTTTTCCTTTACTATTTTTTAGATCGAATTATTTATTATTCTTTCGAATATTTTACTTATGGCTGGTAGCATACTAATTGGTCTTATGTTTTCTATGGTTATCGGTTCACTTTGTTTTTTTTTTAGAATTATTAGTTTAGCCAATTTCCACGTTTCTGGATAGTAACCATTGTTCAATGCGTTATTAAATATTATCGTGTAATTATTTATTATACATCAGTTCCTTGTTCGAGGATATTGAATGTATGTAGTACCCCATTTCATCGCCAGATGACGCCACAGTTTGGAGACAAAAAAAGAATTTTTTTTTTTTTTGACATTTTATGTGAAACAAGAAAACTGGAGATGCGAGAGTGACCTCGTGGGCCTTTTTTTTCTTTTTTGACTGAGTAAAGAGTTTTTATTTAGTGCTATTTTTTATTTGTGCTTCCAGGGTGGCTTAGGCCTACCCTGGTATCATCTTCACCCCAGACAGTTTAGGCTGAGGGCAATTAATCATCTCCAAAGCAAGTGCTACATAACCTCAACTGCAGTTTCATGCTCTGGTATCCACCCCCGGTAACGGGTGGTGCTGATACGATGGAAAATGACTCTGAATGGGGTCTCAGGAGCGAGGGTTTCGCTGCTGACATGCCCCCAGAGCATACTATGGATTGGAGCATACAAGAAAATAGTGATAAATCCCTTCCATTCAATAATGGTGAGAACAACAAAAAAAGGAAAAATTTTGATGCAGAAAAGCTAGACAAAAACTGCATCCAAAAGAATCCCAAAATGATCAAGGATGACAAGGAAGAATCTTTATCAGGGGTGCAAACAACTATCGACAAGAACCGAACAGTGTTTCAACTGTCCAATGAAGGACCATATGGAGTCTGGATCAAATACACCAGTACACATACCGGTAGCCCAGTACTCAACGAATACACAGTTGCAAGTATCCTATACAATAAGTACAAAAATAAGTTCACCGACATAAGTAAGAAGAACATTGGTCAAGTTGAAGTTTTGTTCGATGACAGAGAGGCAGCAAATAACCTCCTATCTGACAGTGTCCTGAAACAACATGATCTGGAAGCCTTCATTCCTATATACAGACAATCAAGAAAGGGTCTCATTAGAGGCATACCGACAGACTTGAGTGAAGACCTTATCCTAAAACATATCCAGAGTGAAACAAAAGTAATAGAAGTCAGAAGATTAAAAAGGAAAAACAAGCTGGCCAAAGAAGATAAAGATCGATGGGTGCCTAGTGAAACTATCCAGCTTTTCTTCGAAGGTCAATTCCTACCCAGCAGAGTGTTCATTTTTGGATTATCCACAAGAGTTACCCCCTACGTAAGGAATCCCATACTTTGCTATAAATGTCTACGCTATGGCCATACCAGTGCTCATTGTAAAGGTAAAGAGGCCTGCATTATGTGTAGCAAAGAAAAACACGAAGGTCAGGCATGTGTTGGAACTACTCCGTGGTGTCCACACTGCAAAGCTCCGCATAAATGTACAGATCTACAAGTTTGTAAAGAGTACAAAGATCAAAAGGCCATCCAAACCATAATGGCCTTTGACAACCTACCCTACAGTGATGCCAGACGTCAAGTCAAGAAAAGGTTTGGAGAGTTTAGACCAAACGCAAATGAATTCCCAATGCTAAGAGAAAAAGCCCTTAAAAAGATTTATGGTACAACAGAGCCTAACAAATCATACAGTAGCACGGTTAAGCAAGCTTCTGCTACCAACCTAAGCCAGGAAACGAGCCCACAATCCACAAGTTCGAATACGCCAAAGAAGAGGATTCTCACAACAACAGATCCAGGTCATTTGAACAGAGACAATAGTGCCTATNATTTCACCATGCTCCGACAATCATTTCAATAAACTACAAAGAGTCCAAAATCAGGCTATTAGGTTGGCCATGGGCTACCGGAAAAGTACCCCGATAAGTGTTCTCACTGCAGAGTCCAAAATTCCTCTACTGAAGCATAGACTAAAATATTTAGCCCACTCATTTTTACTCAAACTTATCTCCAACAAAGAAAATACGACCCTTAAAAGTATAGAAGAACTATTTTCTGTATCGGAACATAATCTATACTCCCATAATCACCAAAAGCCCCTAATTGTAAACTGTTATGAAAACATTTGGCATCTAGAAGATCTCATTATACAAACAAGTGTATTCCTTAAATTCACTATACCTTTCTCTCTTAATTTTTTTACTTACACTTCCGATCTTACAACTGGTCAAAAAATTCGTTCTGCAGTAGATCCCAACTTAGAATTCAGCAACATATTCGACCACAATGATAACTGTAACTTCATTTTTACAGATGGTTCCAAAACAAACATTAATGAATCCCCCAAAGCTGGCTTCGGAACCTGGTCCTACGATGATAATCTAACATGCTCTTACAATATTCCTGGCGATGCCTCAATCTTTTCGGCAGAATGTTTAGGACTTTCTAAAGCTTTAGACTTTGTTATTGCCAACGGCAACAACTCATTTAAGATATTTACTGATTCACTCAGTGTACTCAAGGCCCTTAATAAACTCAAAGGCTTCAAATATGAATCTCCACTAATACTAATTCTTAAAAAGAAACTCGCAGAAGCGCAGAGTCTCGGCAGAAGATTTCAATTATTCTGGATTCCAGCTCACATAGGAATAAAAGGAAATGAGGCAGTTGATAAGGTAGCTAAATCAGCAGCAATTGAGGGACCTCCTGCAAATCTGGCGATCCCTGCCACCGATCTCAAAAGTAGATTTCGCGAACAATGTTTTAAAGAGAACGAATCCAGCTTGTTGTCCATGTTTCAAACAAAAGGCACCAATTATTTTAAGTTTTATCATAAACCTCGGTCCAAACCATGGTTTCATGGTCATTGTATTTCGCGTAAAACAATTGTATCGATAAATAGAAGTAGAAGTGATCATACCGCTCTTAACTGTGACTTACATAGATTTAATATTGTAAACTCTGATAGATGCGAATGTGACAAAGATTCCGATAACTTAGAACATATTTTTTGGCAATGTGATATATACAAAAATGAAAGGACCAAAATGTTAAATAAGTTTTATAAAATCGGTAAAAATGGTCCATTTTCCATAAAAAATTTACTAGCCAATTTAGACGAACAAACAATCCCAATACTAGCTAATTTTATCGATAGTATAGATAAAAATATTTAATTTAATACCCTCCTAAATAGCAAATAAGACATTTTGCTAAGCTTTATAAATTATTTTCTATACCAATAATATAATTATTGTAATTCAATCGATATCTTATCTCATATAACTGGATATGTATATATACTAGTGTATAATACCTAAATGGATCTCATTATGTAATATTCTCATGTATACTACCTGATCCATTTCGATAGAAATGGCTATGTAACTATAAGNTCCAATACAATTAAGGCAGTACTTATCACGCCCAGCTCTTAGTAAAATACAAAACCCTAATCCGTTTAAAGCATGGGAATCTATGAAATACGAATATCCACACTTATAGTGTTTCCAAAAAGTTTTTTCCATAGTAGCAACGTCTGTACCTTGTGAAAGATTATTTTAGCAAAAGCAAATGAAAAACTATCGCTAAAAAAGTGGTATTTTTTCAAGTTTTTAGGAATTTAAGTGCCCAAAACTAATAATGGTATAGATGCAAGATACATTATACTTAAAGAATTAGCATGGCATATATTGAAATTGCCTTTATTTAGTAGATCACACACAGTATTTTGATTAGTTGTACATATGCAAGGCTATCCGCAGTTACCATTCAGCCATCACACCCTTCAAACATCCATGCAATACTTATTTGTATAAATGATAAAAATAAATAATAATTAAAATGTAANCCGCGCTAATGTTTATAATAATATTTACAGTAGCCAGGTATTAGGCGCTACTACTTAGTTATATAATTCGTTATTAACCTGCCTGTCCAGATTTTTAAAATTATATTTATCTAAGGCAGCTACCATGCGCTATTCTAGCGTGCGCTACTACTAAGTTATAAAATTCGTTATTTATCCACCCGCGCTAATGTTTATAATAATATTTACAGTAGCCAGGTATTAGGCGCTACTACTTAGTTATATAATTCGTTATTAACCTGCCTGTCCAGATTTTTAAAATTATATTTATCTAAGGCAGCTACCATGCGCTATTCTAGCGTGCGCTACTACTAAGTTATAAAATTCGTTATTTATCCACCCGCGCTAATGTTTATAATAATATTTACAGTAGCCAGGTATTAGGCGCTACTACTTAGTTATATAATTCGTTATTAACCTGCCTGTCCAGATTTTTAAAATTATATTTATCTAAGGCAGCTACCATGCGCTATTCTAGCGTGCGCTACTACTAAGTTATAAAATTCGTTATTTATCCACCCGCGCTAATGTTTATAATAATATTTACAGTAGCCAGGTATTAGGCGCTACTACTTAGTTATATAATTCGTTATTAACCTGCCTGTCCAGATTTTTAAAATTATATTTATCTAAGGCAGCTACCATGCGCTATTCTAGCGTGCGCTACTACTAAGTTATAAAATTCGTTATTTATCCACCCGCGCTAATGTTTATAATAATATTTACAGTAGCCAGGTATTAGGCGCTACTACTTAGTTATATAATTCGTTATTAACCTGCCTGTCCAGATTTTTAAAATTATATTTATCTAAGGCAGCTACCATGCGCTATTCTAGCGTGCGCTACTACTAAGTTATAAAATTCGTTATTTATCCACCCGCGCTAATGTTTATAATAATATTTACAGTAGCCAGGTATTAGGCGCTACTACTTAGTTATATAATTCGTTATTAACCTGCCTGTCCAGATTTTTAAAATTATATTTATCTAAGGCAGCTACCATGCGCTATTCTAGCGTGCGCTACTACTAAGTTATAAAATTCGTTATTTATCCACCCGCGCTAATGTTTATAATAATATTTACAGTAGCCAGGTATTAGGCGCTACTACTTAGTTATATAATTCGTTATTAACCTGCCTGTCCAGATTTTTAAAATTATATTTATCTAAGGCAGCTACCATGCGCTATTCTAGCGTGCGCTACTACTAAGTTATAAAATTCGTTATTTATCCACCCGCGCTAATGTTTATAATAATATTTACAGTAGCCAGGTATTAGGCGCTACTACTTAGTTATATAATTCGTTATTAACCTGCCTGTCCAGATTTTTAAAATTATATTTATCTAAGGCAGCTACCATGCGCTATTCTAGCGTGCGCTACTACTAAGTTATAAAATTCGTTATTTATCCACCCGCGCTAATGTTTATAATAATATTTACAGTAGCCAGGTATTAGGCGCTACTACTTAGTTATATAATTCGTTATTAACCTGCCTGTCCAGATTTTTAAAATTATATTTATCTAAGGCAGCTACCATGCGCTATTCTAGCGTGCGCTACTACTAAGTTATAAAATTCGTTATTTATCCACCCGCGCTAATGTTTATAATAATATTTACAGTAGCCAGGTATTAGGCGCTACTACTTAGTTATATAATTCGTTATTAACCTGCCTGTCCAGATTTTTAAAATTATATTTATCTAAGGCAGCTACCATGCGCTATTCTAGCGTGCGCTACTACTAAGTTATAAAATTCGTTATTTATCCACCCGCGCTAATGTTTATAATAATATTTACAGTAGCCAGGTATTAGGCGCTACTACTTAGTTATATAATTCGTTATTAACCCGCCCGTCCAGATTTTTAAATTATATTTATCTAAGGCAGGTACCGTGCGCTATTCTACCGTGCGCTTCTACTAAGTTATAAAATTCGTTATTTATCCACCTGCGCTAATGTTTTTAATAATATTTACATCAGGCAGCTATCGTGTGCTACTACTTAGTTATAAAATTCGTTTTTAACCGTTCTGCCCTGATATTTATATTTACATTAGCCAGCTATCGTGCGCTATTCTAGCGTGCGCTACTACTTAGTTATAAAATTCATTTTTAACGGGCCTGTCCTAAAATTTATATTTACACTAGCCAGCTATCGTGCGCTATTGTATCGTGCGCTACTACTTAGTTATAAAAGTATTCATTAACCAGCCTGCCTTAATTTTTATATTTACATTATTCAGCTATCGTGCGCTATGCATTCTAACGTAGCACAAGAGCTTAAAAAAAAGTAAAAAATTTCCAACCCAAATTTTTATACGTTTTACGTATGCGTGTATGTACGTATCTACGGAAAACTGTGTTTTTCAAGTCTTGCAACTTTTGTTTGTTATAAAAACGTACAGAAGTACTAGGGATATTGAATTTCCAATGATTTTTTAGCTAAGTTAATCAAAAAAGAAAAAACATTTTAGTCCATGGCTCTTGAGGCCTGATTCGTCTCTGGTGAGGCTACTTTTCCTTACGGCTAGTTTCAGCTTCATGTAACAAAGAGCTATTTCAGAGAATCACTTTCGTATGTGAGCAATTTCACGTTGAATGTGCATTCAGAATTCCCCACTTTTTAGACAAGGTGAAATCAAAGGCCTACCTATGATAGACGGTTTTTTTCTTCCCCACACGTCTACAAACACGAGAAAATTCGTTTATACGGAAAAAGTTGAGAAAGACTAACTTTCTTTTTTAGCTTTTTCAAAAAATTTATGCACAAGTACGAAAAACTTTAACTAATAGAAGAGAGGGTGAACACTTTTGTTTATAAAGTTTTTTTTACTCATTACAATTCCATAAAAATATTCTTAAAGTGCTTGAAATAGGATTTTATGTAAGTACTAATAAATTTACTTGAAAATGTTGACTCCGTGAAAAAATACAGCTCATTTTAGTTAAGGCTTAAGACTCACAAAATCCGTCCCGATTGATTTCTGAAAAAATCACAAACTTTATTCAAACTCACAATGAAGGAATTATAATAAAATTCTAATTAAATTTTAGTTTTTTGGAAAATATACGTTTTGTCACAAGTTTTCGCTGAAGTTATGAAAAAATCTCGATCTCGACGGTTGTTGGTGCGACTGTAAAAGTAGCCATAAAATTCGATTAAAGTGACATTTTTGACTTACCGTTTTTTAATTAAAGCTTTGATAAAGCTCAAAGCTGCTATGCGTGAAAAGAAAAGGCGTGAGATTATGTTTTATTTCAATCAATAAAACAGGTACGGCTACTTTTACGATTGCACCAACTATCTACAAAAACGGGATTGTTTGGATCGCGTATATTAACGAATTTTCTTGAGTTTGTGGATGTGTGGGAAAGAAAAATTAACATTACACATGGAATAGTTCATGTATGTACAGGAATAAATATATAAGTGAATCGCTAAATTTTGCTTGCCATGTCTGTGCAGAAGTATACACCTACCTTACGTAGATTTCCATTAATTACTTTCACCATTATAGTAACAAATTGATAAGCTCCTTTGATGTTTGGTACTGTACGGAACGTGCCATCAATGAGAATTTTTTTGGAATACGGCATCAAACTTTGAGAACCTATTTGAAGGATAAAAAATCTTTAACAAATGCATTGTTTTTCTGTAACGTTTACATTTGTTTTTTAATAATATTTACATTAGCCAGGTATTGTGCGCTACTACTTAGTTATATAATTCGTTATTAACCTGCCTGTCCAGATTTTTAAAATTATATTTATCTAAGGCAGCTACCATGCGCTATTCTAGCGTGCGCTACTACTAAGTTATAAAATTCGTTATTTATCCACCCGCGCTAATGTTTATAATAATATTTACAGTAGCCAGGTATTAGGCGCTACTACTTAGTTATATAATTCGTTATTAACCCGCCCGTCCAGATTTTTAAATTATATTTATCTAAGGCAGGTACCGTGCGCTATTCTACCGTGCGCTTCTACTAAGTTATAAAATTCGTTATTTATCCACCTGCGCTAATGTTTTTAATAATATTTACATCAGGCAGCTATCGTGTGCTACTACTTAGTTATAAAATTCGTTTTTAACCGTTCTGCCCTGATATTTATATTTACATTAGCCAGCTATCGTGCGCTATTCTAGCGTGCGCTACTACTTAGTTATAAAATCCGTTATTAATCCGCCCGTGCTAATTTTTTTAATAATATTTACATTAGCCAGGTATCGTGCGCTACTACTTAGTTATACAATTCGTTATTAACCCGCATGTCCAGATTTTTCAATTTATATTTATATAAAGCAGCTTTCGTGCGCTATTCTAGCGTGCGCTACTACTTAGTTATAAAATTCGTTATTTATCCGCTTGCGCTAATTTTTTTAATAATATTTACATCAGCCAGCTATCGTGTCCTACTACTTAGTTATAAAATTGGTTTTTAACCGGCCTGCCCTGATATTTAAATTTACATAAGCCAGCAATCGTGCGCTATCCTAGAGTGCGCTACTTCTTAGTTATAAAATTCGTTTTTAATCCGCCCGCGCTGATTTTTTTCATAATATTTACATTAGCCAGCTATCGTGCACTATTCTAGCGTGCGCTACTGCTTAGTTATAAAATTCGATATTAATCTGCCCGTGCTAATATTTTAAATAATATATACATTTGCCAGCTAGGGTGCGCTACTACTTAGTTATAAGATTCGTTTTTAACCGGCCTACCCTGATATTTATATTTACATTAGCCAGATTTCGTGCGCTACTTTCCCACAACTTAGAGTAGCTGTCATTATTTTCAATTGAATTTTTTAGCTTCTCTTGACTTATACGTGCCTTTTTCAATTGATACTTTTTCAACTCGTGCAGTTACTAGTATTAGTTTGATGTTTCCTGTTAAATTTATTTTTTCTTTATTAAACTGATACGTAAACAAGTTATTAATCCTATTATTCGATGTTAACAATTAGTGTAACAAATATTATATTTAATAGTGCATCGACANCGTCCCGTTGTGCTCCGGTGTATCCGGGCTGGCTAGCTGCAGTTCGGCCCCCAGTTCCTTTAAGACCTCTCGGGTATGGCCACCAGTGAATTCCGTACCTTGGTCAGACCTAAGATAGCAGAACTTGGCGTCATACCCCAAGATGTTTCTGGCGCTCCGGACAAAATTTTCCAAGCAAATCCCTGTATCACTTTTAGCTTTCATTGGATATGCCATGGTCATTCTTGAATAATCATCCACAAACACTGACACAAACTTGTAGCGTTTAGGGTATGAAGTTGGACTTATGGGACCCATGGTATCCGAATGAATAATTTGGAGGGGAGCGGTGGATCTCACTCTAACTGTCTTAGCCGGAAGTTTGTTGAATTTTGCCTTGGAGCATACATCACAATTAGCTATACTGTCATCAAATATGACTTTTTTCAGATCTTTGCAATTCGGAAATTTTTTCTGAAATGCCTTTAGGTAAGCGAGGGAAGCATGCTCCATGCCCCAATCTCACGTGCCATAGGATGGCCTCGTCGATGGGGCTTGTTTTTTCAAGAGTTCTATAGCTGTCATCAATGGGTGTATTGTCCACGCTTATTTTATTAGGATTCAGAATCTTACGGTCATTGACTGAGTTATCAAGGCAAGATTCCATGGGATGTAGTGACAACGGATTTCCAATAGCTTCCTCTTGCTCGACATTTTTACTTAAGTCTCTGTCTTGTTCACTGTCTTTTGTTATAGCTTTGCTTCGTGTATTATGCCAAGGTTCACCCGAGCCATTCGTCACTAGATATGCAAATTTCCTGTCAAATTTGTTTTTATCTTTATTCTGAACATTTAATCCAACAAGCCAGTATATCTGTCGATAGACTCCTGTGATGAATGACTCGTTCGAAGTCGGGTTAAATATATCAATTTTGTTATTATCGAGGTATATGGCCAGGCCTGAATCCACAAATTTTCTCAAAGAAAGTAAGTTTTCCGACAAGGATTCAGAGCAGATCACATTATTCAGTGTAAGATCATGGTTATTATTTTTACCGACGATGGTGCCTTCTCCCTCCGTTTTCAAGTCTCTCAGAGGATTACTATTCGCACACTTAATTTTGCTTGTCTTATTACAATTTAAGCTCTTAAATAATAGCCGAGAGTTGACCAAGTGGTCGGTCGCTCCTGAGTCCGCAATGAATTTAACTAGATTGTAGTTGTCGGTCTTTAATTTATTTGCAGAACTTGAAAACAGCGAAGAGGCGATGTCGATTTGCTTAAAAACAGTCTTACCTTTCTTGTCATTTGTGTTTCCACTTTGTCTTTTTGTTTTACTTTCATTTTTACTAGTTTTATCACTGTCCCTTTTCTGTCTTTTGTTTTGGTTGTTATTTTCACTGTCATGCTTCCTTTTCCCCCTTTTATTCGTTGAATTTTTAGATCCTTGTCCGTCTTTGTTTTCCCGTCTTTTGAAATCCCAATTTAAATTTTTCTTCTCACCTGATTTGGCACCCCTGAAATTTTTCTTATGCTCCATGAGGTTCCGTTGAAGCCTTCCGCAGGAGTAGCACTTTCTCATTCCTGCGTCGACCGGGCAGTTATAAGAGTGGTGCCCGTAGTCGTCGCACCGATAACACCGCTCATTNGCACTAACGTGCCAGGTCAATCAAATGGGTCGGCGACAATTTCCATGCACACAAAAAGTGTTTTCTCATTTCAAAGTTGGCAACACTCACTTCAGAGATACGCTAGTTCTATGGACGTAGTGCGAAAAAAGGTCAAGAGAAAGCGCTAGTGGTTCATTTTTGTAAGCACGAATAACACGTAACAGAAATATATAAGCCAATTTCGAGCGCGCTATACTTAATCGTTCATACAGCCGTTTGATGAGAGCTAGCGTGCGCTGATTTAGCGCGTGCTAGCCATTTTGATACAGCCGTTTGATGGGAGCTAGCGTGCGCTAATTAAGCGCGCGCTAGCCATTCTTCTATAATATTTAAAAAATGTGTTGATATAGAATTATTTTTTAAAACTGTTACTTAATGTTAAAATGTTTCTAAAATTTTGCATGTTTATTGTTGTCACAAAATTGTAAAGATCATACTATCAAATGTCTTATGAGTTCTTGTAAATCAAACTCTTTATTTAGTAGATTGGTAAATAAGTTTACATTATATTCAACGCAGAGAGACATGCTAAATATTGTATTATAATAATTGACATCCATAATCATACATACTTTAAAAGTACTGTACTTTTATATGCGTTGTTTACGATGAAATTATATAAAATTTATCAATTTAACCACTAGAAAGTGTTGTTTCTTAAAATGTGTCTTTTATATCTTTATCAAAAATTCATAAGTATTAAAAAAAAAAAAAAAAAAAAAAAAGAAAAAAACTGAGAATGATTAAGGCGACTTAAATTT
>NW_019379632.1:504388-514504 GCF_000648655.2 Copidosoma floridanum
GCGTTTTTTTTTTTTTTAAGAAAAAATTATGAATTGTTATTAAATAATGACTAGAAAGTTAAAAAAGAATAAATGTACTAGGATTAATACTTAATAGAATTGTTAATAATTTGACGACTACTGTAGCTCTTAATTTTTTCTTCGAGTGGTTTCCCCACGTAGGCCTAGTCCACTCGTTATTATGTCTGTATCAATTAAAATAGTAAAAAGTTAATAGAAAAAAAAAAACGTTAAACGCAACAGATGAAATAATGATGTATATTACAAAAATTACAAAATAAAAGTATTAATAAGCTTTGTTAGATTGTACAATAAAATAATATTTACATTATTGATTCAGACATTTAAAATCTATAAATAAATTACTTAAGCATTACATCTATACATGACTAGCATTAACTTTATGTTTAAACATCGTCGAATTGAATAAATCAAGATGATTTTTTGTTGCTAAAAAATTTAATGCAGTTATACCGTGGACAGGAAAATAAGACCGAATGAAACAAATTGAATCTAATAAATCAATTTCCATTTTGTTCCTTTTTTTTTGCTTGACGTCAGTAACAATCGAAAAAACTCTTTCTGGCTCAGCTTTAAAGTGCGGCAAAGTTAAAACAGCTTGGACCAATATTTTTAAATTTGGAAATAATAAATCACTGTTTTCAGAACGCATATTAACAATCTTATTCCAAAATACATCGACTTCTAATTGACACAATTCAGCTTCATCGTTAACAAAATACATCGGCAACAACGCGATTTCTCTTTTTAATAATTCATAGTTGACATCGCTGTACGGGAAAAACCTTTCAAGATCTTGTACTACGTTTGGGTTTTCACTCCAAAACACGTTGCTCAAAGCATTTGCAGGTTGTAGAAAATGAAGTGAATGTAAAATGTCATCATTTTAAAAAAAAGATTTCTGAATTTCTGTTAACGCTGTTGTGTAAAATTTTAAACAATTTTCTCGAATTTTTAACTCATCTGTTTTTGGAAGATTCTGCAAAATCGATGCACATGCATCACAAACATCTACATCTTCTATTGGCTTATAATCTTTATTACTCACTTTGTAATTACTATCTTTGGCGACTTCTTTTATAGCAGTGGCATTGAGAAAATTTGAACTAATAGACGTTAAAATTTCTGAACATGAGCTGCTGACTTTGTGAATAATAGTGTTTTTTGTTTGAAAAGTTGCATTAAACTTATTAAAGTCTATTAAAATGTAGTTTAAGAATTCCAAATATGCTATCACTTTATCGTCGTGTAACAAATTGTTTATAAAGTGTGGTGAGCTCTTCTTTTCATCATTATCACTGTTGGGCGGACTTTCATGACATTCGAGAAAGAAAAAAGACTTTAGAGCTGGCAAATTATCAAGAACGCGATCAGTACAATTACGAAGAGTGATCTGGTGTTAGCTAGCTTTAAAATTTTTTTAGTCGAAATTTGATAAAAAATTTGAAAATCTTTAAAATTAACGTTTCTTTTCGAACTGTTGGAAAAATACTTTGAAATAGCTTGAAGCAACTGCTGGCACTCTACTGGAATACTCGCGC
Source organism: Copidosoma floridanum (assembly GCF_000648655.2). Next base: position 505,951 of record NW_019379632.1, read on the forward strand.
AACTTTTTTTGGCAACGAACGCAGATGTATGACATATACATATTAGTAAAATAACATTAGGAACTTTTTAGGAAGTATAAAAAGAATTTTTCGAACCCGTCATAATACTCGCATTATCACAGCCTAAACTTGTAATATTTTGAAGAGAAACTTCATTCTTTACAAAAAAACTTTCAAATGATTCGAAGAGTTCCTTAGCACCACATTGTCTCGCGTCTAATTCAATCAATGTTGAAAGATGTGATGCAAATTTACCATCCTCGGGATCAATATAATTTACAACGACGCACAAAATTTTTTTCAAAGTGATTTCCGTTGATTCGTCAATCAAAACGGAAAATCGTTGATTTTCTAAAATATTTAATACTTTTTGTCGTTCACAGACACTCAAAACATTAGTAATCAATCTTGCGCATTTGTCTTTTTTCGTGCCCATTTATGCAACGATCTCCGGCTTTTTACACATCTTCTGCATAAAAGGGATGAGATCGTTAACAAGCTGAACAGGAACGTTATGTTGTGCTAAAAATAAAGCGGTTTGTAACTCATACTCTTTAACTAGAGTGTCGTTTTCTTCTTGACTTACAACAGAAATGTTCTTCTGTTTTATAGCAGCGTTAACATTATCTTTATGTGTTTGAGTTTCAGCGTGCCTGATCAAATCTTGTTTATTGTAGCACGTGATATTAACACCGCAAAGGAAACAGTGAGCAGGTTTTTCGAGATTCATTTCATCTTTGGAAAGCCAGTGTTTGAATTGAAGCTCTTGTAACCACCTATCAATAAAAATACATGATTTTTTTGGATTTTTTTAGTGTGTCAATATCCATGCCACTTTTTCGTTTCCGCTTTGACGAATTTTTGCATTGGAAGACATGTTGATTTATTTTGTTGTTAAAATATTGTAAAATTGTAGTAACAAATTAAAATAATGTGAAATTTAGACAATAGCAAAGGAAAAAAAATTCACAATTTATGTAAATGATTAAAGCTACAATTTAATAATTTATAAAAAAAAAAAACTTTTCGGAAATTAAATACTCTTTTAAAACTGCAAAAAATGCTGCTTTTTTAAATTTTGATAAACCTTACCACTGCAAAAAAAGCTTCATGTTTTGTAAAGTTGCATGCAGCAAGCAAAAAACAAGAAAAGGATCAATTAAATGTACTAAATTTTCAATAGTTAGCTCTTCAAAAATTAAGAACTCGCAAAATTGCATGCACTTGATAAACTGTGAACTTAAGAAGGCTTTTTATTTATTTATAAGTTCAACTAGAGTACCAAAACGGTTAATTAATGAACGAAATATGAAAAAATTCAGTGAAAATTTGAAGATAATTTCAGTAAATTTACACATATATTACTTTTTTAATTTAATGAATTTTTAGTCAACATTCAGATATAAGATATACAAACGTACTTTTCAATTTGAAAGGAATCGGAGCAAAATGTATTCGCAATTTTTAGAATTAACGAAATTGTGGATAAAAATTATAACTAGTACATTTTAATTATTTTTTCTAAACAAAATCTTGGAACTTTTAAAAAAATTTGGAAAAAAAATAGATTACCTATACAGTACTCCTGTTGACCTAAAGACTTGATAAAGAGCCTCTTTAAAATATATTTGACGCACCACTATCTGATTTTTTATAAAATATTTTATAAATTTGTAACACATGCAAACGGCAGCTTACATTCAAAAGCTATTAATTACCAATTACTGTCCGTACACTACACTATAATATGTTGCGGGGTGCTGCCGACGCGGAGTAGCGAGGCGGACTTGACAACCTCGACCGGGCCTGAGTTGCCCGGGTACCCCCGACGACACTTCCGATGAACTTTATACGCGGGTCTCGCTCTCCAAGACACCGCAGGGGCCAAATATCGCGGCGACCTTGCACGTCGTCGCCTCTCGTGACGTCTTTAGTACGATACCAGGGAATCGGGCACACACAAAAGGAAGCACTCGCGACCAAGTTTAAAATAAGAAATATATTCAACTAAATAATATAAAATGAAATACAAAATATTACTCGCGGGTGTGTGTGTTTGTGTGTGTATGTGTACGTACGCTCGTTAAGCGAGAATACTCGACGAGCACGCGGTGCAAACTCGCGAACCGGGCAGACAACGCGGGCTAATCTAGGGCCGCTGCCCTTTACAATAAACTGCCTGTGGGCAGGTACTTACGGCGATGCGGGGTCGCTCCCCGACGATGTCTCTCGCAGGCCAAGTCTACACGGGAGCAGTGGAGCGGTTACGCTGAGGTCAGTAGGCGTCCCTACTGTCAGCGTTTGAAGGCCGAGATCGACGGTATCGGCCTTGGTGACCCTGAGTCCGGCGTCGCCTGCTATCCCAGCAGGATTCGGACACTCAGCACCAAGTACTGTACCGGGGACAGCTCAAGCACAGCCGCCACGACAACAATCCCAGGAACGAGGACACTCTAGAGGACGCGTCTTACGTCCTCCAAAATAAAATTCGCTCCTCGTGGGGAAATTGCTTCTCGCAACCCCCAACAAAAAAACACTTCACGCGTTCGCTGGCCCAAGCTAATCTAATCCCTTTTTGGCTTTTTCTTCCTTTTCCCTCTTTTCCTAACTGTCTTCTCCGTTTTTCCCTTTTTCTTCTTTCCCTATCGGTCCTAGCCTACCGATAATGGCTCGACGGTATCTCACCGTCACACATAATTAAAGAGCGCTTGTTTAAAACGCGCAAAAAGCTTTACAGATGTCTGCCAAAAAGCATTTAACACTATAAACACCACTACAAAGAACTTTAATTAAATACAAATATCTACCACCAAAGCAATTACTAACAATGCACAGAAAACATGCATTAAAGATGCCAGACAGCATTTAATACTATAATTAAATGACTAAAAAGCACTGTATTCATACACGAACATCTTCTACCAAAGCCTACAACACTCGGAAATCATGAAATAAGGCTGCGAGTAAGTATTTATCCCTACAGATAAACAACATAAAAAATATAAATTACAGCTGTAATCTTTTCACAAATTTTGAATAAAAATTAGTTTAAAATCAAATTTTTCCAACATATATCGATCAGTATAGACGGTATCATCCATGTGATAACAGTAAAACTAAGGGCCTAAAGTATTTTTAAACAATTTTTAAAAAACTTGAAATTGCATATGATTTCTTGTTTTTTTTTCTACTTATTCAAAAATACTTTAGGCCCACAGTTTTACTGCTATCATACGGATGATACCATTTGTACTGATCGATTTATGTTGAAAAAAATCTGATTTTAAACCAATTTTTATTCATTATTTGCGAAAAATTTACAGCTGTAGTTTATAGCTATATTTATAGCTGAATTGTATACATTATTATAGCTGTTTTATAAGTAGTTATAGCAATAATTATATTTCAGTCGCCTCGTTCTCGAGATTATGTAGATTAACCAACGTAGTCCCCCCTTCCCTTAATGCTTTGGCCACAAGTTTAGAGAGAGTAAGCGAGATTTTTGTTTTGCCGCTTATGCGGCGTCTCTTCTCCCACCATCTGCCCTGGTCACGCGCTCTTCCCGAACGCCTCATTCCCTTTTCTTGTGCGCTTAATGCTACAAGGTTAGGTTCCCGCCTTTTGTCACCATGAGCAAAAGACATATCTCCGACGAGGACGTGGAAGCCTTGAGGAAGAGATTCAAAGAGGCGGAGCGAGAGCTGGCCACCGCTTTGGTCGCACAGCAGGGTCTAGGCGGAATCGACAGCGAGTCATCCAGGTCCAGCCGATCAAGCGAGGGAGAACTAGACGAGGAAGGAAAGACTGAGAAAGGTAAGAAATATTTTTCCTTCTAGTGCCACACAAGTGATTATTCTCAGAAGTTCGTGGCGCTTGCATAACGCCACACATGGATTACAAACAAGGTGCTCGCATGACGCTCCCACGGCAAAGCGATCCTGGTGCTTGCATTACGCCAGACGTACCGTGACATGGTGCCAGCCTCGGCACTTCGGTAGATACCGATAATATCACTGCACATACATGCACGTATACATACTTATTTACGTATGTAGGTGTATATGAATGCAATCATGTTACTAAATGCTCCTCCCCTTTCTCTTCTGATTAGGGCAAGAGGAGAATATAGAGCAAACAGAGGAGGCCCTCGACCCGGAAATAGAGGAGGCTCTAGGAGCGGATCCCTCGCTCTCCGGTGCGTAAAACATAACCATAAACTCGTCGCTCAAAAGACGCTGGTCCTGGTGGCTTGAGCGTGGTCTCCTAAAAGAAGAAAGAGACGAATTGCTAGAGGCGTACAAACCCCCACTGGGCTTTGAGTCGCCGAATTTGAACCCCGAGACAGCACACGTGATGCCAAAACACGCTAAAACCCGTGACATGCACATGCAAAAAAGGCATGATGAAATCAGCGCCGTTCTGGCAGCAGTGGGAGGGGCTCTCACAGTCATCATGGACTGTGACGACGGAGGCCCAAAGGTGGACCTAATCAAAAGCCTGGGCGATGCGGCCAAACTGATGACGGACACCTTACATAACCTGACCAAGTCCAGGCGAGCCCTCATCACTGCTTCGGTAGACAAACATGTCAAGCCGATTCTTGAAGAGACGACTCCTGGCAAGTGGCTGTTCGGTGAGAACTTGTCAGGAAAGCTAAAGAATGCCAAGGCTCTAGAAAAAGTGGCCGGTGGTCTGCGAGGAAAAAGCCCAAACTCCTCTACGCAGGCTTTAAACTCGACGAGCTTGCGGGGGAAACGGCCGCCTCTCCAGCAACTGAGCAAGAATTACTCGTACAACCGGCCAAAACTGCAGTTCAGGGGAAACGCAAGATTCCTGAGAGGACGCGGGACCCAGAGAGGCCAAGCGAACTCCAGGGCACCGACGCAAGAGAACAAGTAGATGTAAGAAATATTGCCGGTCGTTTAAAATATTTTAAAAGTAACTGGGAAAAAATAACGTCAGATAGATTTGTCATTAATTGTATCGAAGGCGTAAAAATTAGCTTCAATATTAGAGTCTTTCAACCAACGGAGCCATATGTAACAAATAACTTCACCACGGAAGAGAAGCAAAAAATCAAGGCGGAATTAGATTATATGCTCAACAAAGGGGTAGTAGAAAAAGTCTCGCCTAGGAGGGATCGATTCTACTTACCATATTTCTTAGAACAAAAGAAAAACGGGTCGTATCGATTCATTCTAAATCTCAAAAATCTTAACAAATTTATCACTGCCCCACATTTTAAATTAGAAGACATCAGGTCAGTGCAAAAACTTTTGCAAAGAAACAATTTCATGGGTACCGTTGATTTGAAAGACGCCTACTATCTAATCCCTGTTCATAAAAAATCGCGCAAATACCTAAGCTTTCTTTTTGAAGACGAAGTGTACGAATATAGGTGCCTACCCTTTGGGCTAAATATTTGTCCTTACATTTTCACGAAAGTTATGAGACCGGCAGTTCAATTTTTAAGAAAACGCGGCTTTAGTTCAGTAATTTTCCTCGACGATTTTTTATGTGTGGGGGATAATTTTCAATCTTGTCAAGGTAATATAAGAGCAACTACTGAATTGTTGGAATGGTTAGGTTTTTTAGTTAACGAAGGGAAAAGCCGGCTCTTTCCAGTCACTTCGTGCAGGTATCTGGGCTTCATTTTAAACTCGGGAAAAATGTGTATCGAGCTTCCGGAAGACAAGGTCTCTAAATTACTAGGTTTTATTACAAAGATGACAAAGAAAACGCACTGTAAAATCAGAGATTTTGCGCAGCTACTGGGGAGCCTGGTTGCTACACTACCAGCAATAAAGTACGGTCTATTATACACGAGGCTATTGGAAAGGCAAAAGTTATTAGCATTACTAGAAAACGACCTGAATTATAACGGTACCATGCGTATAACTCTGAACACCGTAAGAGAATTAAACTGGTGGAAATCAGCTTTACGAAAAGCTAGTAAGTCTATCCTGCCGGAAAAATTTGATAAAACAGTTTTTACCGACGCGTCAAACACAGGCTGGGGAGCCACAAACGGATTGAGAGACGTTTATGGATTTTGGGAAGCCAAGCGAACCGATTTGTCGATAAATTTTCGAGTGGATAACACGACGGCTATATCCTATGTAAATAAAATGGGAGGCGTCTCCTATGAACAATATAATTTATTAGCACGCGAAATCTGGCAATGGGCGGAGAGCAGAAACATTCGGCTTTTTGCTTCGTATATCCCGTCATCAGAAAATACCAGAGCCGATAACCTATCACGCATGCCAAATGTAGACACAGAGTGGAATCTAAGTGCAGAAGCCTTTAGGCTGATCGTAGCTAGACTAGGGTGCCCAGAAGTAGATCTGTTCGCCAGCGATACCAATGCGAAATGCAAAAAATTTTTAGCTTGGAAGCCTTGCCCAGGAGCTTACGGTATTGATGCATTCACGGTCGATTGGAACAAAATAAAGTTCTATGCATTCCCGCCGTTTTGCTTAATCCTAAAGACTTTAAACAAGGTCAAATATGATAAAGCAACGGGAATAATAGTAGTGCCGGACTGGCCTAGCCAGGTGTGGTTCCCGCGGATTTCAAACATGACAATAAGCCCGCTAGTCATCCTAGAGCCTCGTAACGACCTTCTAACTTCTCCTTTTAGGTCGGAGTACCACCCCTGGGCCCGCCACCTCCGATTGATAGCGGCCGTTATATCAGGAGATCCTTCAAAAAGAAAGGAGCTCCGGACGAGGCACTAGACACGTTGGTCGCGTCCTTAGCGCCATGTACCTTAAAACAATACGGCAGTTCGTTCAAGCTGTTGGACCAATTTTGGAAGAAAAGAGGTGTTGACCCCTTTAACTCTTCCAAAGCGGATGTTCTAGTCTTTTTAGCTGAAGAGCTCATCAAAGGAGCAATGTTTGGTACACTAAACGCCCACAGAAGTGCAATCTCGCTGATCTCACAGGATAAGATAGAGGATGATCCACTAATCAAGCGATTCATGAAAGGTGCGTACCGCACAAAATCAGTCAAACCCAAGTATGACTCAATTTGGGATGTCTCAGTCGTCCTACAATACTTGAAGCGGCTGCATCCTCTAGACAATCTTGATCTGACTGATTTAACCGAAAAAACGGTCACCTTGCTAGCTCTAAGCACAGGGCAAAGAGCCCAGTCCATAGCTTGTATAAAGTTAAGCAATATTTCCACGTATCCGGAAGGAATTGTGATAAAAGTACCTGACAGGCTAAAGACCTCCAAACCAGGGAGACACCAGCCGTTGTTAAGATTACCGATGTTCACGGAGAATTCGAGTATATGCACAGCATCCGCGCTGACAAAATACGTGGAGGTGACGGAAAAGATAAGGGCGCAAAATTCGGACTACGTATTTGTAGCTGTTAGGAAGCCCCACGACCCGGTGGGCACTCAGACAATCAGTAGATGGATCAAGTCCACGCTGAGCAAAGGTGGTATAGATACCTCAGTGTTTTCGACACACTCAACTCGACACGCGAGCACTTCAGCAGCCTCCATGAATGGCGTTAGCTTAGATGTAATTAGATGTACGGCGGGCTGGTCCGCTAACTCACAGGTTTTTGCTAGACACTATCATAGACCGATCCAAACGAACAAAAACGCATTTGCGGTAGCCGTATTAAGCTCAGGAAAATAAAAAATAAATAAATAAATGTATGTACTGTAACGTCAAGAAAATAATGTGTTAGTTCTAAACAGCTACGTTGGTTAATATACATAATCTCGAGAACGAGGCGACTAAAATATAATTGAACGATCAAACGAACTTATCTGTACGTGAAGTTCGATCGCAATTATATGAAGAGCCTCGTTCGAAGAGATTATGGTCCCACCCAAAAAGGTACACGATCCTCTGTCCCTTTACTCATATCCCTGCCCATATACCAATAACAACAATTATTTTATTTACTCTATCTCTAAAGAAATGAGGCGTTTGGGAAGAGCGCGCGACCAGGGCAGATGGTGGGAGAAGAGACGCCGCATAAGCGGCAAAACAAAAATCTCGCTTACTCTCTCTAAACTTGTGGCCAAAGCATTAGGGGAAGGGGAAAAGAGCATTATGTTTTAATCAAATAACACATTTCTTTTCCACCAGTCTGATTTGCGTTTCTTTTCTTTTTTTTAATAATTTTATTATGATAGATTGATTATCATATGACTGGATCTTTTTTGTTGTGTGATTAGCAAAGACTGGTCATATTATTTCTTTGGTAGGGTTTGTGAAAAATCTTATTCATATAATAGTAATATTGTAAAATAAATAAAAAAGAAGAAAACTTGTAAAAAAATCATAATTTTTTCTTTTAAAACTAACGTACCACGAGGTGGTGTGAAATGGGTATTTTTCAGTAACATCACTATTAATTTCATTATTTCTAATAAAAATAATTTCGAAATAATGGAGCAACAGATTTTCATTGAATGCATGAGAATTAAAAAAAAAAATTAAAAATTGAATATTTATTAGTAGCCTTGAATTAAATAAAACAAAAAAAAACTTGTAGTATAAGTAGTAACAAGAAAAAAAAAA
>NW_019379632.1:516649-535822 GCF_000648655.2 Copidosoma floridanum
AGATATATTAGATTGTAAACATAAATAAAATATATACTACTATAATGAAATCACTTGTTAACAAATTGATCCAAATATATTGCAAAATAAAATACTCAGCGGGTATCATGGCAGGAGTGTGAGGTGCAAATATAAGTATTTGGGGTGGGGGTGTAAGTGCTTCTCACAATGAATGCACCATATAAACATATTGGAGAAAACAAGCGAATTGTTCCTTACTTAGCAGTATAGTTAGAAAGGCCAAAATATCGTGACAGAGAGGGGTTGAAATAACCAGCCAAGAAAACTGTATCATTAAATAGAGAAACAGATATACGTGTATATAACGACAGTTACTAGAGCTTAGGATTTTTAATAATTTACCAAAACAAACAGTACATGTTTAACTAAACACTAACAGTATTTTTTTCGCTAACAATTTCTTATGATTTATGTAAGAAAAATTGTTATTAATGAAAGTTGTGTGTACTTCTTACGCAAGAATCTTGCCCACTCACCTGCAAGCAAATCTTGCGCAAATCTGCCGCAATCAGGAGTACGTGCGTCGAGTCGATCGATCTCGAGACAAATCATGTACTCGACTGATCGTCAGATTTGTGCACTTCTTACGCAAGAGCCTTGATCACCCGTCGTGCATCAGAATAACCTAAGATCTTGGAAGCAGACTAGATGCAGACTTACACAATTTTGTTGTCGATTTAAATCTTGTGCAAGAAGTACGTTGTAACACTGCTTCTTGACCTGAATTAAATTAATTTTATTAATTAAATTAAACAAAGTGGCCAGTAAGCGCACTAGGTTGCGTGGTGATCAACGCTTTTGTTATTATTTAAAGCATTGAATTTTAAAGTGGCCAGTAGGCATTCTGCGTTGCTGGGTTACATAGCGTTGGGTTATTGGGTTTAATAGCTTGGGGTTTATTTATTTATTATGTTAGGAATTTTGTTGAGTTATGTGGGTTGTTGCGTTTTGCTCCATGTAGCCAATTTGAATTTTGCGCTACTTTGGATGCCACTTTCGGGTGCACTCCTTAGCAGCTGCTGTGTCTCGGTAGTCGCGTTCGCGTTTTCCTTGTCCTTTTCTGCTAGCGCTGCGGTGTCTCTGCATCTCAGCTGGTCGTCCGTTGGCGTCCTCTTCTCCTTCTCTCAACGTATATACAGCTCCCGAAAAACAAACAAATTCGGAGAAGCTTCGACTTCCTGCTTTTTGTATACACGTTGCATCAGCGAAAGCATTTTGGAATATAGAGGCCATTTTGCCTCGTTACAACGTAAGAATTACAAAGACTGTGCTACCAGGGTAGACAAACTAGAAAAGGACTGATAAAGGGTTATTAGTCCGTTTCCAATAACCCACGGATATTCCTGAAGCAGTAATCCTAAATAACATCCAAAGTGAAGTTAAAGTAGTCAAAGTAAGAAGGCTAAGTAGATGGAATAAACAGTCCAACAATAACTCGGAAAAATGGATACCCTGTAAAACAGTTCAACTTTCCTTCGAAGGCCAGTCCATGCCAAACAGGTTTTACCTTTTTGGTCTAACAATACGTGTTTCGCTCTACATAAGGAATTCTGTGCTATGTTACAGATGCCTGCGATATGGGCACACAAGTTCGCACTACCGTAATAAAGAAGCTTGCATAATGTGCGGTAAGATAAAACATGAAGGAGAGCCATGCATGCATGGGCATCACGCCTTTGTGTCTTCACTACAAGGCCTTGCACAAATGCACATACCTGCAGATCTGCAAGGAATAAAAGGACCAAAAAGCTATACAAACCATCATGGCTTTTGATAATCTCCCCTACAGTGACGCTAGACGTCAAGTAAAAAACAGATTTGGTGAGCTCAGACAAAATGCAGATGACTTCCCTGTGCTCCGAGAAAAAGAGCTGATAAAAATTTATAGCACAATTGAGCCCAACAAACCGTATAGCAGTACTCTTAGCAAAAAAAGTACGACTAGCCAGATACAGGAACCTGACTCACAGCAGTTGCATTCAGACACAACAAGGACAAACCCAACGATCAAGACTTTTGTACACCTTAACCAAAAAGGAAAAGATGAAGACTTAAAGATGGTGAATCTAAATTCCTTAAACAGTAAAAATGCCACCAGGTGTAGCAACCAAGCTCCTCAAACAAAGAGTAAAATGGCAGGAAGTATAACAACTATGCTCAAGGACCATCACGTTCCACCCGATGAATTGGCTAGTGCTAATGGGGTGGAGGCTCTCCTTAGCCTTAGCCAAGCCTAGCCTAGCCAAGTCTCAAACTCTGCATTAAACAACAAGGACAACAGCCTGATCAATGGAAAAAGTCAACTTTTACTACCTGCAGGAATAAAACTAAGGGGAACACTATATACGGGGAAACGAAGCAAGGAGACCCAAAACTATTGTCAAGAACAGGCTCAAGAAGAAAATATCTGACCAAGGACACAACAAGGCTCAATCAGTCTACAAGCTTTAATCATAATTTAAATCTTTAGTTTTAATCTTAACTTTATTGTGTTAATTACTATATGTATAACTTTGTACTCAAATGTTCATAGGTTATACTAACTTATTTTTAGGATTAACACGAACAGTATGACAGGAATAAATATCCTGCAATGGAATGCCCGGAGCACAAGGAACAAGCTCGATTTGAACCACCACTTTCAACAGTTTGATGTGGTTGTAGTGGTGGAAACTTGGCTCCAATCACATGATGAAAGATTTAATATTAAAGGAATCGACGTGATAAGGTTTGACAGAGATAGCATTGAGAGAGGTTGAAGGGTCGCTTTTTTTGTAAGGGATAACATTGTTTTCGATGTTCCAGTCTTTTCATTGAGTGAACCGGGATTTGAAATAGGAGCTATGTGTATAGACACAATAATAGTCTTAAAGTTGAATGCTGGAGTGAACTAACCAATAAAGTCGCCCAACTAGGCTCTTTCCTTTTAGTAGGGGATTTTAACGCCCACCAGAATCTATGGGGCAATACCAATAACTGCAAAAACGGTAAAATTATAGCGGAAAACTTAGATTATGACAACTTCTTTTTACTAACGATGGAAGTCCCACCCACGTTTGCATTACCAGTAATTCATGTAAATACTGAAATATAGATCTATCTTTGATTTCTCCAAATCTGGCTCTTACAAGTACCTAGAAGACCGTAGATGACACGTGAAGCAGTAACCATTACCCTATTTACATAGAACTGAATCTGGAATTGGAATATTTACCAAAAATCGACTATAGATATAAGCTAAATAGACTAGACTGACACTTGCATTATAGAATCATTTAACTATAAATTTTGAAAGCAAGACTTTATAAAAGACTCTCAGTCGATTACTGGGTACAAAAGAAGAACGAAGAAAAAACCTTATCTCATTTAGTGGAACTCAGAATGCGACAAGGCACTTTGTATAAGGAATACCTTTAAGGCTAAATCTTAAGGGCTAAAAGCTAATAGCTTTAAAGCTAATCTTAAGTCCTTACGTTATCGCTGTAGCTTGAAAGATTTTATTAAACACAAAAAAATAATAGCACATCAAAAAAAATCCTGCGAGAGGAAAAGAACAAATCATTCAAAGCTTTTTGTAAATCGTTAAACTGTAACGCAAAAATTTCAGAGGTCTGGTCTAAGATCAAAAGGTTTAAAACAGGGACGAATCGGCCTTTAAATACAAACAGTAATGAAAAATTTCTCAACGAAACACTCGAATGTCTGAACGAGTTATGTACACCAAAAACCTCAATTGACAATCTCTTTGATTTTTCTCTTCTAAATCAGTCACTAGATGAACCATCACACATCCTATCCTCCCCCTTCATATATAAAGAACTCGACTCTGTCATTCAGAACACCAAACTCAATTCTGCTCCAGGTATAGACAGGATCAACTATCAAATACTTTATGCCCTACCAGAATTTTATAAAAGAGTTCTTTTAGATCTGTATAAGGACCTGTATAAAAAGGATATCTTTCCGGAAAAATGGTCTTACTACTTGATATTCTTCCTACCAAAATCAAATCGCATAACTAGACCAATATCTATGGCGTCTTGTACACTAAAAGTGATGGAAAAAATCACTAGTAATAGATTGACATGGTTGCTAGAAAGTAAGGGATTGTTACCTGACCAACAGAATGGATTTCGTAAAGGACGTTCTTGTGCAGACAACCTCACACGTCTAACTGCAGACATACGAGGTCCTTGTATATGAACCGCAAGACCGTGGCAGTATTCCTAGTTATCAAAGGAGCTTTCAACAGTGTGATCCCAGACATTCTTCTCAATGATCTACTCGCGTTAGGCTGTCTTCATCGATTTATTTCCTTCATCGTCAATCTTATCTATGAAAGGTTTCTTATCCCGATAAACTCCAATACTAGAGGTGAATCCAAAGCTAACGTCAGACTACGCTCAAGGACTATGCTCTAGTCCACTGTTCTATGCCTTATGTATATATTGAGCCTTAGTATACTAGTAGAGAGAGAGGCGACACTTCTGAGATTCGCTGATGATGAGGTCATTAATGCCTCATCAGATACCCTGGAATACACCGTTGCCGTGATAAACCAGGTAATGGAGAGAACCGCAAACTTTTTCTCTGAAAGAAGGTAAGTGTAAAAATAGGATCAAGTTAGACCATATTTCCATAAATATTAAAAACTCCACTCTATTTCCAGCAGACTGTAAAGTTCTTGGGCATGTACCTAGACAAATACCTTAGATGGCATCAACATATTGAGTAATAGTATTCAGAAGTCACTCTTCACTTAACATTATTAGCTAATTACGTAGAACCTAGTGGGGTGGCGACCCGAACACCCTATTGATATTATACAAATCACTCATCAGACCTATTTTAGAATACTGTGGTTTTTTGATCCTACCCTGCTCAGAAAATTATTTTAGCAAAATTCAAAAGGTTTAAAATCAAGCTATAAGACTGGCCATGGAATATATGACGAGTACGTCAATCAGTGTCCTCACCGTGGAGTCAAAAATCCCACTTATAAAACACAGATATCGGTACTTGGGTTACTCTTTTTTGCTCAAACTCTTCTCGGTTAGAGAAAATTCTACCTTCCAAAGCATAGAAAAACTATCAGACATTTCGAATTATAATATTTACTCCCACAATTATCAGAAGTCGCTAATTTTAAAATGCTACGAAGAAGTATGGCATCTGGAAGGGCTCATAATGCAAACAGACACATTCATAAAACTTTCGATCCCGTTCTTCCTAAACTTCTTCATATTCACTTACAAATCTGACTGTACATCCGGGTACCAAACTAGCGCTTCACCCAATCCCAAATTAAAGTTTAACGAATTGTTTACACCTGCCAAAAATAACATTTTAATTTTTACAGATGGATCAAAGTTTCATTTGAGTACAACTCATAAAGTAGTTTTCAGAACATGGTCGGATCATAAAGAATTTACATAATCTTTCAATATTAGCAGCGATGCTACCATCTTTTCTGCAGAGTGCATGACACTTATTAAAGCATTTGATTTTATCTTAGCACAAGGAAGCTATTCATACCATATTTTTTCAGACTCATTAAGTGTACTTACAGCATTAAGCAGTCCTCAAGGCCTAAAATATGAATCTCCACTAATTATTAAACTTAAAAATAATATTCTAAAAGCACTAGAAGTGGGTAGAGTATTTCAACTAGTTTGGATTCTATCACATGCAAGAATAACAGGGAATGAAGTCAAGCGATCCCCTACACTGATCTGAAGGATAGGTTTCGTAAATAATGCATGAGTGACAATAAATCGAGCTTATTAACTATATTTCAAACTAAAGGCTCAAATTACTACAAACTTTTTCACAAGCCTAAAATCAAACCCTGGTTCCATAGCTATAATATTACACGTAAAGCGATCGTATCAATGAATAGAATTCGGAGTGGACATACATCACTAAGTTGCAATCTATATAAATTTAAAATATGGACATTGAATATCTTTTTTGGCAGTGCACTAAATTTATCTGATTTAAACAAAGGAATAATTAATATAATTGCCAAATACATTGACAGTATTGAAAAATCAATATAATATTTTACACATAAGCTCATAATTCTGATTCAAGATACAATTAACATCTAAATCAAACAAATGTAATAAATATTATTTTCATATGATAAACTGATTTTAAATTTAAGGAGGTAAATATGTAGTACCTATACTTTAATACATCTATGTAATATATTTCTGTAATGTGTGCATGTAATATTTTCATTTTTTTTTCAGGAACTTTTTTTTTTTTTTCCATATTAACCTTATAAGTAATAGCCTTACACCTTTAAATTGCAAGACTTTGGGAAATTTATAACAATGAGGCTAGCCTCTATATTTTGTTTGGGGATAAGGCACTCAATGTTAAGTGGAAGGCAAACTATGATTTTATTCAATTCCTTAATCATATTCAGCCTTTGCGCAGAATAAAGATCACAATTCCATATAACGTATTCAGACTTTCTTCTTCAGCACCGCATTTACATAGAGGGTCTCTTATAATATTCTTACGATAAAGACTTTCAGCTGAGCTGTGATGATTACAACGCATTCTATTTACAGTAACAATAACGTAACGTGGAAGTTTCTTGTTATTTTACCAAGGTTTTTTCCGAGGTGAGTGGAAGTATTCGAAATAATTTTTACCATTCTTGATGTATGACAGGTTGTAGCAGAAGTATTTGAAAAGTGGGAACAAATCAGTAAAAAAAACACAAGGGATTACAGGTTCAGGCAAAAAGGAGGCAGTTTTGGCAAGGGAGTCAACGTACTCATTACCAGTGATATCCGAATGAGAAGGAACCCATATTAGTTTGACCGAATTGTTACATGGAGGGAAAAATCATGGAGCAAACGCATAACGGCGATGGAAGGGCCCCCTTTTTTGAACCTATGTGATTGGCTCATGACGTGTGTGCTTTCAACGCATGTAAGCTATAGCCCACAAGCATAAGCGCTAAGCACGGAGCAAACGCATAAAGGCACTGGTTTTTTTTCCATCGTGCCTATGCGTTTTCGGGAGAGAGGGGATACCGTCCTATAGCAGTCAGTTAAGGTACGTATTACTACGTATACACTTCTTGTCTGCTACGCACTATATAGTTGACTATAGGACGGTATCCCCTCTCTTCTGAAAACGCATAGGCAAAAGCCAGTGCCTTTATGCGTTTGCTCCGTGCTTAGCGCTTATGTTTGTGGGCTATAGCTTACATGCGTTGAAAGCACACACGTCATGAGCCAATCACATAGGTTCAAAAAAAGGGGGGGGGGCACTTTCATCGCCGCTATGCGTTTGCTCCATGATTTTTCCCTCCGTGTAGGAGAGTTAGACAAGAAAGAAAGGTATTTACTTTTAATATCAAGGACAGTAAAATTCGTTTTAATGCTGCATGAGGTGGAGTGTAGGCTAATGATAGAGCCAAGTGAGTCGCTAAAGATTAGAAAATTTCGTCATGTTTGGCAATCAGGTCCTTTATAACTAAATCTGGAGAATCACATTGGGCAAGGGTGCTACGTATACAAATATCGGCAGGAATTGAAAGGTTAATGGATTTGAAATCATAGTTATAAATATTGTAGTGAGAGCAAGTAACAATAGGTAAATTCAAGGCAGCGAAAGAGGGTATGCAGGAACAGAGGAAACTTTTGAAGAACGTGTCTATACTTATTCCAAAAATTAGTAAGTAGAATGAAGGATTCGGAGGAAAAATTACTTGAAATTTTAGCGAGAAAGCACTGAAAAAGAAGCTTGGTACGGTCCTAATGGACATAATCTTAGACTCTTCCAGAAGAATATTAGTGGGTGTGCTATTACGGAAGCCCGAAGAAATCCTGATTGCTGAGTATTGTATTTTTTCCAGTTTGTTTCTAAGGTTAGTATTATTCGGATAGTAAATAAAACAAGCATAATCCATTATTGATCTAATAAAGCTTTAGTACAAGATTATAAAAGTCTCGGGGTGTGAACCTCACCACGTCCCCAGCGGAAATTTGAAAACATAACAAAATGTTAGGAAAAGTGAACATGTGTAATAATATGCCGTAACCCTCAAGAAAATGTAAGAAAATGTAAGGAACTGTAATAGTCTCATGGATTTTGGACGTTTCTTACACTTTATTATGTTGTGTTACGTTTTTTTACATTTTTTTACGTTTTAATATGATTTACCACATGCTGTTACACTTATACTTTTTCATAATAGTTACTCAAGTTTTTTTCATTTAAGGCAAATTTTATTTGAAAATGTAAAGAAATGTGTCTAAAAGATATCAATGATAATAAAATATAAAAAAGTGTAATAAACTGCAAAAAACTGTAAGCTGTTGTAGAACATTACAGATGATAACACTTCCTTACGGTTTATTAGAGTTTACTACAGTTGCTTTTTCACGAGATTCAAGTGTCTTTTTAGAATTATAATAAAATGTAACGAATCGTAAGACAATGTGTTGGGTTGTAGTTGACTATAAACAAACGTAACAAAACGTAACAAACTGTAACTGTGGTCCGAAATCCAACCAAACTGTACATTACATCACAGAAAGTTACGGTTTGCTACGTTTTTTCATACTAACTTTTTCCGTTGGGGGCGCCACAGATAAAACGGATAATATTCAAGGCTGCCGAGCATCTACTATGAATATGAGATGTATGATTTTTGAAGAGAAACTGGTAGTCAAATATTACTCCAAGGAATTTGATACTAGGGCATAATTTTATGTTAAGATCCCTACATTGAATAGAAGTGGAGCCAGGTTTCATAAATTTTTTATTAAAATGAACGAATTTGGTCTTACCAGGAGCTAAGGTTAGGCCTTAATTGAATGCATTATTATCAATAATTTTGAATGAATTTTGGAGAACAGGCAGCTTATTTTGATCATCCTGAGATTTAACATAAAGAGCAATATCATCTGCGAAAGTCGAGATATTAATTTTAGAGGGAATGTTAGAAATTAAGGAGGCAGAGTACAGAGAAAAATGTAGAGGACTTAAAACCACACCTTGTGGAACACCTTTGTGTGTGGTGATAAAGAAGTTAGAATTATTAGTATACATAAAACGTTCAAATGTAGTAAATTTAACAAAGTGTAAAATTTGACCCGAACAACCTAAGGTAGCAAGCTTGTCCAATAGTATTTCAGTGTTATTATTATCAAACGCCCCTTCGATATCAATGAAAGTAGCGAAAACATCTGGATTGTCCTTAACGGTAGTTTCTACAGTGACAGCAACATTTATTAGATTATCAGAACAAGAGTTGCCTCTGCGAAACCCATGCTGAAAGGATGGAAGCCAATGGTTAACCTTGGCATACCATTGTAGACGATTCTTGATGAGGGTTTCAAAGAGCTTGCACAGGCAAGAGGTTAGCAAGACAGGTCTTAAACTATTACCATCCGGTTTTTTGATGAATTGGACAAAGACTTTTTTCCAATCATCTGGAAAGGAATTGTTAATATACATAGCGTTAAATGTGCCCAGTAGAATGAGAAGGTAGTTGTTTGGAAGATTTTTTAAGATATCGAAACCAATGCCGTCCGTACCAGGAGCAGAATTAGATCTCTTTGCTTGAAGAGCGACATTAAGTTCAAGAAATGAAAAAGGAGCATCTAAGAACTCGTTAGGTAAGCTATCAGGAAAGTAATCAGGATTAGTAGACACCCAAGAGGGGCAGATTTTGTTCAAAGCTACACAATGTAGTTCATTAAAATAACTATTTTCAGGTATATGCGAGGGCTTTGGTTTAATCCAAGCGTTTTTAAAAATTTTGCATTTATTCCATACATATGAAGGACACGAACGAAAGTTTAAAGATTCAGCGAAAGAAATGAACGAGGCTTTTTTTTCTTTTTAAATAAAGCTTTAGCTTCAGCACATCGCTCTTTGTATAGGACGAGATCTTGAGGGTCGCAAGAAAACAGAAATTTCTTATACGCCGCCAATCTTAATCTTTTAATTCTGTCGCAATCATTGTCCCACCACGGAGCCTCAAACGGCATCTTGAAACGACTTAAAAATGACTTCGATCTTGCTACTGGATTTAAGAAATATTTGATTGACACTATATTTCTCGGAGATACACTTGCTTATAGCATATCTGTTCAAGTTTTTGTAACTAGACTCACCAGGTACTCTTTTACTTTGAATTATAACCCCGAAGGGCCCACTATCACCGGATGAGTAATTCAAACTCGCATTCGGCCGAGAAACACCGTTTTGATGCTGCTCTCTAGCATCCACTCTGGAGGGTACTATGTGTTCATAACTAGGAGCCAATTTTGACTGCTTCCCCTTGTTGACATCATCCGATGCAGCAAGGTCTGCTAGTGTCCTTTTCCTCTCATTTTTACTACCATTAAG
Source organism: Copidosoma floridanum (assembly GCF_000648655.2). Next base: position 527,054 of record NW_019379632.1, read on the forward strand.
CTTATCGCATCGTCATCTACAATCATAGCCACATTCTCTACGCTAACCTCTTTCATTGTTGCTTTCATCTACGTGCTTCCTGGAGGCCGGGAGCACCACTTCTGGTGAACGCTAGAGAAAGAGAGAGACAGAAAGCACAATTACACAGCGAAAAACATAACCCCAAAAGGGGCCGTCGAAAAACGTTCACAAGTACAAAAGTCACAGGACAGGAGACTAAACTCGTGTCAATTAATATGCACAAACATCAACTGCACCAGCCCAGCACACCCCAACTTGCAAAACAGCAACGGGAGCACAATAATGGACTTAGAAGCAGGAGCAAGAAAAAACGTGGCCACCCAGGACTAGAGTCGACGCCATTTTTTTTCAACTGTATAGCTGAGCGCACAGCCAAAGCAACCCGAATAAAAAGTCGTTTGGCTCCCAAACATAATCATTCGGCCTGAATCTCTAAATGCGGAATATCGCGACGGCTCGACGGAGACTTGTAACTATGGTGTGCTTTTGGTCCGCAGGTTGTAGCTGAAGAGTTCGGCAGCCGAAGCTGGCCCTCTATCTTCCCTTTGTTGGCTGCCGCGAATATATAACGTATATACACGTTAGCTAGTATATGTTTTAATTTTTATTTTGAATAGGAATAAGAATATTAAAAATTTTTAAATTAGGTAAACGGGGGTATTATTGCGATTTTTTTAGTGGTTAGCTTGAAACGTTTGTCTAAAAAATTAAGTTCATCCAATCGTTGTGATTTTTTTTTTTAAGTTGGACTCAAAAACTACTAAATTTCACTTTTATAAAGGTATAAACTCATGAATATCGATTTAAAAAGAGGTTTTAAGTTCAGTTGCCAATTCTGGTAATATTGCGGGCCTGTATGTATTATTGTGCACGTATTATTGTGTGGTCGATTTCAATGCTAAATCAATGGGGTATAGGTAATAATACCATCATAGTAAAAGAGGTTATGTGTGCACCAGTTATTGCGGACGTGACTTTTTGTTATCCAAATATAAAGTTTTTAAGGCTATTTTGGAACTAAAGTTCAATGAATTAGGTACTCTATAGCTTGGTTTAATGATTTTAAGTGTTTACTTACGATAACACATCAGTTTAATTAAAATATACGCATTATACGAGAGTACCGCAATAATTAGAGCAAGCACAATAACATTCTCGTTTACCTAGGTCTAAATGCTCAAAGTTTTCAAAATGTTTATTTGAATACTATTGTCATACTCGTGAGGGAAAAAAAATTGAAGTAAAGTTATAGATAAAGTGTTTAATTTTGAGGTTAGATAATTGCTCCAAAATTTTAGTGCCATCTTTGTTTAAAATAAACAAATTATGTTAAAAATGGAAAGAAAAATAATAAAGCGTAATTTGCATCGCAAATGATACATGCGATCTTATCGTCAAAATAAAGTAAACAATATTACAAATGTAGATAAAAATAAAGTGATTTATTAATAGAGCCTTTATTTACTTTTTATTATTTCGAGCTTTAACTCTTTGCATGAAACATAAACATTCATGTTCATTTTGATGTACGTTTAAGGATGATTCCGTGGTTGTTAATATCAATGACAATGTGATTATTGTCAAAAATATTATTCATTCCGTGCTTCATTACATATATGTGATGAATAAAATAAAGTTTCGTAATAATTTATGACGTTAACATTTTTTTAACACGACCATCTGCTTTTCGGCAACCAAAGACGGCCAGTTGGTGGGCCAGCTTCGGCTGCCGAACTGTTCGGGTGCCACCTGCGGACCGAAAGCGCACCGCTGTTACAAGCCACAATCACACTGAATCGGCTGCCACCGTCAGACCGAAGGGGGCATTGCGGCAGTCACAACGTCACCAGTGGCCTGAATGGTTGCCGAAACGATATTTTTTGTTTGGGAAGCGATGACACGAATTTTTCTCTTTTGACTACAACCGAGTATATGCTATATATATTTAACTGACTTCCTCTCGCTCTTGCTTCAATGTTATCCATTAATCTTAGAAGGTAAAACCTAAACTGATACATCAGATGATAGGGGATTTACCTTCGGATCGAGTAAACGTTTCACGACTCTTTCTGAAGGCGGGACTAGATTATGCAGGCCGCATCTCAGTTAGACCCAGCAAAATGCGAGGAAACTGTACGAGCAAAGGATACATAGTCCTCTTTGTTTGTTTCCCTACTCAAGCTATCCACCTCGAGCTCGTGAGCGATCTCACTTCTGCCGGGTTTATCGCGGCCTTTCGTCGGTTTGTCAGCCACCACGGACCTTGCAAATAGTTGTTCAGCGATAATGCAACTACATTTCACGGAGCGGACCATGAACTACAAGATATGTTCCATCGTGCCTCTATTTTTATCAGAAGACTGCCGCGGTACTGGCAAATGACGGTACTACCTGATCATTTATTCCACCAGGCTCTCCCCACTGTGGAGGACCTTGGGAGGTGGGTGTGAAGTCCACCAAACATCACTTAAAAAGAACAATTGGTGAACACGTGCTCACGTACGAAGAGTTGTACACCTTGTTAACCGAAATTAAGGCCTGTCTCAATTCCCGACCCTTGACTCCACTCGCTGACGACGCAAATGATCTACAGGCTCTTACCCCTGCTTATTTTTTGAAAGGGGAACCTTCATTTCTGATCCTGGACGAGAACCTGACCTCCAACTACGCTTGCCTTGTGGATGGGCTATACTTGTCCCCGCCTATCATAGGATCTGTTCTCCAGTCGACCACGAGCTGTACTTTAACCCGGAGCTTCTGATCCATGACGTCACAGGTATTTAGTGCCGCAAGGTGAATTGTGCCGCGACCTAAGCGTATGCGCTAATTTCCCTAGCCTCAGTAATTACATCAGTGTTTTACATAAACAATTGCGAGTCGTGTCACACAGAGGTGGTTTGCGCCACTGTATGTGTGTGTGCGGCACTGTGTGTGGACTTTCGGTGACCTGCGTACAATTGTCTACGTGTGTGTTGCCTGTCGTTTCCTTGAGTTAGAATGAGGCTTCCAGTGTTGCTCCAAGAGCGTGTACATCTGTCTAATGTGCGAGTTAGGGTTTTGATTCCTTTGTACATTGTTGTGCGTGCATTTGTCTAACCTATAACTGTCCTTACAAGCGTAGTATGCCTGCTCGTCAATAAAGTTGAAATCTGTTATTGTGTGTTGTTTGCTTAGGCATATGTGAAGAGGCGTTCACTCAATGTTAACCATTATTGTCCTCGCTTGAGTAATTAGAAAATGTATTTCAGATATATTCAAACTTTGTTCTTTCTTAACACATCCCGACATCATTGTTGGTACTTAATCTTTCAGATATTTAAAATTGGAAGTTTAACCAACAGATTTGATAGAAATATCAATAGAATAATGGTCCCGAGAGTATTCGTGATATGCCAACAAGTGTCAAGCGCTATGTTCAGTGAGACTATAGAAAGGACAATATGAGAAAATTTTTTGATATTATTGCAAATAAAAAAGTAAATTGGCCTACCATTATTAAAAAGATTGAACTTATCAGGAACAAAACTATCGGCAGTAATTAGACCTTAACGGCACCACTACTCTCTACCCTACGGCTGATGGAGTGCCTTGAAGTCACTCATTAGTGTAAGCTAATGAAGATCTGATATCTCGTTCTTAAATTTATTACACTGGGATGACTTTATATTATAAGTCTGGTAAATCAAAACGAGTGTGAGAGGCCAAGCTTGGGTATTGATGTCAATCTGAAGCTAGCCAAAGACGGACATAGCCAACGTACTATGTAGAGTGCTCCACGAAGTAAAAAAAATTTTTTTTTAGAAAAGATGTCCCATTAGCTGTTATTTCTACTTCTTGAATATCAAATGATACATCTGTAGAAATACTAGCTCTATAAGACTATATATAACCATGTATTGCATAAATAAACATAAATTATTGTCATATCAATGATGTCTTAAGAAACAATTGGTGGTAACTCTTAAATCAAAAATAGGATTGTTTTAAAAATTACTAGAGTTTATCCTTTTTAAGTCCATCGCAATACAAAATTATTTTAATATTGGTAGAATGATAGTAAATAACAACATTTGTTACATAATCATACATCAAAAACCGAAAAAGCTGTATTTTTGATGATAAATCAGCTGTAACTTTCTTCACAAAAATAGGGTTGCTTCTTAATTTTGTCCACATAATTTCTCATTAGTACTCAGCAGTTTAAAATATTTTTCATGTTGATATAGCCATGTATAATTAACCATGAGAAATAAAGGTTTCCTTAAATATAAACTCACAGTGTCGAAACTTTGACCTTGGGATTTGTTTATAGTCGTAGCAAATGCCTCAGTGATTGGAAATTTCTTACGATACAAAATAAAAGTTCAAGTTGAGATGTTTTCTGTGTTTGAAGTTTATCTTGGAATAGAGACTCTATTTTTAGATTTTACATTAGTAATTATTTTGTCTGCCATATTATACTATTCTTAATCGTGTTCCATGACATTACCCATCTAATATACTTTTATTTTTAAGTAACTTTACTATTGTACTATTTTTTAAGTTTAGTTCATTAGGTGCTAATCCATTGCCAATATTACTTCGAATTTCCTCCGAAAAATGTATATAAATATCGTCGTCCAATTTATCAACTCTTTGATAAATTACGTTATCTATACTGAAGTAAAATTTAGTTTCTCGAATTAATTTTTTAAGAAATTTATCATTTACTTAGCAGGTTTACTCGTTATGTGACATTAGTATGACACTATTCATTTCCTATAGGAGATTATACATGGTTCTACGTTAATTTTAAGGCAAATGTACTGGAAGCTTTTTTCATCCCTATAATACAAAATTTTTTCATGCTGTTTAAGAAATTTGTCGGAAATACATTGAAAGTTAATGTAACAACGATCAAAACAATTTCAACACATGTAATAAATTTAACGTCTGCAATGCAAAAATTCCAATAAATGGAGAAAAAAAAATTTTATTTGTTATTGGAAAAGTAGGACACAACGCATTACAATCAATGCAATAACACTAAACACCAATTTCAGTGCGTGCATTAAATTTAACACCTACAACACAAGATTGCAGTAAATGCATCAAAAATATTTTAAATTGATGTAGAAAAGTAAAGTACAATACATTAATATTAATGTGNATTATTAAATAAATAATCAGATGGGACTAACGACACTGTTTACAAGTTCAGTGAGTTCGCAACGCTCATGTAGTCACAATTTACAATCGGGAGGATGGATGAGTGAATTTGGTTATATGAAATAAAAACACAGCTTTTCGTGGGAAAAGAAGACTAAGCTTGCCTAGGCATAAAAAACTTCATGGAACTGGAGAGAAAGCCTGGGCAAGCTGACAATTTATTTGCACAAAGAAAGGAAATTGTACATAGACAGGAAAGTGCTTCTAAAAAGAGACAAAATGTGAAATAGTGATTTTAGAGAAAGAGATAAAAATTACATATATGTTACATATATTTTTCACACACGCGACGTCGCGAGGATCCTTTTATTTAGCGCAAAGAGAGCTCTTTTACCTTAAATATCGCAAGTCGTTGGTTATATACTGAACACACCGCAGGAATATATCAACTCAACCAGCCGTCGTTTCCCAATCAGCTCGCCACGCTACAGAAAACGAGCACAATCTCCACTCACCCTAGTCGCTTCTACACGCCGCTGATTATGGAACCCGAGCGATGGAGGTTTAGGTTCAGGCCCGGTAAAGCAATCACAAAAGCCACGGTGGATGGCCACGCTACACATGCGTGATTCGTTTAGGTTAAGGTCCGGTAAATCAATCACGAAAGCCACGGTGGATGGCCACGCTACACACGCGTGATGCCTCGCACCTTCACATAAAATCACCGAGATAAAATAAAGTCACGATATTCCACACTTTTCGTCACTCAAAAGGACGGTACAATTCTCGCAATAGAAGTTCACGGTTTCCAGTGTAGAACCACACGCACTCGTAGTGAAAAATGCTCATTCTCCTTGATTAGAGCCTCTGTGTTGGTCGATCATGAAAAAGACGCACTGCCCTTGATCAAACCCTCTGCTTCTCAAATTTGCAGTAACGTCTGGTCTCAAAGGCTACTACTTAGATGCTCTCGCTATGCCTGCTCGAGTTACTCTGCCTCACACTTTCTCCTGTACGGTAAAATAAGATTCCCAATCGCCGTTAAGTAGCGCCCTCTAGCTTTAATCATGTGCAATGTGGAATGTTAGATCAATTGGTGCGAAGTTTAAAATTATACAAAAAATGCAAAAATGATCCGAACAGACACATTGACTTATTCGACGAAAAATCTTTTTCAACAAATATTTTCTCATAATATTTTATCAGACGACATCAGTTTTATTTATTTGATTTTTAGTACAAAAGATACTAAGTACTGTTGTAGGCTACAGATACATAAATTCTTCATTATTATTCAGCAATACTAACTTTATGCCGGGAGTTAAGTCTGATGTTTTATTGTAATTATGTTTTTGTTGTTTTTGTACGTTTATTTTATAATTTTAAAAATTTTTAATCATATTGCCAACGTAATAGTCATTTAGTATCATTGTTAACATAAAAGAAGATATTATATTTTTATTAAGATATTTCTAGCTAATTATTAGTCGAATTTCTAGCCAATCATAAAGTAATGTACTATAATAAAATTCGAGAAAACATAACTGTATGTCTAAGATAGGAAAGCCCGTGATATTAGTTTCCGAAACTTTAACTGTATGATTGTCTGAAGTTTTTATGATTGTAAATGAATTTTTTTACATGGAAACAGAAGACTCTTTTAAATGATTAATTCCCAAAAGAAATCCACAGAATTTTCTACGTTTTGTTACCTATAAAAGACAAAATAACATAAAAGTTGGGGAACATTTTACGAAATTTTCAGATGCAAACGCGACATTTAGAGAGAAAATACATCGCAGGTATTCAAACAAAACTTTTTCATTGATATTTAAAAGTATTTTTTAGAAAATTTATAGTTCATAGAAAATATATATCATATACACACTAAAACTTATCTTGAATACGTTAATAAAATTAATCTTTTTTTTTTTCCTTACAATCGACGACAAAATTGTTGACTCAAAGATAGTAGCTTTTTTAATAGCCAAATCATGGTATAACCTTATTTTTTTCCAGGCGACAATATGTAATGCACGTTGTACAACTATTTACTCAGAGAAAGAACCTTGAAGGGATGAAACGATATGTGCCAGTGCCCATAGTGTTGATTGAATGAAATATAGGGGGATGCCAGTGGCATAAAATGCACTCGTAGTCTGTAGAAAAAAAAGCATTTTATGATTATTAATAAAGCGTATAAATGTTGTAAATGAAATTTTTAGTAAATACCTTTTTATCATATGTTAATGATTGCTAGAATTCTGTCATTACAGCTGCAAAAAGTTTGACAAATCCAAGCAAGACCTGTTCGTTGCGTCTACATAANAACACTGCGCTGTAAGACATCCCGTTCAGCCATAACAGTTCTGCAGCACTAGTGCTTCCGCTAACACTGTCACGCCGTTACTTATGGTAATACTAAACCTACAGAGTTGCACTGCAGAGGCCGTGTAGTTTTATATTGTATCAAATAAATAGAATTAAGAAGTTAATCTTTTCATTTTTAGGAATTTATTTAATCTCGTACACCAGCCTTTCATCCGATACCTCCGATATCTTTCGTGACTACATTTTTACCTACGTCTCGTTTAAAATAGTATCATTGCTTTTTAATTGAAATGCTTACTTAATGTAACATTTAATCAACCATCTTTTTTATAACATGAATTGATCTTTATAATGCATAATAAAATATTGTTATTGCAATTTTTGTTGTATCGTTGTAACGTTATATTATCTTTATTTATAATCTGTATTACTTTAGATTAAAAACATATTCTAAGGTCCCTGAAATTCAAATGCTAAAAAACATGAAATAGATTGTTTCCACTAAAAAATAACATTTATTAGTTCAATCCTGTGCTTATGATTACAAAAAACACAAATATCTGACGTTTATCTATGGATTATTCCATTTAGTTTTTATATACTTATTAACAATCATGTGCAACGTGTACGACAAAGCTTCAAGAACATTAACGATTCGTAACTACATAGATCTACATTGAAATGCAAAGTGGTGAGATAGAGATTATTACGTGCTATAATCCTTTATTTATCAACGTATATATACACGCGCTACCTTAGATATGTTACACATATATTTTAAGCTTCGATCATTATGAAATAGAAGATAGTACACTCTGTTGGCACACGCGGTGATCGGTATGTATATATCATCGATGTTTTATTCATGTAATTCTCACATATTCATCCTTGGAAGTCAGGTAGGCTAATAAATATGAAAAAAAAGCTATTTAAAAATGTTATAACGCGCCATACCGATTTTTTTGTGAAAAAATTACTGTTGACAAAAAAAAAATAAATCGAGTACAAATATAGTTATAGCATTTTGATCGCGCATCTCATCTGATCCCCCTTGTAGATAGACAGTCTCGACAACACCCAATCGATCTTAAACCACCGTGCCGATGTGACCTTTTAAAAAACACGCCACAAAACCCGCGAAAAACCAACCGATCGACCGAAAAACACTAGCCGATCTCTCGCTCGCACCGGATCATCGATACGCCGACGATCGATGATCTATAGACCGGGAAAAGAGGGGTTTGCCAAAAAAAAAAAAAAAAATTCCCA